>CM046814.1:4158145-4758145 GCA_025617385.1 Murraya koenigii | reverse complement strand
AACCAGAAGAAAAATACTAATTCTTGACTGTCAATTAATTTCCAGAGTCACATGCATGAATGTTTAATACAAGGTCATCTTATTTTAAATGCGTGAAAATGGACAAGCGAAGTCCCTTAACAACAAGGATTTGTACATTCATACGGCATCTCATCAAGTACATGTTTAAGATTGCCAAAAAATTACTTCTCAGATCATGTTTCATAATCACCAATTTAACTATTGATAGAGTATCTAGTTTGGAAGAACAACCCAAATCAGCTGTGTTCGGTAAAATTAAAATAATTTGACAATCTAAACATAATTTGGCCCCTTAAAAGTAGAACACTTTACCCAAATAACTAAATACTCTTTCCTAACTTTAATCCTAAATAGTTATCCTAACGATATTTGGCCCTAAACTTTCAATTCTGGCTCGATCGGCTCCTGTGTACAAGTTTACATAATCAAAAAGGTAAAAATATATGTTCGTATGAGGTGTTTGACTTGACTTTTTTTTTTCCATAAAACAAATATATGACAATACAAGCTGAAGCTCGTTAAGATAAATATACGATTAATTAAGAGAGGCAACAATGTTTGGTGGGACATAAATGAGAGAATATTTCAAGCCCTGGTGGGCGCATAAAAATTATATCAAGATCAATGGCGCCGAAGTTTGAATGGTTTCCATAATAGGCCTTATAATTGTTAAAAGGCATTTATAAACTGTTTGCTAATATAGTATGCATGTCGACCGAATTTATTGTTCATTATAATATCAAAGAGTGGGCCCATGTTTATTTATATGTGATTTCAACCGTTTATATTTATAAACACTGATAGTTTTAAGACAATGCTTTCACATTAATTTAAATCGTGTGTAACATTATATTTTAAATTACTATCAGGTATCGTTTCTTTATTTTTACTGAATAATTATTTTTACCGCCTAGTTCCCTTATAAATTTTTTAAGCATACACATAATTAATAAAAAAAAGAATTTTTTTTTTTAAAATTAATGACAAGGAGGAAAACCCCATGAGTTTCAGTTCCTTTTCCATGGGTTTCCTTGTCAAAAACTAATGAAAAAACAATGAACTAACTAATGGCTGTTTTATAAAAATTGTTAAAGTCCAACTTCATTTTGGAAGCATAATATATATTTATTGCTAAAGTATATGGTAGATACATTTTATACTCTCAATTCTCAAATTAACCTCCTTGTCTGGTCCTTTCTATTTATGTTATGCTTCTTCATTTAATTTAGCTTCACTGAATAGCTGTTGCTGCAAGATCATGGGTGTTATTCAATGTTAATTCTTGAGCACTGTGTCATTCCATGCAAATCAGGACAATTAAATCGTGTTGTTTTCGAATTGTTGATCCGTCTTGCCCGAAAAGAAGGCTTGTTTTCTGAAGTTAATAATCCATTTGTCTTTTCCAGGCTTATTCCACAATCGATTGCATTTGGATTCTATATATGGTGTAAACATTTTTTTTTTCAAGAATAAGATACAAGTTATGATATTTTTATAATCTTTAGCCATATGTGTATTTACATCACGATACAATAAATTTAAGGACTGTGATTCTCTCATGATCATAATATATATACACCATCACTGAAATACAAAATATATTTAATAACTCAAATGATCAAGTGTAGATTTAGCACCTACCAATCTCAATAATAATAATAAAAAAAAGCTTATAGCTTGAGAATCACTACAAGAATATTAGTCTTTAGCGACGAATATTTTTTTGTCGCTAAAAGAGGTTTTTAGCGACACAAATTTTTGTTCGTCACTAAAAATATTATTATTAGTGGGAACAATATCTTCTTTTATACAATTTAAATCAGCACCTGTGTCAAAAAAGGCAATGGTGTCGATTTCAAATTCTTTGGAAAGTATCAAAGTAATTTTAATCAAATATTTTCTTGTAGTGATTTGTTTCAAAACAAACAAAAAATCATTAGGTAATTTTTTTATGTTTTCAAGGTTTTGATTATCACCATCAAATTTTATTTCTTTATCTTCATCACTATCTGAATTATCTTCTAATTGTTTTAGCAAAAATTGGATAATTCCAGAATCAGTTTTTTGTTTTTCTTTTAATTCTTTTATTTCGGATTTAATTTCCTTAATCTCCTTTTGAAGATCTTGAATATTAGGAGTTGTTTTCTTTTCTTTCTTTTTATTCAAGATTTCGGTGAGGTCATAGGCATTTTCTTTAAAGCAGGAGTTTTGGAAGATTCGACTTTGTTGTTACGATCAAAGGTTTTCAAAAGCTTATCAAGATATTCTTTTGTAAAGCTGGATCGAAATATGTTTAACAACATCAAGATAAGTTTCCGTTCTTTAGTTAAAACATTGATTTTCTTTAAAAATAGGGATTCGAATCACTATCACTTGAATCGAAGTATCGAGTCAATTAACTCATCAACTTAGTAAGGTTCACTGTCTCTCGTCATGAAGACTCGAGTCGGAAGATTCAACTAAAAGTGTGGGCTAACTTTGAAAGTGTTTCATCATCAAGACCAAGTTCATGAAGCTTTGTGTTCATTTTGCAAAATCTTGCAGTATGGCCTTTTCTTCCACACTTATAACAAGTAGCTTCTTTATAGTTGAAAGGTGTTTTAGAAGATGATTTTAAAGGAGCTTTAAAACTTTTCTTTTTGAGAAACGAGTCTTTTATAAGGTTTCGAAGGTTTCTTATAAAAAGATTCTCTTAATTCTTTTGAAGGTTGTCTGTACTTATGACTTCTAGATTTGTAGGATTTGTAATGTTTTTTGTAAGTCTTCGAGGAACACTTACCATTACAATCTTTAGATGAAGAGGCTTTGAAAGGGTCATAGTTAAACTGTTTACAGAAACTTCCTAATTCTTGCTTAGATTTTCTAAGCTCCCATTTAAGACGTTTCTGTAATTTCAAATCTTGACAAATCTTTAGACCTTCTTTATTAACGAAACTGACTAATTCACCATAGGTGAGTTCGTCATAAGGGACACGATTATCATTAAGAGCTTTAATGGTATTTCTAACTTTTTCACCTAAAAGTGTAGGTAAACCAGCTAGAAATTTTTCTTTCCAAGTAATATGATTTGCATCATCCCTTAGAAAGAGTCGGGTAAAGAAAGTAGTTTTATAACTTTGAAATTTACTAAGCTTCCTACATCTTAGATTATGTAGTAACTCAGCATTTTTATCACGTAGGTGAGAAGGGTCACCTATGAAATGAAGGGAAATGGTCAAAATTAAAGTTGCAACAGCATCTTGAATTGGACTGTTATATTCATCCAGAATGGGGATTCCTTCCTCATCTGTCTGAATTGCATTCAAGATATCTGATTGCTGTGGTTTGGTGAGGAGATGGTCCCACCATCCTTTAAGTTGACCAGTAAAACCCGCAATAAGGATTTCTGCAATTGCTTTGTCAGAAGTTCCTGATTGGGTTTTATAGGCATTAGCTGCCATTGTCATTTGTTGTAATAGACCAAGTATATTGTACTCAGACATTCCATCTATATTCCATTCATAGACAGAAGATGCATTAAACCGTGATTGGTTTATTGCACTAGGCCTATTATCAACAGCTAAGTCAGGAGGAGAATAAGAAGCAGCGGAGTGCTAATTCCCAATGAATTTTATTTGTATTAGAGTCGGATCAAATTCTTCTTCAAATGCTTCGCGATCCGAAGTGGCTATAGAAGATTGATCATAATCTAATACTCCAATTTTATTACTAGATTGAGGAGTGTCGAGAACAATTTCAGCTTTTTAGAGGAAGAGGATGAGATTTCTATTTCATTTAATCTTTCTCTAATGGCTTTAATAAAGTCTGATTTTGATTCTTGAACAAGCTTTTGACTATCTTTCGAAACCTGGAAAGGCTCGAATATAGGTTTCTTAAGCTTTTTGTCAGACTTTATTGGCTTTAAAGTAGAAATAGGAGAAACAGTAATGGTTGACTGTTGGATTTGATTCTCTATTCTATTCAACTGTTTTCCTATAGTATTTAGATTAGTATTACAGAAATTATTCTGTTGGATAATACTATCTAAATCTTTATCATGGTCATTTACCTTATGAATTTTGTAAGGTGAAGCTTTAATTTGAGTTGGAGGATCACCATGATCAATGGTTATACTCCTAAGAGGTGGATGTTCTGATTCAATGATTCTATCACTATCAGAAAGATTCCATTCAGGAGTTTTCTTTCTAGTAGTAATAGGGTTTGATTCTTTAAAGGGATAAGAAATGTTGTTTTCAAAAGCATACATTTCAAACCAATCAAAAAATAAAATGTGAACTTTATGTAAATTTACAAATTCATAATATTCTTCTTGAATCTGTTTTCTTTGATTTAAAAATGATTAAAAACCAAAGTCTTTTTCTTTATTCAAGTCAGAATAGAAATCTTTGCGCAAAAGGGCTTTATCCACTTCGAAATCCTTTTCTAGGACACTTATTATGTTTTCTGTAACAGCAGAAAATGTAGGAGATGTTGGAGGAGAAAGTTCTTTCTCTTCCTTACTTTGTTCACGTTGGCTACTGGTGTAAATTGGGTGAGGAACACTAGTAGAGTAATCAACAGAACGAATTGAAGAACTAGGAATATCTGATGTGGAGAACCTAGGTTGGTCTTTACATGGTAGATTGATGACAGAAGGGACTTTAGAGAATTTCCTACTTGTAGAAGGAATACTGGAAACAGAGTCTTTATCTGAGAACCTATATGAGTTTGTCCTTCTAAAAGATAGTTTTACTTTGCCATCTGAATATTGAGTCACATTTTGCAACTCTGAATTTGGCTCAAGTTGTTTTGGAACAACCGGTTCAGTGGCTCCCTCAAGGATCCATTCCTCAGGAAGGTTTATGTCTTTCCACTGGATGGGTCTAGGAATAACTGTGTTAGCTTTGGACAAGTCAGTCTGCAAGAGAAGAGTTTCATCTCTTTTTGACTGGAGTTTATGTTGCGTATTAAACGCATAATGCATTGCGTATCAGGTACTGTGTATGCTAGAAAAGCCAACCATAATGTATGTTTAATTTCTGCCAAACCCTGTGTTGCTTAGGTTTGATTTAAAGAATAAAATTGGTTTAAAATTGAAAGATCTATAAAGAAATATACAAAAAAAAGTTTCATCTCTTTTTTCATTATTTTTAGCGACGAAGATTTCGTCGCTAAAAATGATATTTTGCGACAAATGACTATTGTCATCGCAAAAAAATTTAGCGGGAAAAAATAATAATATATTCACTGCTATTTATTGCTGTTTTTGCTGTTTTTTATTAGATAACTTTGTTATTTGGTGTTTTTATGCTGTTTTTGTGTATTTTTTTTTCTGTTATTATTGTTGCCAATAAAATTTTTGCTGTTTCTATTATTTTTGCTAGTTTTTACTCTCTTCACAGTTCTTCAAAACCAAAATTATTCTGATTTGCAGCTGTTATTTGGGTTTTTTTTATTGTTTTTCCTGTTTCGACTATTATTTGGTCTTTTTTGCTTTTTTTACTACTTTTGTTATTATTTGGTAATTTGTGGCTGTTTTTGGATAATTTAATTTGTTGTTCTTTGCTACTGTTTTTCTGTTTTTATTGGATAAATATGTTATTTACTATGATGTTGTTCTTTGCTTTTTATGTTGTTTTCACTTGCCCTGTTTTTACTGCACCAATGTTCATAGAAATAAAAATTGATTGTCATTTGGTATTTTTTTTTTCCTGCAGAGAAGAGGAGGCCAGTCAGTTCCTAAATCTTCAAGCAAATTTTTGCTCAACTGCTCACATCTATTAGCAAGCAAATTAGGGAAAATTTCAAGTGAGTTTTTAGCTGTCATATTTAAATTGATTGTGTAATTTTTTTCTATTATTATTGTTGCCAATAAATTTTTAACTGTTTTTATTATTTTAATAAAATTTATTTAATAAAAATTTATTCATTGATGCAGGAGTGGTTTGATATAGACCTAGATCAACTGCATGTTTTGCGCTATTTGAACAAAATAATGGGCGAACGATATGCTGATTATCGATGCAAGACATTGAGGAAGGCCTATAAAAAATATCCACCAAGTGAGGCACGTAGACATCCACCAAAAGATGTCAAACAAGAGGATTGGGACAAATTATGTGATCTTTGGGAGAATGACACTCATAAGGTATGTAATAAAACAAAAGCTATTTATAAAATATTGTTAGTATTTTTAAGTTGTATATTTTTTTTTATAAGAAAGAGAATATTATTTGATGATAGGAAACTTTTGGAAGCTTATGTTTTTGGAGAAAGTTGAGTATTTTTGTTATTTGTGTTGAAAAAAGAGTAGTATAAAAAATATTTTCACATTGGTTTTATTGCAGGAAAGAAAAACTTTAGGCACGATATTTCTTATAACATCTTTAGTTTTTTAATTAGAAGTTGTGCTATTCTTTTTTTTATTTTTAATCAAATTTGTTTCCCTTGTTGCTTTAACTATGGTTGATATTAACTTGTATTGTTTTGAACACAATTTGTGTTACAAGTTGCTGGTAAGTTAATTAAGTGACGCAAGTGAAGCTTGCTTTTAAATATTATTAATTAAGTGATATTTAATTAAATAGTGAAATGGTGAATGGGTGACTAAGGCCCCAAATATGATTTTGTCAAGTTGAGGTGATATAGTTGATATGAAAATTTTATATTTCAATTGCAGGAAGTGTTTATTATATTTGTGAAGTTTTGATAAATTGGAAGTTCTCATATTTTCAGGGAGGGTCATGTCGAAATTTTTCTAGAAATTCATGATATCTTGCATATCATCCTCATAAATTTATTTACTTGTTGAATTTTAGTCCAATATATTTTCTATAGTTCTATGTGATGCATTTGTTGATATATAGAGGTTGAATACATCTAGCAAAATATGGGAATATTCAATTAAAATTTTATAAATATACTTTTATATGTTAATTTTTACGAACTTTATATAAAAAATCTTTTTTTGTGCTATTATTTTTAGAAAAGGTGCAAAATAAATGCAGAAAATAGGAGCAAACTTCCTTTCAATCATCGTGGAGGATCAAAACTATTTAAAATTCATTGTGAAAAGGTATAATGCCTCTTATTTTATGATATGTTATTATTTCAAAGTGGTTACGTTTCTATTGTTATAAATATTTTACAAATTTTGTTCATAGTCTTCTGAGTCAGGCGAAGTGCAAAATTTTTCAGATTTTTTTTCTTTCTACTCATTACAATGAAAAAAATGGGTGGATCAATTCAGAGGCACAATCTGCACATGTAAGATTTTTTTTCTTATTTAATTTAAGATTGTTTATATAATTTAATTTATTTTAAAGTGATTTTTTTTATAGGAAAAAATGGTTGAGTTACATCAATTGTCTCAAGCTAATGGATCTCAACCAATTAGTGATGAAGAGATGTCTCGGCAAGTATTCGGAGACAAGTCAAACTATTACAAGGGACTTGCAAAACAAAGGCGGGCTCGTCATAATTCTCAAGTTCCATCATCCAATGAGCAGGCATTGCGCAATGAGTTAGAAACCACTCGGTCGAAGTTACGAGACAACTCAAGATCGATTCATGACATAACCGAGAATGAGTTGCAGAATACAAAAGATCAGTTACAATCACAACAATTCAAGATTAATGACTTGTCTAAGGAGCTGAAGAATGTTACATCATTTTTAACAACATTAGCACCAAGCCAATTTGGCTCTTCATCATAATTTGTTGTGTCTTTCTTACTTTAACTTATAATTTGTAATTGGAATTTCATTGTAGTTGCACCATTATGAAAGTTAATGATATTAAAATTGACTTTTTAATATTATTTATTTGATTAAGAATTTTGTATTTTAAAAATTTAATTGATTTCATTAATAATAAAAAACAAATAATTTTATAAAAATATAAATAAAATTAATTCTAGGCACATTTGGCGACCAAATATGATATTGTAAAAGAAAGACTATTAGCGACTATATTTTTTATCGCAAAAAAGTCTTTTGCGACGAAATGCTTTTGTCGCCAAAAAGCTTTTTGTTTTCGGAAAACATTTTGGCGACGAAAATCGTTTCGTCGCTGAAAATGGCTTTGATTTTCGTCGCAGAAAATTGTTTTGGCGACGAAAACATTTTGTCGCAGAAACACTTTTTTGCAACGAAAATATTTCGTCGCTAAAAGTAAATGTTTCATCGCTTTAACTCAATTTCACGATGAATTTGATTCAAAGCAATCACCCTTTGGTGATGAATCGTTTCGTCGCAAAAACAATTTTTGTACTATTTGTTGCGACAACTATTTTCGCCACTAAAAATGCTTTTAGCGACGAAACCTTATTTCTGCGACTACATTAGCGACAAATTTGGTCGTTGCCTTTGGTCATTTTAGCGACGAAATACGTTGCGTCGCTAAAAGGTTTCACGACGAATTTTATTATTCGTCGCCATATACCTAGCGCGACGGTGCTATTGCAACGAAACGGCGACGAAATATTTTTCGTCACTAAAACCTTTAGCGTCGAAAATATTTAGTTTCAGCGACGAAAGTATTCGTTGCTAAAACCCTTTTTTCTTGTAGTGAATTTTCGGCATGAAAATTAGCTATTTAGCACCTACCAATCTCAATAATAATAATAAAAAAAAGCTTATAGCTTGAGAATTTTCGGCATGAAAATTAGCAGTCTTGATTCTTGAAGTTGAAATAGAAGAGAAAGTCTAAAAAATAAATAGAAAAACAATAACTTCCGGAGACTTTCTGGATAAGAAGAACAAGATGAGGTGGCATTTTGACTCTGCCACATTGACTATTTTAAAACCACAAAGTAGAATTGTTTTGACTTTGGCTTCCGTTGGACTGTTGGAGAGACTTTGGAAAATTGACAGAAATAATCTTAAAATATTTTTTTCACATATAACCCCCAAAAGTTTTAACTATCATAATTAACTAAACACAAACATTTATTACCAAACCGTTCTCTCACCCAATTCTTTCCTTCCGCTTTTCGTCACTGATTTGGTAACTCTCTCACATCGCGTAATCCACCCATCAATGACGGAAAAAATCACTAACTAATTCCAACGAAGAGTAGGTTAGTGAGTTATTTAATTTTTTTACGTAATTTTTTTTTACTGAAATCGTACTGCCCATCGCGTAGCACCCATTGCAACAAATTTCTGATTGTAGTTTTCTGGAATTTGGAAAGAAAACTGCAACCCAATATTTTGTGCGACAGGGTACCTGTCACACCAAATTCTTGGGTTGCAGTTTTCTGGTATGAAGTGAATGACATTGATCACTTTTGAAATCGTTCATGGGGTCATTTGTCATGGGAAACGATATACGACAGTCTTGATAATGCATTGTATAGTAAAATGGAGAAATTTAAGAAGACTCGGTTGGAAAAGCCAAATCATAACATTGAAAAGTACAATGTTTACGGCTTTACATTTGGAATTCAGGTATATTAAGATCACGCTCTATTTAAATTATTTTGTTCGATAATTAGTTTGAAAATCGTGAATGTTTAACGTTTTTTCAATATTCTCACTTTGCTTGTTGTAAGCATGGATGTTCGAAGTGATTGGAGGGCTGCTATCACAGTAGGTCGTGAAAACCAAAAAGAAAATTCTACGCATCGTGCAATGGAAACCCCATTGCTTCCTCCAAAATAAACTTCACTGAAGTTTATTCATTGTTCAATGATAACTCTCATCTTGTAAGTAATGTATAATGATAATTGTATATTACTACTTTTCATATTACTAAATAATACTAGATGATTATACTAACATAAAATTTTGGTTGAATTAAATGTTTTACAAACTATCGAGCCGAACTCAAAAGAGAAAATCCAAAAATATCGGCAGATTGTAAAAGATTATGTTCCACATATCCCAAGTTGAGTCTATAATGTGAATATCCTTTAATGCTTCATACTAGATAATTACAAACGGCTCTTTCTTTAGTAAATTATTTACCTATTTTAAATATTATTTTGTACAACATCAACCATCCATCAACGCACATCCAATTGCAAAGAAAACAGAAGAAAATCAAAACACCACAAGTGCCGCTAGCCCAACACTAGAACCGTAAAATTTTGTTGAGGATGAGATTCCTGCAGATGATCATTATGAGTAAACACACGAATCCAATGACATATACGATTTAGAGGTTATAAATCATATATATATATAAGTCATTTTAATATTCTCCCTTATTACATATATATATATATATAATTATACCATCATAATCAACAATATAAGGAGTAATGAGGTTTATGAATGGGGTTCCAAGTATAACAGTATGATGTATGTCATTTGTCAAAAGAAAGGAAGTTCGAAATTCAAAACCATCATTTAGTATAGAAGCATCAACTTTAGAGGTTATTTTTAATTTTGAATTGTTAGCGGCTGAAAGTCTTTCATTTGTTTTTTTCTGAAATCTTTTGGGAACAATATCTTCTTTTATACAGTTTAAGTCAGCACCTGTGTCAAAAAGGGCAATGGTGTTGATTTCAAATTCTTTAGAAAGTATCAAAGTAATTTTAATCAAATATTTTCTTGTAGTGATTTGTTTCAAAACAAACAAAAAATCATTAGGTAATTTTTTTATGTTTTCAAGGTTTTGATTATCACCATCAAATTTTATTTCTTTATCTTCATCACTATCTCGAATTATCTTCTAATTGTTTTAGCAAAAATTGGATAATTCCAGAATCAGTTTTTTGTTTCTTTTTTAATTCTTTTATTTCAGATTTAATTTCCTTAATCTCCTTTTGAAGATCTTGAATATTAGAAATTGTTTTCTTTTCTTTCTTTTTATTCAAGATTTCAGTGAGGTCATAAGCATTTTTCTTTAAAACAGGAGTTTTGGAAGATTCAGCTTTGTTGTTCTGATCAAAGGTTTTCAAAAGCTTATCAAGATATTCTTTTGTAAACTCGGATCGGAAATATGTTTAACAACATCAAGATAAGTTTCCTGTTCTTTAGTTAAAACATTGATTTTCTTTAAAAATAGGGATTCGGAATCACTATCACTTGAATCAGAAGTATCAGAGTCAATTAACTCATCAACTTGTAAAGGTTCACTGTCTCCTGTCATAGAAGACTCAGAGTCAGAAGATTCAACTAAAAGTGGGGCTAACTTTGAAAGTGTTTCATCATCAAGACCAAGTTCATGAAGCTTTGTGTTCATTTTGCAAAATCTTGCAGTATGGCCTTTTCTTCCACACTTATAACAAGTAGCTTCTTTATAGTTGAAAGGTGTTTTAGAAGATGATTTTAAAGGAGCTTTAAAACTTTTCTTTTTAGAGAAACGAGTCTTTTTATAAGGTTTCGAAGGTTTCTTATAAAAAGATTCTCTTAATTCTTTTGAAGGTTGTCTGTACTTATGACTTCTAGATTTGTAGGATTTGTAATGTTTTTTGTAAGTCTTCGAGGAACACTTACCATTACAATCTTTAGATGTAGAGGCTTTGAAAGGGTCATAGTTAAACTGTTTACAGAAACTTCCTAATTCTTGCTTAGATTTTCTAAGCTCCCATTTAAGACGTTTCTGTAATTTCAAATCTTGACAAATCTTTAGACCTTCTTTATTAACGAAACTGACTAATTCACCATAGGTGAGTTCGTCATAAGGGACACGATTATCATTAAGAGCTTTAATGGTATTTCTAACTTTTTCACCTAAAAGTGTAGGTAAACCAGCTAGAAATTTTTCTTTCCAAGTAATATGATTTGCATCATCCCTTAGAAAGAGCTCGGTAAAGAAAGTAGTTTTATAACTTTGAAATTCACTAAGCTTCCTACATCTTAGATTATGTAGTAACTCAAAGATTTTTATCACGTAGGTGAGAAGGGTCTCCTATGAAATGAAGGAAATGGTCAAAATTAAAGTTGCAACAAAGATCTTGAATTGGATCATTATATTCATCCGTAATGGGGATTCCTTCCTCATCCGTCTCGAATTGCATTCAAGATATCCGATTGTCGTGGTTTGGTGAGGAGATGGTCCCACCATCCTTAAGTTGACCAGTAAAACCCGCAATAAGGATTTCTGCAATTGCTTTGTCAGAAGTTCCTGATTGGGTTTTATAGGCATTAGCTGCCATTGTCATTTGTTGTAATAGACCAAGTATATTGTACTCAGACATTCCATCTATATTCCATTCATAGACAGAAGATGCATTAAACCGTGATTGGTTTATTGCACTAGGCCTATTATCAACAGCTAAGTCAGGAGGAGAATAAGAAGCAACAGGGAGTGCTAATTCCCAATGAATTTTATTTGTATTAGAGTTCGATTCAAATTCTTCTTCAAATGCTTCGCGATCCGAAGTGGCTATAGAAGATTGATCATAATCTAATACTCCAATTTTATTACTAGATTGAGGAGTGTCAGGAACAATTTCAGCTTTTTTAGAGGAAGAGGATGAGATTTCTATCTCATTTAATCTTTCTTTAATGGCTTTAATAAAGTCTGATTTTGATTCTTGAACAAGCTTTTGACTATCTTTCGAAACCTGGAAAGGCTCGAATATAGGTTTCTTAAGCTTTTTGTCAGACTTTATTGGCTTTAAAGTAGAAATAGGAGAAACAATGAATGGTTGACCGTTGGATTTGATTCTCTATCCTATTCAACTGTTTTCCTATAGTATTTAGATTAGTATTACAGAAATTATTCTGTTGGATAATACTATCTAAATCTTTATCAGGGTCATTTACCTTATGAATTTTGTAAGGTGAAGCTTTAATTTGAGTAGGAGGATCACCATGATCAATGGTTATACTCCTAAGAGGTGGATGCTCTGATTCAATGATTCTATCACTATCAGAAAGATTCCATTCAGGAGTTTTCTTTCTAGTAGTAATAGGGTTTGATTCTTTAAAGGGATAAGAAATATTGTTTTCAAAAGCATACATTTCAAACCAATCAAAAAATAAAATGTGAACTTTATGTAAATTGACAAATTCATAATATTCTTCTTGGATCTGTTTTCTTTGATTTAAAAAATGATTAAAAAACCAAAGTCTTTTTTCTTTATTCAAGTCAGAATAGAAATCTTTGTGCAAAAGGGCTTTATCCACTTTGAAATCCTTTTCTAGGACACTTATTATGTTTTCTGTAACAGCAGAAAATGTAGGAGATGTTGGAGGAGAAAGTTCTTTCTCTTCCTTACTTTGTTCACGTTGGCTACTGGTGTAAATTGGGTGAGGAACACTAGTAGAGTAATCAACAGAACGAATTGAAGAACTAGGAATATCTGATGTGGAGAACCTAGGTTGGTCTTTACATGGTAGATTGATGACAGAAGGGACTTTAGAGAATTTCCTACTTGTAGAAGGAATACTGGAAACAGAGTCTTTATCTGAGAACCTATATGAGTTTGTCCTTCTAAAAGATAGTTTTACTTTGCCATCTGAATATTGAGTCACATTTTGCAACTCTGAATTTGGCTCAAGTTGTTTTGGAACAACCGGTTCAGTGGCTCCCTCAAGGATCCATTCCTCAGGAAGGTTTATGTCTTTCCACTGGATGGGTCTAGGAATAACTGTGTTAGCTTTGGACAAGTCAGTCTGCAAGAGAAGAGTTTCATCTCTTTTTGACTGGAGTTTATGTTGCGTATTAAACGCAGAATGCATTGCTTTATAGGAGATTTTATAAATTAGGGCAACAGGGATTGATCCTTCAATCATGTGATAATTGTGGGTCTTAATCTGAAGAATCATGCTTTTGAGGATATTTTTGTCTCTAAGTGAGACTGTGATGTTTGGATAACAATCAAACGAAATAGGACCTTTACAGAGACTCGATTCAATACTGCTAAGTAAAGAATCATCAAAAGAGATGAATCGGCCATCTCTAAGAACCGCTAAGATGGAAGTGTCAAGGCCTTCTTTAGTAAGGGGCTTTATTCCAACTTGGATTAAACCAATATGCACATAATTAAATTTCTTTTCTTTTAGGTGCTTTAAAGAGTGTTCTGAAAACAAATGAATTGTTTCAAAAGGCTTTGAAAGAGTGATGTCATGTTCTTCAGTTTTTATAACATAATCTGTCTTTAAAAAATCAAGTTTTTTTGTTTTATAAATTGTCTTTAGAAATCTTTGGTAATTCCCAACAATCAATGGCTTTATTAAAATCTTCAATTATAAAATCTTCAGAATTCACAACATTCTTTGAAACATTAGTCCTTTCAGAAGAACTAGAGAAAGAAGATGCTCTACAGAGTAGAGAATCCATGCAGTTTAAAACTTTTAATTGAACCTATATGGATGTCTACAGGTATGGTTTTACAGCCCTTAAAACGGAAAACTCTTATCCTAGACGGGACTTACTACCAGTAAAGAATTCAACAACCACACAGAAATTAAAATAAAAGCATAAACATACACAAATTCTTTTTTCTCTATAATACACTTACCCCCCTTGGCTCTGATACCAATAAGAACTAGAAGTGTGTCTTTTTATCATACTGGATTAAAAATGCTGAATTTGTGTACTGAAGATCAGTCTACCCCCCTTGGCTCTGAATAAGGGTTATAAATGTCATTCATGACTCTTTAAAATTCAGAAGGTGCATTTTTTAAACTAAATGGCATAACAGTCCACTCATACTGTCCGAATGGAACAGTAAAAGCAATTTTATACCGATCTTTAGGATGAATTTGAATTTGCCAAAAACCTGATTTCATGTCAAATTTTGAGAATATGAAAGCAGAGTGGAGTTTTTGCAGTAAGTCTTTTTTGTTAGGTATTGGATACCTAATCCATTTTAAGGCTTTATTTAACGGTTTGTAATTTATCACAAGTCTTGGAGTGCCGCGTTCAATTTCAGAATTCTTGTTTACATAAAAAGCAGCACAAGACCAGGGAGATCTTGACTTTACAATTAGTCCTTTAGTTTCCAAATCTTTAATTTCATTCTTGCAGTGTTTTTCTAATTCCATATTCATTTGAATTGGGTGAGCTTTAGTAGGAATTTGTTTTTCATCAAAAGTATTTTCATATGGCAAGTCTACCATATGTTGTTTTTTGTTCCAGAAAGCAGTTGGTAAATCAGCACATATTTCTTTTTCAATTAAGTCTTTAAATTCAGAAATTTTCTTCTTTATAAGACTAGTTTGTATTTGGCTTTCAATTCTTTGTAATCCTAAATCCTTTTGTAAATAAAATAATTCATTTTGTTTTGATTTGAGCAAAACGTTGATTTGGTTTTGATAGATAGAACAAGCTTTTACAATACCTAACAAAAAAGACTTAAACAAGAATTCTGAAATTGAACGCGGCACTCCAAGACTTGTGATAAATTACAAACCGTTAAATAAAGCCTTAAAATGGATTAGGTATCCAATACCTAACAAAAAAGACTTACTGCAAAAACTCCACTCTGCTTTCATATTCTCAAAATTTGACATGAAATCAGGTTTTTGGCAAATTCAAATTCATCCTAAAGATCGGTATAAAATTGCTTTTACTGTTCCATTCGGACAGTATGAGTGGACTGTTATGCCATTTAGTTTAAAAAATGCACCTTCTGAATTTCAAAGAGTCATGAATGACATTTATAACCCTTATTCAGAATTTTGCATTGTTTACATTGATGATGTTTTGATCTTTTCTAATACAATTGATCAACATTTCAAACATTTAAAGACTTTTTATTTTGCCACCAAAAAAGCTAGACTAGCTGTTTCTAGTTCGAAGATTTCTTTGTTTCAAACTAAAATCAGATTCCTTGGACATTATATTTCTAAAGGAACAATTACTCCTATTGAGAGGTCTCTTGCTTTTACTGCATAAGTTTCCTGATAAGATTCTTGATAAAACACAATTACAAAGATTTCTTGGTAGTTTAAATTATGTTCTTGATTTTTGTCCCAACATCAATAGGATTTCAAAACCCCTTCATGATAGATTAAAGAAAAATCCTGTTGCATGGACTGATGAGCATACCAAAGCTGTTAAGTTAATAAAACAAACAGTTAAAGAAATTCCTTGCTTGTTCCTTGCTAATCCTGCATTACCGAAAATAGTTGAAACTCATGCATCCGACTTAGGGTATGGTGGCATTTTAAAGCAAGTTAATAATAATAAAGAACAAATAGTACAGTATGTTTCTGCACATTGGAATGATTGCCAACGAACTGTTTGTTTTATTAACTTAACAGCTTTGGTATGCTCATCAGTCCATGCAACAGGATTTTTCTTTAATCTATCATGAAGGGGTTTTGAAATCCTATTGATGTTGGGACAAAAAATCAAGAACATAATTTAAACTACCAAGAAATCTTTTTTTATTCATAATAGTGGAGGACAAAGTATAATAATTATTATATCTTTTAACGGATGAACAAGATTGATCGTTCTATTATTTATACTTATATTTTTTTTATTCATAATAGTGGAGGACAAAGTATAATAATTATTATATCTTTTAACGGATGAACAAGATTGATCGTTCTATATGTGAATTGAAGTCGACTTTTGAGGCGGAGCGCAAAGAACATAAAGAATTTAGAGAAGCGATGATAGGATTTATTGGTTCATATACTGAATGCTCACATGGTCCTTCTCCGACTACACGCTTGTATACGGTGAGCAAATTTAACAGTTAAGTATTGTGTTCTTTTAGCTTTTAATCCGATGTTTATTAAATATATTCATCCTCACAAATAGATAGGCTCTAGATGATTGTGGAGTGTATACAAATGTGGAGAATCAAAATATTTCAACTCCTATGTCATTGTATAGCCTTTATGGGGATGTAAGCGAGGAGAGTGTGCAGATCCTTAGGGAGGTGCCGCAGGATATTAGTAAGTATGGCCGTCCATACAAACTGTCTTATGTCTTTAATAGTTCATATTTGATTCCGTCATTCAAGCAAGGGAGGAACATCAATCCTCTCCCTACACTCCAACTAATAGACTGTCAGATCGACGAACGAACTAGTGTGGATATAAATCCACTTCGAGGATTGCAAGATCCAAGTGTATGCAATGAGTTCGACCAATGGTTTTCTAGTAACATCACAATGGATCATTTAGTCCCATATTCGCACTTGCTTTTTCAAGTACTTTTGGGTCATATTTCAATAGGATGGCTAGTTGACGAGGTAATTTTTTTGAACATATATCCATTCCATCATTTGTGTATTATGATTGTATTTTAAATTGACCAGTGATTTTCTATTCTATTCATCCATAGCATATTCATGAGTATTTACACTTGATCAGCGAAAAGCAATGACAGTATCCGAATGCACTGTCTTAGCGGCTCACGCATACAAACACATATTTTTGGGTATTTAGTTTACATAACTTATACTCATCGTATTTACAGCTTAAATTTTGTTAATTTCTTATTTCTTATGTATATGATATTACATGTGTTCCTTAAGTAGTTATGGAACAACATAAATTCTGCAGTCGAATCATTAGAATATAGTAATAATTTTAATAGCTATATTCGTGAGCGGGAGTTCATAATATCAAAGCAGCTAACAGATGTGGATATGGTATGTGAATATTTTTTTTTACTATGTTAATTTGGGGGTAAGAAACACAAAAAAATTAACGAATATTTTTATGTGTAGATATTCATTCCTGTTAACCTTCGAGGCGATCATTCGGTACTAGTCTAAGTGGACTTTCGTACTAATAAAGTATGGATTTATGATTCATTAGTGACATTCTGCAGCGATAAAACGTACAATGATTAATTTAGGCCATTTGAAGTCTTATTCCCTCGATGACTAGACCATGCTGAATTCTACAATATTCGACATGACCTACAATGTGCTGATTACTATAAAGTTGTCGCAGTTAAAAGTGTCCCACAACAAGAGCCTGGTAGTGATGATTGTGGTGTATTTTTATTGATGTTTACTATGTATTTAATATTTAACTTAGACTCGATTTCAATAGTAGTCATGGGGCGTATTTTAGGAAAAAGATTGTTGTAGACATATTGAATGGTGATATTAGATTATAAACTATTGTATTCATTCGAATGTTGATGTATTGAATGTTTTTATTATTAATATACTTAATTACATTAAAAATTAAAAAATGGGTGTTATACATAATTGCAATAATAAATAACACTAAACAAATTGTACCAGCATATATTGTGCAATATAAAAAAAAATAAAATTGGTAGTACATTATTACTTGGAACAATGCAACTAACTTTGATTCGATACAATAAGATTTTTACATCATTTACGGTTATGTCAATATTCGTTGCACTACCCTTATTTTACAATTTTTCGATTTATATCCTCACCGGAAGAAGGTATTCTTAGTTCTTTACGATGACCAGTTGGTGGTGCATCTACTGGTGGATAAACTTGTATCTCTTGGATTTCATATGGAACTTCCCAATCTATTATGTCGCCAACCGGCTCCACTGGTTGTGCATAAGCCTTTACCAATGATTCCTTGGTGTAAAATTCAGAACAAAGTCTTATATCCACTCGAACAGTTAAACAAGCAGCAATTACATGCGCACAGATGAGCTGATCTAACTCGAATACTCTACATGAAAAAGTTTTATTATGTCTGTCAACTAATCCCTCCTTGATACCACCACTCAAAACATAGAATCGATGTGGAGACACAGGAAAGACGATCATCCTTTCGGCCCGAGATCTTCTCTCAGCGACTATTTCATCTGCCCAGGTTGTTAGCCAAGTACTCATCGATTCAGCCACAAGTTTTCTATCATAAAACCATTGCTGTATTGTTTTCCTAAAGTGATCAATAAGATGAGTAATCGAAAATTTTCGCGGTTCCCTCATAAAAGAATTCACGCTTTTCTTGATATTGGTAGTGAGAATGCTGTATCTTCTGCCTTTAAACTCAGATCTTGCCCAATTATATGTATCTATGTTATTCTCCAATTAATCGGCTGCACTAGAGTGAAGCCTCCACAAAGACTCAAGTTGTTTTGTAAATTTTTCGTGTCCATATGCTTTTGCGGTTTTTATAAAGATAGACTCGAAATCATCCCAAACAGCTTTGGACATCCTGAATTTTGCTTTTATGTTACCTTTCACATGGTAAAAACAAACGCCATAAGCAGCATTATGAAATAGTTTAAGAACGGCTCTCTTGATAAAAGTACATCGATTGAAGATAAATACTAAGTCTGGCATATTGCCAATCACTCCATGTAACTTCGTCATAAACCATTACCAAGCATCATTATTCTCTGAATCCAAAACTTCAATGGCTAATAGATATAATTGATTGTTTCCATCTGAGCATGTTGAAACAAACATGCTTCCCCAATATAGGCTCTTTAGATGAGTACCATCTATAGCAATCACTGGTTTAATATACTATATTTAAAACCCTTGATGGAAGATCCAAGAGCTACTAAGTAGTATAAGAAATTATCATCCTATCTCGTTCAAAGTGAGTAACTGTACCCTTATTTGTAACCTTGAAAATGTGAGAGTATTTGGGTAGTAAGTTATATGACTCTGCAAGATTCCCTCGAACAATTTTAAGACCAACTTCTCTAGCTCGATATGCCTGCTGGCTAGACACTGTATTCTTACTATATGTCCACTCTGATATCATTCGGAGTATATATTATTTTTTTCTAGATATATTTGTCCGTGATAATATAACCAACAACCCAGCTCTTTACTTGGTGACAGCTGTCAGACAACACCTCATTATGACATGTATGTATATTGTCAATTCTCTTGATTACCCAATAAACATTCTACTCGTTCGAAGGTCTCGTTGCTCGAATACGCCATTTACATGATTTCAAAGAATAGTGAGCCTCGAAACGTGTAGTTGTGAACCATGCAATCTTGAAATCAAACTTATCCCGAAGGGCAATTTTGCGCAGTTCCAATATTAATTCATTCTTCTCAGCGAACAACTTGTCCACATTAATATCATCTGAATTACAACATCTAACAAAGTTTGGAGCAAACAAATTTGACGGCATAACTAGATCAAGACTTATAAGAGGGTCAACTACTGTCCTCATCAAATGGCCTATTGGAGCAATAGATTGACTGTTCCTACTATTAGTAGCAATATCATCCTGAAGCTCATCATCATTGTTAAAAGGAATATCGGAAGGACCAACGCCTTCATTAATTGGACTACTGCAGCAAGTGGCCCTCGTACTATTATACACTTCCATACGAATATTATCTACTTTTGTGTTGCCCATGTTGTCAATAGGATCATCATTGTCATAGAAATAATTATTGTGAAATGAAAAGTAATGTTCTTCTAATAATGTCTCTAGTGTAACACCTCTTCTACAACATCAGTCAACGTAATGCCGTTATCATCATTGGTGTTATTATTGTCGTGGAGTGGAGAGTAATATTGCTATAACGACGTTGTCCTTGGTAACACCTCTTCTTCAATATTGGGGACAGAGACAGATTCTACAAGTGCATCAACATCTTGGCTCGGAACTCTAAGAGATGTGGTAACAAATATAGGAATGCATCCACAATTGGCCATATGAGAGGCTAAATGTAACACAACCTTGACCATTTCATCATTATATATGTCCATAGGTAGTGAACATGTATGATGGGTTATGTTATTAGACCTCAAAGTTGTCTTCATCGTGATACTATATTCATTAGGATTTATCTGTAAAACCTCGTATATTCTTTATAGAAACTGAGGAAACATACAATCTTTTCGAACAAAAAATGTTGTATTCTTAGCATTCTTATAATTCATCCGAACATCTGCCGATGTCTCCTACCAACTATTATAATACTGTTCAACTACAACTAAAACCATTAATCCTGAAATAATTAAAAAAAATAAATTTATTATACAGTAGAAAATATAATCACTAAAAAATAAAAATTAATTAAAACTGCATTTAGATGCGACATACACTCTGTCTGCACTAAACCTCGTGCGACAGGGTGCCTGTCGCACGCACATTAGGTGCAACATGCACCCTGTCGCACAAAGTTTGCTTGTCGCACCAAAATTTGATGTGACAGGTAAGAAAGTGTCCAGCTTCTCTCGGCGGTACATAAACATAACTCTAACGCTATAAATACTTTTTCGCACATTTTTAACATTTCATTATGCAGACTACACTATAAAAATTCATAACAATTATATAAATATTTATAAAATTAGCTTATCTTAGCTTACCTAGGTTTTTAATAGATGAATACAAGGATGCTAGATTTTTACCGTTGGACTTCACTGTTTCATTTTAAACTGTTGATGAAGATTAAAATTGTTAAGTTAGTTATATATAGAAAGATAGATAGAAATTGGAAGGGCTTTTAGTATTTCGTTTTCCAGATCGATATGTAACTTGTAGGGTAGATGAGAAGGCTTGCAAGGAAGATGAAAGATTAAAAGAATAAAAATGAAATATGGGGGGTAATTTAGGATCAAATGATTTTGTTTTGCTATTTTTAATCATATATAAAGTGAAAGTTTAATTTTGAAAATTTAAAACTTTTAAAAGTTATTTATGTCAATTTTCCACCGACTTTATTATAGATTAATATATTATACAGTTCACACTTCGCACTAATTGCACTTACCACTTAGTTTATTTATAAAATTAACTGGTACCCACATTGATAAATACAGTACACTCTATACATATATTGTCATGAAGAAAGAGAATCGAAATGCAATTACCATCTAAATATCTCTGAAAGAAGTTAAAACATATGGTCAAGTTCTTGCGTTTAATGAGGCATGTGTATGTATTTCAAAGTCAAAACACATGTATGTACAAACTTGCCTGTAATTTAATACATAATTTGCTTCCTTATTTGTGAAAAACATTCATCAGAGCAAATGAGCAATGAAGTCCTCAAATTCCCCGTCAAGCAGGCAAATGTTTATATATATATATATATATATATATATTAATCAGCCTTAGCTTCATGCATATCGCTATCTCAACTTCACGAATTCTTTCATTTGATTACTTGTTAATAAGTTGTCTTCCACAAGCTAGACTTTTACCTTCTACAGTTTCAGTAGAGGCAGCGTCAATTGAATGACTGGTCCCGATCACAAGCTGTGACTTGGATGTGAGAGCAACCTAGATTTCAAAGCATTAATCAAATTAAAGTCTCTCATCAACTTATTCGATCTATTGAATTATAAACCGGCGCCGGTCTTTTGGTCTTACACATTCCTTGTATTGTTCCACCACATCTGGGATGCCAGGCCCTACAGATAGTGCTTAAATGTAAAGAGATGAGATTAGGAATATCAATATTTATGTTACTTATAAGTACAAGTGACTCCTCTGTAACGACAGCACACAAACTCACATGATTTTGTTTTTTTGTGAGGTGTTAAATATTTGAATCAGGATCCTCTTTTCATATCAACTTCTCTCTTTATAAAATATAAGGTGATGATTGAAATTGTACATACTTAAACAATTCATGACCTAGACCATTTTATGGTTCTGCGGAGGGTAAATGAACACTAAGATGGCAGATTTTTTTTTTTCCCTAAAAGGAAAGTCTCTTTGTTCCCATGTAAACTGGTTTAGTAAAAATTATTAAAAAACCCCTTACCGTTTGATAAACTAAATCATTTCTTACTTTATATTTCAAGACCCATCAAATTTCTTCTTGTTAAAAAAAGAAACAGTAATTCTTCAAATTTTTTATGATGGTTTTTCTTTTATTATTTTATCCTTATAAATTTTGTTGATCAATGATAGATTTTATCATATTACGTGTAAATAGTAAAAAGAAAAAATAGTGGGCTTTACCACATCAATGATGGATTTTACTACCATTTTATTCTTATAGTTTAGTTTTTTTTATTATTTTTTAAATACTATAATGGGAATGAGAAAACTTATCCACTAAATATCAATTCTTGCCCTTTATTTTTTACTTGAATTGAGGTAATTGTGAACTAAGATTCTCTTTAAATGATAAGAAATTAGAAGATGACTTATTGGATTTTCGAAAGTTAATCCACGTTCGATCGACCGATTGTAAATTTTTTAAATTGTCCAATTCAATTCAATCTACAGTCGATCAACCAACTGTAAATTTTTTAAATTAATTGATCCAATTCAATCCATCAATCCTCTGATTGAAATAAATAAGAGCAATTGAGATCCAATTGCTCAGATCGAGCATATTAGATTAAATTTTGAACACCTCTAATGAAAACCATAATTGAAACTGTGTAGGAAAAGAAGCAAAAATATAATTTCTTAAAGTATTAATGCAGTACAAAATAGTTCAATAAAGCATAAACGTGAATTTGAAGGCAACGTACGTTTATAATATCCACGAACCAGTGGATTTATTAATAAAACTTACTTGTTTAATTTATTTGGGATGTTTTGATAAGTATTTCATCTTATTCAGGAATTAAATAAAATTCCTTTTTTACTAGAACAAAAAGGTCTTTGCGTTTTCAGTCTGAATCCTTAAGTAGTACTGATCAAACTTCAAAGACAAATGGTGGATCTTAATTAATGTTGCTTTGTCTTGTTACATTAATGATCAATTTCATGGTTTCCATTTTTCTTCTTCAATTCATTGGAAAAAAATAATCTAAACACTCTAGAACAAGCAAAACAAATGGACCAAATTTCGCGTATTCAAAAAAGTTTGCTTTCTTGAAGACTTGTGCACAAACACCAGTTACTCTCTTTCTAACATCAGCAGTTACACTAGAAGCATCGTTTTTTTTTTTCTCTGTAACTCTATATACTTGTTATAGATTAATTATAGGGAATTTACCATTAATTACACTAGTTTTAACCTAATTGGCAAATCAGATACGTTTTACCAAATACTTAAAAGAATCAGCAATACAGATTAATTGCTTAATATTTGTTTTTTGTTTATTTACTTTATATATATTTTTTAAGTTTTAATAATATGTTTCTATTTTCTTTAGGTACAAAATGGAATTTGAGACAATGCTATAAAATGATCGATTCAAGTCCAATAACACTCATTCTTTTTTTGTTAACAGTTATTTGTAAGGGGGGGGGGGGGTGGATTTCGTATGTACTCAGTGCAGATTTCAAAAAATAATTAATATATCTCCAAATTGTGTTACGGTTATATGAGTTTAGATTCTTAATAGACATTTAATGAGTAATATATAAGTAAATTACAATATATTTAAAGAAACACACATTATGTATTTCTTTTGCAGGTATGGCAATAAATTCCCCTGACGTTAACTAGTTTAATCTCCGAATGGTTTCCGTGGTGGCTATTTAATACAATATGAAACTATTCAAACATACATAGCACTTTTGTGGATCAAAAAAAATTATTATTGGACCCATTCGTTAATGTAATTTATAATTAGTTAAAATTCACTCATTGACCATCTGATCTCACTGTTTTGTTACTTATTTTACACTAAAAATGTCTAATGATAAATTACCATAAATATAATTTATGAAAATATATATAGTTATGAACACATGCCTGTTTTTCTGAACATTCTTGCCATTCAAATGGATTTCTAGTACAATTTTAGAAGTATTTTGTATCAATAAGGAGGTAGCGTATGTACTGTATATGGGGTCCATGAAGCTGGGGTAGACCCCAAATAAGCGTTTGACCTTTAAATTTTAATCTCTCTCTGTCTCCTGCCTTTTATCAGTTTACATATGAACCACTTGTTTTTAGCAAAAGTATGAAAAAAGTTTTGAGTAAGTGCAATCATGCCGACAACTTGTTTTTATGCTTATGATAAATCAACAACCCGTGTGAGGTGCATAGAAATTAAAAAATAAATAAGTCTCTTCGATAACATTTCCCAATTGTTTTGGTTAAAAATTACTAAGAAAAATAAACTATGATGTAATTTCAAAAATTTACCCCATAATATATCTTGGCAATGGAATTTTAGCAACAATAATTGTTTTAAAATATATTTTATGTATAGTAGTTTTTTTTTTGTAAAATGCACGCAAATTTTTAGAAATTAGAATAACAGTTTTGTGTTATATATAGTCTATCTTTAAGATACAAAACATCATTTTTTATTTTTGGTATTGGCGATGTCTGAAAAAACCCACAAAAATTGAAATTTTCTTTTGAAAAAAAAAACAATATAGCATTTTCATTTACTTTTTAGGTTATTTTTCTTTCGCTTATACAAGTGACAGAGTAAAAGTCAAGAGATTGTTTGACAAGGAACTAAAAAATCTATTTTAGATGATAAAATTAGGTCACCAATATACATATACTGTATGTAGTGCTTTAATTTGATCAAAGGATCAGCATAACTCATGAAAAAGATAAGTTGTATCTGTGCCTTTTATAGGGAATTTAGATGCAGTGTTGATCTGAGCTGTATTAATATTTAAAAATATAATATTATATGGACATTTGCAATAATATATGGATGAGTTTTAATCTCACGTATGCAATTTACAAATTACAATCACAATCTTTTAAAACTATCAGCACAAAAAACATATCCGCACTGAATTCACATTTTAGTTGGATTATTTATATCTATAAAATTAGTTGAAACAAAACTTCACTAAATGTAAATAAGATAAATTAATAATTAATCTCGAACCATTAACATAGCATTTGTTCATATGGTTCAAAGATTCCTTTTTGTCAACAAGACTAGTGAAAATTAAAGCACATAATAATCACTCCCATCTACCGCGCAACAGATCACTTTAATTATTAATCAGAAACTTTTATAATTAAGTATGTTTAGCTTTATGTAAATAATCTCTTAAAAGGTTAAAATCTCAACAATCTTGCTTTAATTTCTTTCTCTTGATCATGTCCATAGAGGCTCCCAGGCTGAGCCAATACTATTGTCATCCAAAAAACAGCTAGTATCCATAAACTGTTGCTGCTGCTGCTGCTGCTGCAAGACTTGTTCTTGAGATTGTGCCATTTCCATGCAAATTAGAGCTATTAAATTCCGTTGCTGGCTTTCCATGGTGACAAGCTCAGCCTGTGCCTTGGCTAACTGAGCCTGAAGCTCACTGACTTGTTTCTGGAGATGACAAATCGCGCCGGCGCAGCCGTAAACGGGATCCCGGATTCTGGCACTTGCTTCATAGACCATGCTGCTTACTGCATCTGCTCTTTGAGATTCTGGCAGTTCCTGGAAATTTTTAATTGCATGAGACATTATCTGAGTGCAGATATGCATGACTGAAACTTTTGGCCCCAGGGGTTTCTTAATGGGTTTTAAATATTTTTTTTTATTGTTACCTGAGTTCGAATTATGAAGAGGTAGAGGACTAAAAACCAATTTAGATTTTACGTATCCTTACCTTTTAATAAAATAAAATGACTGGAATATTTTAACTTTAATTTGCAAGTATAGTCTAGAAGTGAAACATTTTAAACGTTCTCTAAGTGCTTGATTCTACAAAGCCTAAGCCTTAACGGGCCATGTGCTAAGTTTTTGCTATTAAGCTGGCGGTGCATGGAATTGATTTCTAATGTGGACCCATGTGCTAAGTTCATACTCATTGTTTGACTTTGTTTAATTTACAATGATTTTAGAAAGGAGCAAGATTTAAGCTTTGTAAAACTCGTATATGCATCAGATTGCCCAGCGCCAGTGACCCGTCAAAGAAGAGTGGTGATGATTGCTTTATACTCTATTGATATTAAAGGAAACCAATTGAAAACTAATATTAAAGTTGCATGAAATCAGTTGAAATGTCACACTCTCTTTTCTTTTGATTAGAAAAGTCCGTAAAGAATAGAACAATTAACCACTCTAATGTCTAATCACGCAACTAATTGATGAAAATGAAAAGATTAACAAGTTTTTTTTTTTCAATTAGAAAAAAAAAGTGTTGGACATTTAATTAATTTCAATTTTTCACATACAAAAGAAAGGGCATACCTGCAAGAACTTGATGATATTGCTAGCACCAAAGACTCTATGAGCTATGGTGAACTTGTATGGTTCGGTTGGTGGAAAATATGGAGCTAACACACATTTCTCGACGCATCTGCGGCGGAGGATTTTGCAAGCAGCACAAGGACTCAGAACTATTGGCTGCGGAGACGGTGGAGCTGCAAGACTCGGAGAAGATTGTGAAGGAGAAGCATTAAAGCTTGGAGAAGATTGTGGAGAAGACAATTGTTGATGATTAGGCGAAGGGAAGCTTGGAGAAGATTGAGAAGGAGGAGAAGTAGAGAAATTAGATGGAGATGAGAATTGAATATTTTTCATATTTGTGATTGGGATTGCGATATTAATTTTTTGTTTGCATTCCATTTTTGAGAGAAGCAAGGTGTTGGGTTGTAGTAGTTAGTGAGAAAGCAAAGGCAGTAAGGGAGGATCAGGAGGAGCTGCTTTAGTTGAAACAAAGTTAAAGGCAAAAGGGATTTATATAGAGAAAAAAAGGAAAAGGTAAGAACGAGAATTGTATCTAAAGCATATGTCACCTTAAAAAAAATGATGTCATTAATTTTAATTGAAAAATGAAAACACTTCTTCGGATTTTTTTTTAAAAAAGTTAAATTCTTTTATAAAATTTGTCGAAAAATTTGTTGAAAAAAAAACTTCAAATTAGATGGAAGGGAGATTCATACTTTCTCCTTATAATTTTTATAAGATTATTATATTCTTCCTAATGTCAAAAGTACCTAGGTGTTATAAAAATTATACGGGGTACGAGTGGTAAAATCAGGGAAAAATAAAAAATAAAACCCATTGATATTGCATGTAGTTAGAACGTTAATATGAATTTTTGAAGGTAAAAAAAAAATTACCTATTATTATTATTACTATTTTTATATAAACAAGGTTATGGATGTACTTTCACATTTGTGAAAAAACGTTGGCTGCAGCCTGCAACAGTAAGCTGGACCATTCCAGGTCAAAGTTAACATAATAACATGGCACTCAATTATGCAATTACTGCAAAGGAGGAACGTACACAAAAATTGGCTCACTATTTGAGATAGTTTGACCAAGTCAATCTTTGAAGTTTTTGCATGTGCTGTTTACTTTTAAACTAAGAACATCGAAGTTCATTGGATTGTACAGCATGGAACGTGCTTCCCAAGACTTCCACCTCTTGCTTACCAGTTGTTCATGCACGATCCATGAAAATGTGCATATTTAAACCACGTTTCGGACTGTGGTATCTATTTATTTTGCTTTGCTCCTTTAAAATAAGGGACCCGTTTTCAGCTTTAGCTTATCTTATGAGTTCAGGTTTCAAACCTCCGTAGTAATTACAAATACAATGGTTGAATTATTAAATTCAATTCGTGGCCTGTACTCTTATCACACATATTTTTCATGGGGGCAATTTCGTTATTGATTGACTTATTAATTTGGGTCTTCTGTTCAATGTTTTTTTTATTGGTGGGATAATCTTTCTACTCGTAAAAATCTTTTTGAGAATGTTTGAGTCTTTCTAAATATTAGTTCAAGCGACCGATCTTGTAATATTCCTTCTCTTTGTTTTATCATTATGCTCTACGTAAATACTAGATGATCTTTATTATAGAACGTACGTAGTTCAAATGTTTAGTCTATAATATAGACCAAATTTACCTCCAATAAAATCTTCACCAACTTTGCAAACTAATGCAAAATGAATTTAACAATTAATAAGAACTTTCATGTTACTAATTATTTGCACCGTTAAAAAGTAGTTAATCGTATGTGAATTCGATTAAGAAGGTAACAAGTGTGAGCAATTGACCGACGCAATCTCAACTAAGATCCCTTTGCATAACTTTGATAAATATATATATTTATATATATGGTCACCTTCGTAGTACTGTAGATGACATCAGAAACAAAGTGGCAAACACCACCAACTGGGGAATTTTTGATAAATGCTCAGCACCAAGGCATTAATTAATTACTTTAATTATAAACATAACTAATTAGTTAACTAATTCATAGTTAATACCTAAAAAAAATTCTGTGTGTTCAAACTATACTTGGAGGTTAAGACAAGTCACAAAGTTACAACTTGAGTCTTTTTTTTTTTTTTCGTCTGCTATTTTGCTGTGATAAAGACCAGAAGACTAGTGCCTCAATTTTTTACGAGGGGAGCTGGAATTGACTGGTCAGGAAATTAAATTACGAGAAAGTCTTAGATAGAATGGTTGTTGTTGTTGTTATCATTATCATGTTAAAGGTAACGAGATGGACAGAGCTTAAGTTTATTTTTTATTTTGTATTTTTTTTAAGATTTAAATCTGAATGGCCAATCAAATAAAATTATTTAAAAATCAATTAACCACACTCAACGGACTAGATATAACTATTATTACTAAACCATTAAATAAAATTATGTCGGAACATTTTATTCACTACCATAATTGATTAATTTCATATATATATTTACGAAATTTGGTTGGATGAGCGTACAAATGGGAAGTGGTATGTATGTTTGTTTTAAGTTGAACCACATGCAGCAGCCATAGACAGGTAGCTCCCCATGATCATTTTACAAATTATTCAAAATTATTTGTTGGCTTTGGTCGTATCACTTTTTATCCAAATATACAAATAATGTCTAAATACATGTTCCAGGGCAGCTGAATAGCTCTCAAAGTTGATGCAAAAACAGTACATTTTAATTGCGTTTCTTGATTTTCATTAATTCTGGTTTACATTGTTCTTTTCTTTAGCTTTTCAGGCTAGAATTACTCTAAATGTGACACCAATGCATTGTTTTTTCTCCATAAGTAGACTTCGTAATGATTTTGTTACTCAAATTGTCAAATAATTTTAGTATAAGTAGGTGCTGGCCAAATGACTTACTTGACTTGAAACACTGTTCAAGCACGTAACTGTGGAAGCCTCGTTGCCCTCATTGCTGATGCAATCACGGCGATTGTATTAAGCTCAATTCTACGTACAGTTAATGAAGTGTAAGAAAGGAACAAAAGATATAAATCTTCACGGAATCTTTAACAGGTGTAGTTTTTATCTACGTGATCAAGATTTTACTTAATTCTTCATAATCTACTAATTTATTTACCAAGTCCGGATAAAATTCTAAAAGCATAACATATAACGGTATTTACAATAACAAAAAGTGAATTATCCATTATTATTTAAAACACATCTAGGGCGATTAAGTTTTTTTTTTTTTAATTGTTATAATTAATCTACAGATATTTTAGAATTTGGGTATATTAAAAATCTAATCACCCTAACACTATTGAGGAGAAATCTTTTTTTTTTTTAATTGTCATGATCCATAAATATATTTTACAATTCATAGACATAACTCGAATGTATGCTCTCACTAATAATGTTTAGAGAGAAATGTATTCTTATTTCTCATTTATTTATAAAAGAGAAAAGAATTCTCCTAAAAGTTCAAAGTATATTATATCAATATTATTGAGTGGATCAACTTACCATTGGACTACAAGCCGAATATTTTATAATTAGAGAATATTAAAATTACTGTAAACAGAACTATAAGAGATTATATATATGATTTACGGGTAACTATTCATATTAGAGGTTAATTAACCCCCACGTTAATTAACCTCGATCCTAAAGCTGGTACCAATAACATGAGTCTATATATCTTTTCAATGATCAATGTTAATAATGTGACAAGAGCTCACAAGATCTGGTCCCATTTTTCCTTTACCTTCCCATAATATGAAGCCACCTGGCCCATCCTCTTCAATGAAATAATAAAATCAACATTCGATGCCATATTAGAGACAGCATATATTCTTACAACCAAACACTAAACAACTAAATGCTGTTACTGATAATGACTTAAGTTTTAAGTGATTTTATCTTAACAAAATAGGAAAGTTTTAGTCCAATGGTGGGGCATTAGTTGGGTGAAACAGATAGGCTCGTGCCTCGTGGGAAGCAAGAAAATAAGAGAACTTTGATTTAGATATAGCAAATATCTAAAGCCATATATGTATATATATATATATATATATATATATATTAATAATGTGACTTCTTTTTTATATGAGAAAAAGACTTTGTTGGTTTGTATATATAATTGTAAACTCGTACTATTTCCACATTCAAATGCCATTACTTTCATTGAATTAGGAAAAATCAAGTCTTTAACATGGTTTATAGTGGAAGTAGTTGGAACAAGAGATTGTGATTTTCTTCGCTAACTATCCTTTACTTTGGTGTCTTCTTGGTCTTGGCTCTTCACCACCTTCAAAAATCAAAGGAAATCCATTTAAGTCTCTAGCTTTGTGTGAATTAATTAAATTACTCAACTGATTAATTTCATGTGTGCATGCTACCCTTGCAGAGAGATTAGAAGGGGGTTGGTGGATTGACAAGTTTTTACCTATCCACTCAAGTTTTTAGGTTTAGTGATAATTTATTGTAGCTTCAAAAATAATATAATTAAAAGATCTTTTAGGATGGAAATTGATTCATGTGTTTTCATTTTCATTTAGTTCAATTAAGATAACTTTGTGTCAAAAAAACGATTGTTACCACTACTTTTGGCGTAATGCCCCTATTACCCACATATTTAAAGTAAGCATAACAGTATAATATTATATGATGAAAATTTTCTAATGCTTTGAGCTTCTTTTAAGTAAAATTTATGTCGGTGCATAATTAATAGTTAATAAATAAAAATTTAAGTATATTTAAATCTTTATCAAATAGTATCACTAATAAATATGTAATATAATACGATCTCTAGAAATTTTGTCAATCTCAGATAAATAAATAATCTTAATTTAATATCATAAACTCTATATATTTTAAAACTCTTGAAATGAACAATTTTTTTTTAGTACATCTATTTTAGTTATTTTTTTTTTTAAAAGCGAGTGTCTTTATATTACTTGTACTAATTTAAAATAGAAATAAAAACTTTTAGATAAGAGCGACATAATGAAACTTATCCGTCAGAATTATATAGCAATGTCAATCATAACATGAATTAACGAAAGAATAAAAGTTAGCCAATTCTGCAATTAATTTTTAGCTCATTAAATTCAAACAAGCTAGCTTCCATGGCTTTTTCCATGTCTAGATAGAAATTCTTTAACCAAGAAGGTTCTTCTTGCCCGGACATAGTTATAATCATGATTTTCAGTCCTTTGCGCGTGGACTTTAACTCAACAATTTCTCCCAAAAAAAAAATAATAAATAAATAAATTATTAATAAATTTAATGAAGAGTTTAAGGAAAGTGCGGCTCTTTTCTTTAATGTCAAATTCCATTATTAACGAAGAATAAATAAACAATTAGTCCTAATCTAATGACTAATGAGATCTATTTTTGGTACTAAAAAAATCAGTATCAACGGCTGTCGCCAAAAATCTAACATAAGTCTTCAATATTTTTGTTTAACTTAATATTTACGTCAATTTTTTTCCCTTTCAACAAAAGTCAACCAAAAATAACCGAAGAGACGAGGAAATTTAAAGCAGCAAATTAAAAATCTCGATTTATATATTAACTTTACCAGAACTGATTATAACAACTTTATGTGCCTAAACATGCAAATATTAAAGCTCCATAATTATGTTAATCTATTATACATGACTAATTAAAGTCACATTGACATATAGGTGTGTAAGAAGAAAAAAAAGGGTACTTTTATTTTCTCTTTTAGAAAATTATTTGAAAGATAGAATGGCTTTTTTGCCCCTTTCAGAAATTATTTTTATTATTTTGGTCTCTTATAGATTTTTAATACACATTTTATCTATATTGTTAAAATATTAACTACAAAGAAACTTAAATGATAATTGTAACATTCCTCATACAGATTCATTGTTTGCGACTTTTAATTTGAATGTTAAAACTTTAAATATCATATTAATTATTCTTTTTTTTTAATACCATTAACGAAATTATGTATTAAATAATTTAACGAAAATCCAAGTAGTGAAAACAATTTGAAAAAGAGAAGAAAATGTCATTCTCTCTTACTTCAATTAATAAAGACTCACTAGAAGATCCGAACGCATAACAAAAGATTATTTGAATTTTAGTTTAGAATTTGCATTCACCAATTTAGACTAGGGAATTATATGCAAATATATTTCCGAATTATTATAAGCCAAATTAATTAGGCATGCATTCTGCTAATAATGTGGCTTTCTGTAGAGACATAAAAGTTTAATGCGTATGCATCAGAAGATCTTGATTTGAATTTAATGATATTTTTCCCAATTTTTACTTCTTAAATTTATTAAAATTAGCAGAAGCAATATGACTAGATCACTCAAAATCGACCAATTTTCTCAAGACGGTGAGTTTTATTGACTCATGAAGTAACAGCTACAATATCATGTGTACCTTGCCTATGACTTAACTAGAACATTAGATGACCAAAGACATTCCGATTTTCTATATTAATAAATACCGAAATTGCATACTTAATTAATGTGTCCGGTGGTTAGGACTAATCCGTTTGGTAATTGGTTAATTGAAAAACTAAAACACTTTAATCTTTTTCTTTTCCTAAATTAAGAAGAATGCAAAAGGTTTAGCCTCCTCTAAATTTTGAATTTGAGTCATCAATTAAAGAAAATTACTTAAAAATTACTTCATCAAAAGAACATATTTTTATCTTTCAATCCATACTAATTAGGTAAAAAAAAATTATATATTAAATTATTTAATATCCGAATATTATATTGAATTAAGACTATTAATACAACAAAGCACTATTAAAATGACAAAACTCTTTTAATAAATATTTGACTACATTTCTAAGTTTAAAATGAAAATTTTGATTAAATTAAAATAGTCCCATGTCAGCTCTTGTTGGATAGATAATATATATACAATAATATAAAGAATTTATAAGCCCTTTAGAGAAAAAAAAAACCACAAATGTAAAAGCAATTTATTGGTTAAATTTAGCTTTTAACCCGGCATATTTTGCAGCAAATTAACTGGCCCCCATTTATGCTCTTTAGAATCTTAGCCACCAAATAAGGCCCACGCGTTTTTGGACTAATCATTTTGGTGGCTTTCTCACTCGGTTCTTTGTCCCTCTTTTTTATTATTATTGTTCTATTTCAAAATACCCCCCTTCATAAAAAGTGAGATGCAAAGACAACCACCTACAATCTCTTAAGCTTTTTCCCATAAAAATTGGATCTACAAATGCTTGTATCATGAATAGACTCTTTGTGTCTCTAAAGTTGGTGTCGAGTTGCAGCAATTACTCAATTGGATACATGCAAAATGTTTGTAAATGTTATGCTCCTACATAATGTGACTCATTAAAAGCATAACAACTTTCACTTGAAAGTTAAAATTCATTAAATATTCGAAATTCTTAATTAAAGATGTTAACACACCTTCCTCTCATCTCTTTTAACACTTGATTTATGTTGATACTTTGATTATTGTTTGTGTGCATCCACATTTCTTTCTCTTTTTTTCCAAGTCTTTGGAAGAAAATATGAATGGTATGAACTGGTTTGGCACGTCAAGCAAGGTTAGTTGGAAGCCACTTTTGCTTCTCAAAAACTCGAGAGTCAAAGAACCAACTTGTGAGGATGACATAAACAATTTTTATGTAGTGGGTTTCATGCTAGACATTTCTGATTTTCTAACCATTTAACCTCAATAATTGAAAAAGAATTAAGGCCCTTGTTGCTTATATTATATGCCGTAGTGGAGTCATGTATGCTTTCCACTAAATCAACCCCTTATAATCCAACAATAAGAGGTCTATCTTGTGTGAATAGGAAAAGGGTATTGCAACTTCATGCAATTAAGGTCAAACAATTACATGTGACACCTAATTTTATTTTTTTTGCTTAATATTTTAATTAATCGAGATTAATTATTTATAAGATATGTTAATGTTAGTGTATATTATTTTAAACCGTACTATTCAAATTCAAAATTATTGAATTTATGGTATTCTCTTATTGATTGTTTATGATTGAATCATTTGTTTAATTTTCTTTCTTTCTTTTAAACATGATTGACATTATACAATTAATTAAAAATTATTGCACTATTCCTTAGTCTGCCTATCATCACATTTAAAATTGAAAATATTTGAAATGGGATGTGAAGAATAAGGGTAGGTACTATTGGTAGAGCATGTTAGAGACATATAAGATATTTAATCAAAACAATTAGCACAAATCCATTTAAAAAAGATGTTTAAGTGGAGACTTTTAGCAACTGAACAAAAGGGTAAGTCTCCATGAGCTTTGACAATTCTAGATTCCCCTACTAAGTAGATAATGAAGTGCAACATTCTTGCGTGACCTTTGTATTCTAGATGTAAATTAAACTTCAAGGCATTGAACCATCTAAGGGACAAAAGTCCAGTCATAAAATATATAATACGATTTCAAAAGCAAATTAATTAAACTTGAAATTCTATTTTTTTAACTTAGAATTGATGGTATGATTGGATTGGCAGAGTCAATTTTCCAACTTGAAGTGTACGAACTACTCCTTTTTCATCGTTATATATTCACCATCACACATGACTTAGAAAATGTCATCAAACTTTCAAAAATTGAAAGAAAATAAATTTGTCACTTATTCATAATTTATGTCGACAGAACAAAAGCAAACAGAAGAAAAGTTCAAAAAAAATTATTTAAAATTTAGTATACAAATGAATAATAAGATATATAATTCATTGAACATAATATTTATCATATTAATTAATCTTTCTCTACCATGAACGTTTGCATTTTATAAAATACAAACTTGAGCTAACTACGGATAACTAAACATAAAATATGGAGAAAAAATAAACTTAATATAGTGTTCGTATCATCATAGCATATTAGTATTATGATTTTTTTTTAACAAAAAAGGTTTTTATCACTAGTCATTGATAATTAGTTCTAATGTAAAAATATGTAGGCATGTGCACCATAAAATAACTTCTTGTCGTACAATCACTCTATCTAAGAATAATGCAAATGTCAATTTGAACAAAAAAATAAAAATAAAATAAAAAAGAGAATTAATAATGTTCTTTTTCTTTTACAACTTTTATTTAAAGGCTGGGGAAGTTGTATCTTTCGAAATCACTTTAAAGAGCTAGGCAAAAGCATGATGTATTGGTGAATCGGTTTTGAATTAGAAGATTTAAAAGTGATTCTTGTCTGTAGTTGCTTTTAACTTTCAACCTACGAATCTCTCATCTCTATCAACCGTGGGGTTCACGATTTTAATTATTTATCACCTGTTTGGGATTGCAAACGATAGATGAGAATCCTGCAAAAGCACTTTTGTGCTGAAGTTGCAACCACAAATTTCAGCTTTTTATCAGGACATGAAACTAAAATAACTAAAAGGCTTGCTTATGTCTTAGTTCAGATTAATTGAATCATACAAATTCTTGAATTTCGAGTACGGGCGTGACTTTAAATGGGACATTAGAAAGATTTTATGGTTATGATCTTCTAATTGTATTCTTAAAAAATAAAATTGTTAACATTTGAATGTGCATATAATTTTTCATGAAAATTGAACTCTACACACTATAGTCAAGCAGTAGATTTTAAAAGAAATTCTCTAACTGCGCTTTGACATTTTTGAGTAAACATCTCACAAATCACGCATCGAATGAGTCCCTAAGCCCAAGGAAAAAAGTCAGTGACAAGGTTGGTTTTGGGCTCGGATAAAGATCAGAGTGGGCCTTCTGACACGGAGCTCCATTCTTGAGATTATAAGAGTTTATGTTCGAGGAATAATATCTGAGCTTTTATGAAATTTTAAAAATCACGCGTATAGTAAAGATGTTATTTTGATCTCTTCAAATTTTAAAATAAATTTGCTATTTTTCATTCGTCAATTTCTCTATTTTCGGAACAAAAATCATTTGATATCAATCTGATTTTATAATATCAATCCAAAAAAAAAAGATGTGGAGTTCTATAGAGCCTAACCTTATACATACATTTTGCTTCTCAAAGCTAATTTATAAATTATGCAAATATGGTACTTTTGATCGCTTCATATTGTCCAAAAAAGAAAAAAATTGTTAGTTATCATTAATCGATCTCGCTATTTTTGGAAAAAAAAATCTTTGTTCATTTACAGCTAATTTTAAAACAGAATCTTCTATTTCCATAACTGCCGCAATAATCACTGTAATAATAATGCTTAATTTTGCCAAATTTTAAAATTTTCATTTCCCTCCCTCCCTTAATATGTATTTTAAGAAAAAAGTATTCAATCAAAGTAGAAGAATCTTGAAAAAAAGAAAAATTAGAGATGTCATCCAAGAACCATTTTCAAGAATTTCAATTCTCAAGTAATTATAATTTCTAATTCTTCTTTTCATTTCTATTTTTTTTTTTAACTTTTTGTTGCTTGAATATCATCAAGCAATTACAAAGTATCAAGACTTTCAAGTATTATTTCTGAAGTAAATTTTTGTTGCCAATATGTTATGAATTATGAAAAAATAAAATAAAATATATTCTTCACCAACTTGAATTTTGCAGAGGTTTCAGAGAGCAGACACAAGATTGATGCTCAGTATAATAAGAATGCAGCAGATATAATATCACAAAAGAAAGAAGATTCATTAGAATATGATTATCGCAAGAGTTTAGCTTGGGATAGTGCCTTTTTCACAAGCCCAGGTTCGTTTTCAGAAACTTGAAAAGCAAGAAATTTACACCAACATATTTTTGTGTTTACTACTGAATGATTGATTACATTCATATTTTGTTAAAATTCAGACTAGTGCTTGTTTATAATTTATGCAATGGAATTTGTTATTATTATTTTTTTTAATCTTTTTGTCTTTACGCAATGTGTATGCATATGCTTAGGAGTTTTGGAGCCTGAAGAGCTATTTCAAACTCTGAATTTTCGACCTTCAAGGCCTTCGGAACAAGATAGAACAAGCAGTGTTTTTCAGGATAATACGCGCAGAAGTTTAGCTTGGGATAATGCATTTTTAACAAGCTCAGGTATGATTCTGAATTGAGTTAATGAAATAATCATAATAGAGATATCCTTCTATTGCCCTTGCTATATGTTCATTTAATATGAACATATTATTTTTACATGAATAGGAGTCTTGAATCCTGAAGAGTTGTCTTTAGTAAACAAGGGATATAGGGGTTCTGAAGGAAAAAATTGGAGGTCTGCTGGGACAGACCCCACAGTTAAGTGTGATAATTTTCATCTAGCAAGCCTTGAGATTGATTTATTTCATGATCTAAAAGCATCATTTGACAATTCAACTAAAACATCTAATGCTACGAACTCAAGTTCCAAAATAAGAGGAGGGAACTGCTTGGAAGGCATACATACCCATTGTGAGTATTATTAGTCTTTGCAGAAAGCATATTTTGTGCGTGGCTGCACATGCTCACTAGTGCTTGTAACTTTCTTGTTTTCAGCTTTGAAAAAATTAGATGCATCCTTAGGAGTAAAGGTAAGTTCTCATCACGTCCTATCTTCTATATCTGATGCTTCTCGGTTAAAGAAGTGATCTGAACTTGAAATTTCAGATGAAATCCATGCTGCCAGCTTCCAATAAGCAAAAGCAGAACACTAGTAATGCATCAGAAAGGATTGCAAAATCGAAGGTATGTATTAATTGAGTATAATGAAACCTATGTTGTTAGTGACTGCATTGGTTACTCGTTGAATCCAGAATATTGCAAGCGGTGGAAATTCCAATCCTTTATCATCTCTTAAGCCGCCGATGGGACTAGGTAGAGTTAGCCCCCCATTGACGGATCTCAGGAAAAGTGCTCCTTTGGGTCCAAAACCTATCAAAATGGAAAATAAAGCTACCAAAGCTGCATCAGGCAAGCATTCCCATGGTTAAGGTTTCTGTCTTCATTAGTTTTGGACTGGTATATTTTGTTGAACTTAGTAACTATTACACAGGTCAACATGTGCATGTAGCAAAAAGACCTTGTCTAGCAGAATCCTATTATGTGATGCCTAATACTACACTATCCTCTAAATCAACTTCTTCCGGTTCAAACACTCCCACAAATGAATCTGCAGAACTTGCCTCTGCTTTATCCGATCAAGCTGCTAGATCTCCTCTGAGTTCTACGCTTTCTGGTTCACCTAATCCTTTGAGAAATTTATCCGTGAAAAAAATTGATGTTCTAAATTCTAGTCTTCCTTGTCATCTACTGTCCTCTTTAAAGTCCCTTTACATATCACCTACAAGCTCCGTCGATATAAGCTCCTCAGAATCACTTGCTTCTATCAGCCAAATATCTAAGAATCCCTCAGGAAATCTGGACACTACTCCTTGCAAAGAGACATCTTCTGGTGGTGCTAACACTCAAGGATTAGATTCTGAGGCCCAACACTATAATGAATGCAGTATAAGGCATGAAAATCCGGACACAAGGTCTCAAACTAAACATCTCAATAAAGAGGCAAAAGGAAGCAATTCTGCTCCCAAGACTATATCAAGAAACACCAAACCTTCAGGTCTTCGAATGCCATCTCCGAAAATTGGATTTTTTGATGCGGTTAGTTATACATTTAAAAACATATCGGTTCATTTTTCTGTTTGGTAATTAGCTTATTTACAACTTCACGTAACTAAATTTATTCATTGCTAATTCCTTCAATTGCTTAAAAAAAATTCTATGGACAGGAAAATTCTATGGCATTAACACCGAATGGAGATCTGAAGTTTCACCTCGGTACACATAGCAGTTCTAAAACTGGGAGAGTTAATGGTCATATCAATAGAGCTACGAAGAGAAAGGGAGTACTTTGTCCTTCAGGCGTCAGGTCTTCTGATCCTGCCCCGTTGAAAGAAGACAAAGGAACCCAAGGATTTATGGCAAACAGAAAGGGAATGAAGAATGAAGGCCAGGACAGCCAAAGGGCCAAGAAGCAAAAAAATTCCAGAGCACACTACTCCAGAAAAATTCTGCAAGTAATTGATGATGACAAGGAAAATTTGTGTGCTTCCATAACCAAGTTGATGGTTTGACCAAACATATGGAAGCCATTAATTTCATCCAGGATTTGTAATAGCTTCCCAAAACAATAATTAGTCTTTTTTTTGTTGTATTTTCAATGTTTGAACCAACAAACGTTTTTATGTTTAAGAGAGCCACCAGAGAAACAGCAGATACTTTCACAACCTTGAATCTAATTCCAGAAAATATCTCCCATAGCATGCCCCTGGAGATGGAAGCTTCTAAAAGAAATTAATTAGGGAAAATTTTAAAAATAAAGCAACAACTTCAAAGTAGGTCCCTACAATGTTGAGCATCCATCTCAAACAACAAAATTTCATTTATGGAGTTACAACAGGAGGATGGACATTTGTAGAGAAATATCGTGATTTAGTATATGTGGGCTTACATTATCCTTAATGTAGTTCAAGCAACTATCACTGATGAGTACAAAGGCAGCAATTTTCTTCCCATTTTCGATCAGTTGAACACGAGCACATTTTCGGATAGCAGAGTTTGGTTGCTTGGCCTCAATACCACTACATTTGCTACCCATGTGACAAAATTGCCAGGTTCCACTTGCTAGCAAATCTTATCACCCCAATCAACAACTTACGAAAAAACGATAACAGAGTAGGTAAACGAGTCTTACATTTTCTCTAGAACTATGCCTTTAGCATGAGATGAACCAGCAAATGGCTTCTTCCATGCATTCCCAAGATTTGACTCCTTATAAGCCTCGTCAGCAGCCCACCTCTGATTCCAGCGGTGGGTCTTCGGTTTACGGGTAGCTCCCATTTCACTCCTCCAAATCTATTAGTCCAAACAACAGGAGAAAGTAATACTTTCAATACTATCGTACATAAACACACATGAAGGCACACTCAATCAAAGTAACCATATCATTCACTCTCTAATGCCTGGCTGGAATTACTTTTCTTTCCCCTTTTGATTAAAACGAGGCCCTCTCTCAACCTAAATCAAGTAAGAATGAAAGTAATACTTTTCACTTTAGACATTACTCAAAGCTAGCCAGCTTGTCGACTAATCAAGTTTACAGCCACGCTAAACATCAGCCTGAGAAATAAATGCATATATTGTAAACTAGTATAAATCATTTTAATTGTTTTATATTTTATCGAATTAATACGTGATTAATGTCAAATATTAAGGAGTAATCTTAACAGACTCATGTATTAAGTGATCAAATATTGTGTTAATAAGTCTGATTTTGTGATACCCTTTAATTTTGTACTAACACACGAGGGTTCTTGCACTCAACCACAGTATACAAGTGACTTCAGCCCATTGGGAGTTAACTGTTGAAAGATTTGGAGAATGAGTGCAGTGCACTTCTCTCTCTCTTTTCTCTCCCGACTTCACTATTCATATACACAGTACATTCAAGCAATTTCGATCTGAGGTGAAGGCAGCATCTTTGCAGCACTTGGATCTCCATAACGAGTTTCTAAGCTTGGATTCATGGCTAATCAAGGTAAATCTCAAATTTTTCCTAAAATATGTGTTTAATTAGAAATGCAAGATTAAGGGCATTAAGTTCATATTTATTACAACAATTGGTATCAGAGCCCATGGTTATACATTTCTTATTGAACCATGACCATTTTTAGTGATGGATCAAGCTTTGACTTACCCATGATATTTTTCTTTACTTTCAGATTTTTTTATTCCAAGCATATTTGAACAAAAAGTCATTGAATAATACATGGGTGATGTTTAAGGAGTAGAAATATAATTTTTCATGTTTGTTTTGGTCGCCAAAATCGGGTTGTTCAAGAAAATGTTACTATAGTTACTGTAGCTTCATTGCGAAGATGAAGTGCAATAAAATTATCATTTGGGTCCTTATAGTTTACAAATTTATATTATAGCCTAAATATTTTCTAAAATTTTCGCTTTGGTTCTGTCAATATAGGAGAATATCATGTAGATCCTTGATATTTTATATAATTTTTTATATGGCCAAAAAAATTATCATTGAGGTCCTTAATCTATTATGAAATTATGTTATGACTTAAATGTTCTCTAAATACAATTTTGACCCCTTATATTTTGGAAAATTATAAGAGGCACTAGAAAGTTATTTAATTTTATTTACAATAAGGACAAATGTTTTGTTATTATAAACAGTGGCTATAATTCTAAAAATTCTTCATTTAAGTCCAAAATTTTCATAATTTTTGGCAATTTTTCAGAATTCAATTATAAAATAATCTATCATTATTGTATATTATGGGCATGACATTCATATATTTTACTGAGGCATATAGATATTTTAATTTAATTTAATATTTTGGTAAAAACTTTAATTATGTTTTATAAAGCTTATTTAGTCTCAATTTTAGTTAATGTATGAAATAATATGCATGGTAAAACTTCAATTTAGAGTGATTGTGTATCTACCTGTTGTAGAACCAATCATGATCAATTATTCGGTGTTTTGCAATTAATTGTCCATTTATAATTATTGATTATGGATTGTGTGATGGATTATTGTTGTTATAACCAAGATCTATACAGGTGATGAGATTGCCCTGTCGACAAATCATTACTTGGTAGGATACTTGGGTGGGTAAAGAGATTTGTTGGGTATTTTCTACTTAGTGACTTATATTCAATTTGTCTGATTTATCTTGGGGTTAGACCATTCCTTTATTGTTAAAGGATGTCTAACATATTGTGTTGTTAATGGAGAATTATAAAATGAGGAATCATTGTTTATGGCATGATTTTGTTTTCATATGCCTAATAATACTTATTGCTGATTTCTCAGCTCTAGATATTCTTTCTTTTCTCCAATTTGCCTCCATTAAGACTTTGACTAGGACAAATTATGAGAGCTGACGTGAATCTGTCATGTTCTATTTATCTATATTGAATAGAGACTTGCCTTTGAGAGTTGATGAGCCATCTAAGCCCACAGATAAGAGCACTGCTACTAAAAGGGCAGAGTGGATGGCTTGGAATGAATCTAATAGACACTGTCTGGACACAATGAAATACACCATTGATAGAACGATCAGAGATAGCATCCCTGCATGTGACAAGGCTAAAGATTATTTGGCAGCAGTGGGAAGAACTTTTAAGAAAATAGACAAGGCTGAAAAGGGTAACTTTCTGAGATTGCTTGCTAATACCCAGTATAATGGTGTTTCTGGGGTGAGAAAGCACATTTTGAAAATGACAAGTTAACATAAGAAGCTGAAAAACATGGATGTCAGTTTACCTGATGACTACCTAGTATTCCAAATTTTTGAATCTCTTCCACCACAGTTCGGCAATCTGAGAAGTCAATACAACACTCAGAGAGATACTTAGAATATCAATGAGTTAACTGCTTATGTGGTTTAAGAAGAGGAATCATTGAAGAAGGGAAAATTCCACACTGCTATGATGGCCACTACTCAAGAGAGTGGGAGTGTGAAGAAAAGTTCTTCAAGGGGTAGCAATAAGTTTTTCAAAAAGAAGAAGTTTGGAAAGAAAAATTCACGTGGCAAATCTTCTACTACTTCTGGTTCCACTGCTGAAGGCTTTAAGGAAAAATGTCATTTCTGTAAGAAATATGGGCATAAAAAAGCTGAATGCAGAGGATTCAAAGCATGGCTGGAAAAGAAAGATATTCATGTAGCTTTTGTGGGCTTTGAATCCAATATTGTTGATGTTTCTTCTAATACTTAGTGGTTGGATACTGGTGCAACTATTAATATAACAAATTCCTTACAGGAATTCAAAAACAGGAGGGAGCCCAATGAAGGAGAGCTGATTGTACATATGAGCAATAGAATAAAAACCAAAGTTGAAAGTATAAGAGTTGTTATACTACACCTAGCAGCAGGCCAATTTTTGGATCTATCAGATACAGCTTATATTCCTTCTATTAAAAGAAACTTGATATCTGTATTTATTTTAGATAGATGTGGATATACTTTTCATTTTGGTGATAGAAAAATTTACTTATTCCGCAATTTAGAGCTAGTTGGTTCTAACACTCTATATGATGGCTTATATATGATTAATTTATTTCCTTATGCTATTGAATCATCATCCAATGCTCATGTTATGAATGTTGTTAGCTCTAATAGTAAAAGGGTTGATGAAAATTCCTCTATGTTATGGCATAAACGGTTAGATCACATTTCCAAATAGAGGATGGAAAGACTAATTAAAGATGATATTCTCTATAATCTAGACTTTTTTGATTTTGACACTTGTATTGATTGTGTCAAAGGCAAATTTACTGCCAAAACTAGAAAATAGAGAATTCAGAGAATTTGGTTTTGGAGTTGATACATACAGACATCTGTGGGCCGTTCACTCCTGCTGCTATAGGTGGTTATAAGTACTTCATCACATTCATCGATGACTTTTCTCGTTATGGTTATGTTGAGCTTCTTAATGAAAAGACCGAAACCTTGTCTGTTTTTCAAGTCTTTAAGGTTAATGTTGAGCTCCAAAAGGGTAAAATGATTAAATCAGTGAGATCAGATAGAGGTAGTGAGTACTATAGGCGATATGATGAAACTAGGTGTAATTTTGGACCTTTTGCTAGATTTCTTCAGGAATGTGGAATAGAAGCTCAATACACAATGCCTGGGACTTCTGAATAGAATAGAATTGCAGAAAGAAGAAACCTTACCTTTATTGACATGGTGCGATGCATGTTGAGCAACTCCACCTTACCAGATTTTCTGTAGGGTGAAGCCTTGAAAACTGCTGTTTATATTTTGAATCAAGTACCCAATAAGTCAGTGCCCAAAACCCCTTATCAATTATGGTCAGGAAAGAAACCTATTCTTCGTCACTTTTATGTCTGGGGATGCAAAGCAGAAGTGAGGCCTTATAATCCACAATCAATGAAACTTAATCCGAAGACTATTAGTGGTCATTTTATTGGCTATTGTATAGGCTCAATGGGTTCTAACTTTTATTGTCCATCCCATACTATTAGAATCATTGAGTCTGATTGCCATTTATTTTGAGAATGATCAGAATAGTGGGAGTACTGAGCCTCACAATCTCACATTAAGAGAAGAACTTGTGGTTTTGCCTGTCCAATCTTATCCAGATTCTGCAATGGGATTACCAAGTATTGATGTTCATTCTCTTGATCCTGAACCTCATCATGTTTTGGAGCCTATAGCTGTGAGGGATGATGTCACTGATGTGAGATTGAGAAGATTCAAGAGGGTCAGGAGACCTGCAATTTCTGATAATTATGTGGTTTACTTGCAGGAACCTGATATTAATGGTGATTTATCATCTGACCCTGTTACCTTTCAGGAAGCCATCAATTGTACAGGATCTTCATCTTGGACACATGCCATGCAAGGTAAGATGGCATCCATATATCACAATGGGGTTTGGAACTTAGTTGAATTGCTATATGGATGCAGGCCAATTGGTTGCAAATGGATTTTTAAAACCAAAAGAGATGCCAGAGGTCAGGTGGAAAGATACAAGGCCAGACTTGTAGCCAAGGGTTTCAGTCAGAGAGAATGTATTGATTATACAGAAACCTACTCTCCTGTTTCTACCAAAGACTTATTCCGTATTATCATGGCATTTGTAGTTCATTTTAATTTAGAATTACATCAGATAGATGTGAAGACAACTTTTCTTAATGGAAGCTTGTCTGAAGATGTGTATATGGTGCAACCTGATGGCTTTGTTGAGCTTGGCAAAGAAAACATGGGGTGTAAGCTTAAAAGGTCTATTTATGGACTTAAACAAGCGTCCAGACAGTGGTATTTGAAATTTCATGATATTGTCACCTCTTTTGGATTTCAAGAGAACATTGTTGATTAGTGTATATACTTGAAGATCAATGGGAGCAGATACATCATTTTGGTGCTTTATGTTGATGATATATTGCTCGTTGCTAGTGACACTGATTTTTTACTTGAGACAAAATAGATGTTGTCATACAAGTTTGATATAAAGGATCTAGGTGAAGCCCATTACGTATTAGGGATAGAGATTCTTCGTGACAGATCTAGAGGAGTTCTAAGATTGTCTTAAAGGACCTATATTGATCGTGTTCTGAAAATGTTTAATCTACAGTCTTGTGCTCCTAGAAAAGCACCAATAATGAAAGGTGACAAACTTTCCAAGTCTCAATGTCTAGATAATGATGTAGATAAAGGTAGAATGCAAACAATCCCATATGCATCAGTTGTGGGTTGCTTGATGTATGCTTAAGTTTGTACATGCCCTGACATTGCTTTTGCAGTGGGTGTACTTGGAAGATACCTAAGCAATCCTGGTTTTGAACACTGGAAAGCTGTAAAGAAAATGCTCAGATATTTACAAGCTACTAAAGACCTTGCATTGACATGTCAGCAATCTGACTACTTAAATATAGTTAAAAGTATTCTGATGCTGATTTCGCAGGCTGTCTGGAAAATAAGAAATCCACATCTGGTTATATCTTTATGATGGCAGGAGGAGTTGTATCATGGAAGAGTGTCAAGCAGACACTTATAGTTTCTTCAACAATGAAGACAGAATATATAGCATGCTTTGAGGCTACACGTCAAGCTTTATGGATGCAGAATTTTATCACAGGACTAGATTTTTTATTAACTGTGCCGAGGCCATTAAAGATATACTGTGATAATTCTGCAGCTGTTTCTTTTTCTCATAATACAGGGAGTTCCTCATGCTCCAAATATATTGATATTAAATACTTATTTGTGAGAAAGAAAATTACTCTATCTTATGTATCAGTAGAGTATATACCTACAGAACTCATGTTAGCTGATCTACTTACTAAAGCTTTAACTCCAAAAGTGTTTAGGGATCATGTGACTCATATGGGATTGTTAGAATCCTCTTTTATATGTTGAGTCAGTAAGAGTTCTGGTTTATATTATATATTTCAACTTAAATGAGATTTTGTATTACCCATATTTTGTTATTATGCATGCATATTGTTATATAACATTGATATGCCATATATTGTGTACACATTTGGTTGAATATAACATTACGTATATCGTGAGGATATTGTGGTCCGAGACCTTTGGTTTAGTCTCATTATGGACATTTTGAACTGAAGCATTTTGGCTTGACTTCAATGAGCTTTCTTGAGATATTTGGTTTCAGTCTCATTATGATTATGAAAGCACTGCTTCCTTGAGACATTTTAGCACTAGTCTCATTATGATAAAATGGAAGCTCGCTTCTTGAGACATTTTGATCTAGTCTCATTATGGTTATATAGAAGCGATGGTCTAGGAGATATTTTGGTTTCGTCTCATTTTGCTAGACATGTGGACCTTATGGAAATAGGTATGTTGATCACATTTCCATGCTATTTTTATTATTATACTTGTATACTACTACTTAGTGACGTGTTTACGGGTATCTTGTACTGTAGAGCATCCTGTCGGTGCACACATGATTTGATACTTGTGACACATTTTGGGCTTCACTATTCATATAGTGACATTTTGATACTCTCTCTTTTCTCTCCTAACTTCACTATTCATATACACAGTACATTCAAGCAATTTCGATCTAAGGTGAAGGCGGCAGCTTTGCAACACTTGGATTGATTTCTTGGCAATCCATACAAGCTCCATAACGAGTTTCTAAGCTTGAATTCATGGCTAATCAAGGTAAATTTCAAATTTTTCCTAAAATATGTGTTTAATTAAAAATACAAGATTAAGAGTATTAAGTTAATATTTATTACAAGAATAAATGCGAACAAGACTTCAGCAGAACAATTTCATAATTAAGTTCATCAATAACAATTTAATTTACAATACATTGTCAACAAGTTCGTTCAAGAACAAGGACAGTTATATACGTTTATTATTTTGATCATGTGTTCTAGAGTTTTGTGTTGAAATGTGGCAGAGTCAGCAGACTTACAAGTACAGTCAGAGGTGGCATCAACATTCCATGCATTAACAAAAGCCGTTGACGACATTGCAGCATGTGTACAAGGTAAAAGAGTTTTTTTTTTTTTTATTGATACCAACATTTTTTTTAAAAAAATATAATCGATTTTTGCAATATTTGAAAAATACCACATTATTGCTGCCGTTATGTTTAATTTTCTAAAGAAAATTTTACCTTTGAGTTCGATTCCCTTGATGAAAATTTAATATTGTGGTTACAGGGGCTCGGTTTACATAAATGGTGCACTTGTTCTACTTCATGTAGGCAAAGCATGTTGAGCTATATATATATATATATATATATATATATATGTTTTTATGTCCCTTGTGGGTAGTAGTCAGCTATTAATAGTAATCTCCATATTGTAAATATGTGTGCGCTCTAAATAGATGTATTTTTTACTCTAGCGACTTCAGGTTTTTGGTCTCTTTCTACTACATGTTCTATTATGGGCTGATCAGTTTGATTATTTCATTTTTCAGTTTAAATGTATCTTTATCTGTGTAACTTTGCACTTATTTTTCTCTTCGTTAACAATTATATTGTATTATAGATTTACCCTTCATATTCGTTTCAGTTTGTTTGCATTTACCCCCATAAATTATATGCAAATATTTATAAATTGAGTTAATGTGTTATTGTAGTTTTGAAGAGAAGTTGCTACAGTAGCAGTGCTTGAGGACATGTAATCCATAGACAATTTGTTATATGTTATAATTAATGAAAATTCATGAATGATATTTGGATAACATTTGATGGTATGGATATTGAAAAACTATAATTTTAATTTGGTGGTTATTATTGGGGTTTGTATACTATTTGTGTTTGCATCATAGATATTATGGGGTTAAGTGGTTTCTAAACTTCAAGCCCTCAACCTTACACTGCTACAGGCTATTTCAAACTTACTGCAACTATTATACAAGTTTACTACTGCACGTTTGCAATTATAATAAAGTATCATTTGTGATTAAGGTTGGAATGTTATAAACAGTTTTTTTTTTTTTTGTAAGTTTTGATAAAAGTAGTGTTTGATAATTTTTTTTAAAACAACTTATTTCATAAGTTTATCCATTTTAATAGTCACTTTTTAAAATGAGTAGGAGTTATTTTTTTATAAGGAGTTATTTTTTATAAGGAGTTTATTTAATAAGTCATCACACATTTTTAAAATTTATATTATAACTCTAATATTTTAACCAAAAAAATTATATTTTATATTTTTATAAACCCTAATATGTAAATAAATAAAACATAATTTAAACTTATATATATTTAGTCATTATATAATAAAACAATATTTTTATAATAAAATTTACTAAAAATATATACTTTTTTTTTCAAACTCATAGTAAACACAACAATATAGTTTATCAAACACCAAATTACTTTTTTAATTAGCACCTTATTTCATTCACACAACATATGCAACTTATTTCATCAGTTGTCGTAATCCCTAATTGGACCTAACTCAAGTGTAACTGCTTATTTTTAAGTCATAAAATGTTAAGATGCTTTTAAATGCAGTACATTGAAACCAATTGCAAGCAGCAAGCCAGTCATCACATAGGACTTTTTGCAACTTTGCAAACTAGCAGTTGCGAAAATCACATTTTCTCCATTATCTATGAGGTTATAGAGCATTTTTAAAGATATATATTGTTTGAAATACCTTTTATTTTTTCACAAAATTATTTCATTCTTTTTATAAAATAACTTTAAAATAAAAATACTTATCTATTGAAATATTGTTATAAGTTTTAATAAAAATTATTATTGATAATCAAACAATTACCTTTTTTTTTGTTTTGGGGTATAAGCTTAACTTGTAAAAAGCTTATTAATAAAACCGCTACTTGAATAAACTTTATTTGAAAATTTATACTAAACAAAGCCTAACACATTTTTAAAATTTAGTTAAAAGCGCGCGTGCGCGCGCACACTCTGTATCTTTTAGTTAAAAGAGCGCATTATTTATGACTAATTTAAAAAAAAAATTCAAAAGGAAAAATATGAAGAGGGAGATATGAGTAATTTTAGCTGCTATCACAGCAGTGGCCTGAGAAGCCAAAGCTGTCTTTTACCGATCTCCAAATAGTCTTCAATTTGTCCAAATATCTATACTTTTCTGGGCATTTTTGCTTTGTTTGAATAATAATTTTAAACTAGAAACAAGAGCGGTAAAAGGGATAGCAATGTTATGCAATAACATAAAAGGCTGCTAAGATAAAAGTGGAGGCGTCAAAAGGCATTCACATTCATAGAGTTTTTGGATCAAGCGAGGCTAAGACCCTAGACTATTCTCTAAAGATCAGTGAGAAGTTCATATACAAATGATTCTTTTTTTCTAGTCTAAAAAAATGATACACAGCACATCAATATGGAAAGTATCTCCACTCTTTTTCTCTTCTCATTGAGCTAGAAAATTTCTACCTATACATTAACATAAATACATTAATTGATATTCAAAACTTCATGCTCTATGTTGAATAAGATTACCCAAAACATGTATTCTTTAATGATAAATCGGTACATGACCTAAAAGGATGTTAAATTGAAACGACCAAACATGGACAAACTTACTAGAATGTTTGAAGAAAATAAACTCTGATTATATTATTCATTATTTTAGTACGAATAGATAAATGGAATTTGTCGATGTTCATAGAGTGCTGCATTAGCACCCTTTTATTTAGCTTTTAAGAAAAATCAGAACAAACTAAAGCTGTCCATGCTATTCCAGAAGTTTAAAGATTGTGACTTCTTCGTTGAATCAAAAAGAATAATAAAGTAAATATAATCTTTTTTTTTCTTTTTAGAGTTAATACAAAATTGTATAAATTAGTTGTCAATTAACATAGTTGTGCATTATATGATTGAGGGAAATTTGTTGTGCAGAATAATATCGAGGGGATTTATGTAATACATGATGAAAAGTGTATACATGGTGATCTCAGACCCAATAATATACTAATTGCACATAAAGAAAGGTGGCGTGCAAAAATTGACTTAACTTTTTATGGGAGTGTTAGATAATTTATAGTATTAGAATTTCTTAGCTATAAATATGCTACTTTTTTTTCATTATTGTAGATACACAAGGTTGGCAATCAGTTGAATTAATAAGGGCTTAATAGCAGCAGAAGAGATATTTTTAATCTTGAGTTGGCTAAATTTTACTATATTTTTTTGTGGCCAACATTCCTAAGAAGGCAATAATGATTTTTAGTAGCAGAGAAATATTTTAAGGGATAACAACAAAAACTAGAAGAAGCGAGAAGCTTATATCTCTAGAAGCAATGAATCTTATTATGCTTACGTTGCATTAAGATCTAAAGAGAAGGTTTAGTATATAATTTTTTTGGCAGTTCAAGATTTTTTGTTTTTTGCAAAAGCACTTTTGAAACATTTTTTTTTTGTCATCCAACAAGATTAAGTTGGCCCACATTTGATTGTTTCAATATAACTTCCTTTCAAGTCATATATCATTATTTTTTTTTTCACACAAGTTCACTTGGCACAATATCAAGTGCTCATCTTTTAAGAGCACCAAAATGTATACCTATATATCATTAAAGAATACATGTTTTTGGGTGATCTTATTTAGTATAGGGTATGGAGTTTTAAATATCATTTAATGTGTTTATTGATTTATTTTGTTATTCTGTGGAATTCCACATAAAGATCGTTTCTAAGTATTGGCTTAAAAATCTAAGTGAGGAGAAGAGCATAGAAGTTTTTTAGCATTACTAATCTCAGTTATTGGACAGTATTTTATCGGATATCTATGTCTATAATGCTGACAAAAAATGCTCCTTATGTGACGTATCATTTTAGCTAAGAGAAGAGGTCATTGACATGCCATGTTGTGAGCAGCGATGTCATTTCAATGGCATCTTTAACCAGCTAAAGATTCTAAATGCCCAAGTTGTAATGACAATTTGTCTGCATGTGCTTATGACTAAGTTACCTTTCTAGCCTTTGATGTCCTTTGTAATCTTGTCCATATTTAGGAATCTTTATTGTTGTTTCAAGTAGTGTTTTGGTTAAAAGCAATAATAAGTTAAAATATCCATTATATATTTAATTCTAAATTTTTAAATTCCTTATATACTTGTTTGCAAAAAACCAATAAAGAAATTACAAATCAAAATCTATAATTATACCTCTTATAACTTTTATTTCTTCATTGCTTCCAAAATCCCATATCCTCAACGATGCATCATTAGAACTGATACAAATTGTGTTAACTTAAGCAAACAATAGTAAATATAAAGTTACAAAATATATAAATAAAACAAATATAATTAAAGTCTAAAAGAAGAGGTAGAAAAAATTAATAGACCTATGAATACCATCTGGCGTAAAATCACCACAAATCATTCTACCTTTATGACTTGCAAAAATGTTAAGAACCTCTCACATGTTTAGTGATTAGTGTAAGGCCAACAATCTCCTCCACCTAATATTACATGGCTTATTGGATGCCAACTTAACCACTGAGAGAAAGCTATATATTTAGTGATTAGTGTTCAAAAGAATAAAAGAGAATAACTTTATCATTAAAAAAAAATCAAATAATTTAACCTCAATGTCCCCGCCAATAACCTAACTTTTCCCTTTCAGTTCATAAGTTGTAGAGTCCTAGCAGAAGGCACATCCGTCAAACCCATGGTGAGCAAGTAGAGATTCATCCTTACTATAAGCCAAAGCAGAAACTCTAGTCAACAGGCCTGAAGAGAAATAACCAAATAAATAGATAATAAAGGGAGAATGGTGAATAACCTCAACATATTGAAAAAAATTTTGTTCGACCATCATTTTCTCTCTGAAGTTTGCTATAAAATAAAAAATAAAATAAAATAAGTTTAGAAATTATAGCACATTGCACATTGACAGTTCACTACATTAAAATTACACACTAAATTTATATTAAACAAACTAGTTATTAATTTATCTTTTATTTTTAGGAATGACCACTTATAACTTAAATATATAAAAAGTTAACAATTAAAACTTATCAATTGTTGTTAATAGTGGAGAAAATGGCGTGACAACAGGCAGTGGGTTGCCTGGTCTGAGAAGAAGTAGCAGACTCGAAAGAGTATATTTTTGTGCATGACTTATTTGTAAGTCAACTACCAAAAGTCAACTACAAAAACCATTTTAAAACATCTTTTTTTGGTTATCCAAGACAATCTTTGATGCGCTTGTGAAATATGGATTGCTAATAAAGATTAATTTGATTTCATCAATTTAGCTTTATTAAACACTAGATAAAAAATTGATGGACGAGATTAATAAGCTATGTAAGAGTAGAAAATGTTATTGTCCAAATGTTAGGGACTTGTTGCTAGTAATCTATAACACAGCTCATCACTTTTGAAACTACAATGGTAGACTTTTTAATACATCTAAATAAGGAGTGTATGATTACTACTATAAGAAATTGCTGAATCTCCTAATTGAGAGATGCGCATAGCATTAAAAAAAAATTAACAGTTGCAAAAATCACATTTTCTTCTAGTGTCCTCTCTATATAATCGAGTTTTTTTTTTCTACATTATCTATAGTTGTTTCAATTTAACATTCTTTCATGTCATATATCATTATTTTTATTTTATTTTATTTTTTTACAAAAGTGTTTATCTTTTAGAATCACCAAAATGTATAGCTACATATATCATTAAAGAATAAATGTTTTGGGGTGATCTTCTTCAGAATAAAACATGGAGTTTTAAATATCAATTAATATGTTTATTAATTAGTTTATGAATTAGTGATTATTTGTTGATTTTCATCAATTGTCTTTGTTATATAGTGTTTCTATAATGGAATGTTGTGCGTATACTATCTCTGAGATATGTGTGGTTTATGAGAGTCATGATTTATTATCTCTTGAGATATGTTTGGTTTATTGGAGTCATGGTTTAGCGTCTCTGCAATGGAATGTTGTGTTTATACTATCTTTGAGATATGTTTGGGTTACGAGAGTCGTGGTTCAGTGTTCTGTAATGGAACATCGTGCGTATATTATCTCTTATATATGTTTGGGTTATGTGAGTCGCGGTTGAGTAGGGGTCATGAGGCGGCAGTTATATTCAAATACAATTCAATGAGCAGCATGGATTGACAAAGAAAGAGTTGCCTAAAAATATGTATTGTGTACATATTGAAGTACATCAAATGAAAAGTGAAAATAATGATGCATACATTACTTTTCAAATATTAATTAAGGGCTTGACAAATGAAACCTATCTGTAATTTTACGCAGGCAGTACCATCAGTGGAACTACATACCAATAATTTCTCATCATAAGATAGACATAAGTCAAAAGTGGCACCAACGAACCCATGGAACACCATTGCACACTAAGAGCACAAATCCCAAAGTTGTAAATTTCCATATTTAGATACCGTAACTAGAAATTGATTAGACTTGTCATTTGAAGCCAAACATATCATTCCACACTGTCCACGATATCAAAACTTGTTAGAGTATCAAATATGTGATTGATTAAAAAAATTGAATGATTTCATAGAAGATGACACTTGCAATACCCTATGTTCACAAACATAGCTTTGTTGATGTTGTAGATTCGAAATAAGAACATTATGATCCAAGCTTCTTACTGCAACAAGCTTGTTACTGAAAAATGGCATTAAAGCATAATATGAAGTCAAGTTACAAATTTATGTGTGTAAAAAAAAAAAACAATGCATAAATATCGATTTGTTCATTCCTATTTGCTAATTTTATGTTTTTTATTTTAGTCTTTTTTATAACTATAAAAAAAAACCCCAGAAACGCGAGCATTGTTAAATGTGCCCGCAATTCAGCAACTTTAAGCATTTTGCAGTATCATTAGTGCCTTTTCTTCATAATATTCAGATCCTAATTATTTTTAGCATGATGTCCACAAATCCACATAGCTATAAGTATAAAAATCATTAAGGATTCTATAGCAACTATTTGGTCAAGATTCAACAATAGAATATTTTCTTGAGTACAAAAATCAAGGATTCTATAGAAATCACTGTTCTAACAAATTCATAATCAAGATCTTTCAATAAAGGATCAGTAATTCTACTTTTATGTCTTTCTACCTTGAACTATCGTAATTGCTACTCACAAAACTAATTACGAGTAGGCATGGCAATGAAAAGACTATGATAATACCAATAAAAGGCCCAAACCTAATAAAAATCATGATTGTTTAACCTTTGAGTCTGAGTCCGACCAAATTTTTCTTAATGATTGTCCATTTCATAATCATATTCAACATGCGGCTAATCATCCACTTTATCTTCGTTGGGTGGCACGTTGGGGTGATGCTGCAACATTGATACAGTTGATTACTTTATCTCATAATCCTTTACGCTTCTCCAAAATGACATATCTTTCTCTTGCGTAGTCGGATTAGTGTTTGCTTAACAATCTCCTGGCTATGAAATAACTGAAATTAGCCATTGCGCAAATTATTTTGTACATTTTAGTAAAACTTAATACTTATGACACGTGTGTTGTTGTTGAAAAATTTATACAATTCAATAAAACTTATTTTCGAGGAGGAAACGTCTTCCCACTTTAATATGCAAGGAGTCTTCTTTTTTGTTTTGATGGCGCACTTTTCTGCTATCAAACCATCAATTACTTCGAACAACCAAACCTGTAACATGTGAAAATACAAAGTTAGAAAAAAATAAAAATATGTTGTATAGAAAAAAATTACATATATTTAAAACGCATCTGTACCCCAGGAAAAAAGTTATAAATGTTGTACTTCACCTCTTTAAGAGTATTACCCTAAAAAGCCTTCATTTTCTGGCTCAATGCAGTGTATAAACTTTTATATTCTATTTTACAGGATAAACGACCCCATGAAAGACTTCTAAAGTACTCAAGATCATCAACATAAATTAACAATAACGAATTCTGTACATGTTCATCTTTTTTACCATTAAGTATTTTATCCGCAAAGTAATATAACTTGATCTTTAGCGCATCAATATCATCTATATCATTAAAGTTTAAATTTTTAAATTTTTCATCAAATCGTTTAAGAGTAGCACCTAGATTACCTTCAAAGTACAAATCACTTAACCTGTTTTTCGTAGGAAATTTGGCTTCTCTGTATAAGTTGTATGTACTATAGCAAAGTTTGATAACTAAGCATCATTCAACAATTGATAACCGTGCTAACTAGCCACTAAATTTAAACCACAGCTGATTTTCATTATCTTTATCACAACACGCTACTTGCCTAAAGAGCGCGTTGTGAATGATTGCATCGCTAAACACGTAGGTATCTATCTTTGTAAAATGACTGAATATATAATTCCTGAATAATCTTAATTTTTGTTTCGTTAACTTCCTCTTGATAGCTTCTATCACATTTTCAAATTTTGAGGTATTTATAATACGCCCGGAAAAGTGTTCCGATGCCAAAATCTTTATCATCCCTGATTTCTTAGCCATTATGTCTACAAAAAAATTAAATTTTTAATTAGTTAATATGAGAATTCAAGAAAAAAAAACATATAATGTTGATTCAAGAAAAAATTAATTTTTTTATTACATAATAGTTGTGTGTCACGCGGTGCTACAGGAGAGAGCGGGAATAACGCTTGTCACGTGTACATATGATTGCGATAGGTGCTGTCGCGCATGCGTTTTTGCTTCCATCGCCCCTGCACTCTACCTTATAATTACACTATCAACACCTTAATTTTGCATACACAATCAACTATTTAATCTAGCCTAAGAGGTATTTTATTGAGCACTTCTCGTACCATTCTTTAAACCTAAATTTCACTTAATAATCTTCAATATTTATAGACACTCAATCATAACCTCATCTATATGTATCTATACACTGACTTATCACTAATCAAATTTATCCAAAAAAAACTTATAAAATGAAAATTACTTAAAATTAAGGAGAAAATCATCTCGAAAATACCCGAAATAAATCCGTCCAACCGCCGGAGATTAACTCACTCTCAAAAGTCCGTCCAACTGCCGTTGATTGTTGTCGGAAAATGCAAAATGGAGCTAGTGCCATGAGAGAGGACTTCGCCGAGTTTGGGTTTGGAAGAGATAAGGATATTGTGGTTAAAAAGTTTGGTAAATAGCTAAGGAAGAAAGAAATAATTGAGATAGTTATTTTAAAAATTTATTAAAATTATTTGGCTATTTTTATAAATTTTCCAATATTGATTAAAGGCTTGACAAATTAAACTTATCTATAATCTCAAACACGCAGGCAGTACCATCAGTGGAACGACATACCAATAATTTCTCATCCCAAGATAGACATAAGTCAAAAATGGCACTAAAGAACCCATAAAACACCACTGCACACACCACTGCACACTAGAGCACAAATTCGAAAGCTGTAACTTCCCATATTTAGATCCCGTAACTAGATATTGATTAGACTTGTCAATCGAAGCCAAACATATCTATCCACAATGTCCACGATATCAAAACTCGTTAGAGTATCAAACATGTGATTGATTAAAAAAAAAAAGAATGATTTCATAGAAAATGACACTTGCAATACCCCATGTTCGCAAATATAGCTTTGTTGATGTTCCAGATCCGAAATAAGAACATTATGATCCAAGCTTCCTACAGCAGTGGTTGCTGAAAAATGACATTAAAGCATAACATTAAGTCAAGTTACAAATTTTTGTGTGTAAAAGAAAAAAAAAAAGTTACCAATGCATAAATATCGATTTGTCCATTCAAAATTCCTAATTTTGTGTTTTTTATTTTAGTATTTTTAATAACTATAAAGGAAACCCCATAAACATGAGCATTATTCGGCAACTGTAAGCATTTTGCAGTATGATTGGTGCCTTTTTTCATAGTATTCACATCCTAATTATTTGCATGTCCACAAATCCACATAGCTATATGTACAAAAATCATTAAGGATTCTATATCAACTATTTGGTCAAGATTCAACAATAGAATATTTTCCTCGGTGCAAAAATCAAGGATTCTATAGAAATTACTGTTCCAACAAATTCATAATCAATATCTTTTAATAAAGGATCAGTAATTCTATTTTATATATTTCTACCTTGAACTATCGTAATTGCTACTCACAAAACTAATTATGAGTAAGCATGGCAATGAGCAGATTCTGATAACATAAATAAAAGGTCTGAACTCAATAAAAAGCGTGATTGTTTCATCTTTAAGTCCAAGCTAGACCAAATTTTTTTTAATTATTGTATATTTAAATTCTTTAAATTTAACTCCCCTAATATCTCTTTCATCTTCGAGTCCAAGTTCGATCAAAATTTTTTTAATTATTTTATATTTAAATTATTTAAACTTAACTCCCCTAATATATTAAAATTTAAAAACTTTAAAACTTATTTAAATTAAATAAAACAATAAAAATAAAAATGATTAAGTAAATATTAATCTAAAGTAACATAATAAAAACTAAACTATATCTCAACAGTCCAAATCAAACCTTATCCGATCAAAATAAAATATACAATACAAAATAAAAATCAAATACTTAAATTATATACTAAGTTAAGCTAATGTGTCGTATACAAATTTCAAATACTTATATTTGTATTAAAAAAAATTATTTTTCACCAGACCACAAACAACACAACCATCAATACATAATATCTAATGAAATTTAACAAATGCGGAAAAGCAATACTCATTCGTAAATATGCTGATTGCAATGAGATGACCAAATAATGTCTGAAATGAACATTTCGAAACGCGTTTAATGCCAGAATTCTTAATGAGAATCACATACAATTTACAAGGAGTCTTTCTCTTTTCTTGCATGGTCAGCCTTGGTCAACGGATAAATGTTACCAATGGTTATTTAAACGAAGGTAGCTCTCCAGACCAACTAGCTATCTGGAGCGACCAATTCAAGCCCCAAAATAACTCATTAAATATCATTGATTAATTAGTCAATTAAATAAAAATTCTTTTAATTCTTTAAGATTTAAGGTATAAGGCATCAAATCTGAGTAGGGGGCTTTAAGCTTATTTTTTAGTAAAAAATTATATTAAAAAAAAAAAAAATTAGCCTCAAATAATAATTGATGTATAAGGGAAATTAATGCGTCTCCTTTAACATACATACAGAAATTAAAACTTCCCTCATCTCACTTGATAACTGTTTGTGCATTATTACACCATGTTATAACAAAGTTGTTATGGAATCTGAAACCTGTCAAAATTCCGGTGAAAGAAATAAAAAGCCAAAAGCATTTGGGTTCTTGATGATCATCACATTATGGAAAGAAAATTAAGCAAGAAGAATAAGATCAGCCAGTTTATTATCTACATCAAAATTAACAGACAATGAACACATTAACAAACCCAACTGTCAGCATTACATCTACCAGTTCACCAACAAATTTTGGGGGGTGGGGGGGAAGGGGAAACATCAAATTAACTCCGTTAAAACATCATATTTTTTTAATTTATCATCCAACTAACACATAAATTGCATATATAATCCCCGGTATGTAGCCCAATACTGTCAGCAACAAACATATCCAGAACTCCACCTGCAGTTCAATAACATTCACAACACAATCAATCATATTAAACTTCATAAATAAACACACGGTCGCGACACTTATAACGTATAACATATTTCATTACAAATTCTATGCTTTATGTTAGAAGCTATGCATGTATTAATAAATAATGAATTTAATATTATAGCAAAAAACATTATAGTTAAAAAAAAAATTAAAAATTTACCCCACAGCCATAACGTAGGAAGACACCAACAGGAGGAAGCAGAATGGCCAGAATCACTTCTAAGAAAGTCTCGGAACCCATTTACAAGAAGAAGAAGAAGAAGAAGCGGATGAAAGATAGAAAGTGCTTCTAAATTTAGCAGAGTGATGGATGCGTATTTATTTTTCCTTTTTCTGTTCACTTTTGAATTGAAGCTTATGAAGATGATGAGATAACAAGATTTGGGACAGCATTCGGATTTCGAACCAGTCATGTATATATGTCACAGTGGCAGAGCTTCACGTAGCCACGTCAGGCGAGGTTTGGACACGTGTCAGGTTGTACCTATTTTCCAGTGGTTTTGTTTTGACTTGCATGAATGAGTAAGGATTTGATCCAAAACAAATTGTTCATACCTGGCACGCATGGGCTCAACGTAAGATCTACTAAACTTGGGGCCCGTCCGGAATCGCTGTTGATATTGCAGTTACCAAAAGCATTACAATTTTTCTTATGTCAGTAAAATTAAAAATTGATTTTTTTTACAGCTACAAGCATAATACTAATAAACTTTATGTTTTATTATTAAAGAAATCAATTTTGATTTCATCGGCTGCCTCAAGCATACACTATCAAACAACTAGAAGAACTGGTTCCAATGGTGCCCAGTATACATACATGGCAATGAATAATGGTAGTACACTGGAAACAAAATTGTCCAGAAAATAGGTTAAGACGCTCGAAGGGCGAAGACCTCATGACCAATGATCATCAAGACTGATAAACTTCAGGAAGTTGAAGGCCAACACTTGCAGCAGATTTCCCTAGTATTCTTTTCACTTCATCGGATCTATCCACAGCAATGTTGTACGAGAACAACAAGTCCTGCATTTGTCACAGTATCAGCGTAACATACAATGAAATAGTTCATTACAGTATGAGATCTTCCAATACCACAATTAACAGACTTTCCATATGGTTATTTGTTAATTCACTAATCACTAGTTAGCAATCAAATTCCGCTCAAACCAAGGTCATTAGATGGGTTAATTTCCATTTATATAAAGATTTTAAGAAAATTTAATTTCACAGGCATTTACCACTTATAATTCCTAAACCATTATTATTTTACCCATCGGTAAAAGTTGCTATTGTAATGGGATTGAGCTATAAACCATACAACATTCCTCTAGCATGATGAAAACAGAATTTTGTAAGTAGGTATTCAACTAGTCAATGTTGAGTAGCATGAGTTGATCAATACAAGATGCAACTATTGGTGAAAATAATCTGTTTACGCATGGTATGAGAGATCATACAAATCAAATTTAAGTTAAAAATATGCAAAGCCTTTATCATGAAAAGAAGAAAACAAATTATAATAAAATAGAGGGATAAGAGAAAGTCATGCCTTGTGTTGGTGCACACTGTTAAGAAGAAAAGTATAGTCGTGTGCTAGCTTGATCTTCTGTTGAATAGAAGAAGGATCGGTCAGTTTGCTGTTCCTCCGAAACTCTTGCATTACATATTCCATGAAATGCTTCTTGTAATCTTCTTTGCCGATGTGGTTCTTGACAGCTTTTAGAAGTTGACGATACACCTTAGCAGTTTGCATAATTTCAGAACTCATTTCCAAAATTCTTCTCTATATATCACTATATTTATATATTTTCCCTATGGCCATGACACAAAAACATATCCATCAAGCTTTGCGCAATGAACAAAGAAGACCAAAATTGCAAGTAGGAGCTATTGATACTAACAACAAACACTTCAAAAGAGTTTGAATGAAAAGTATTTCATAAGAGGGAATGAAGATCAGAGTGAGAAGTTTATTCAGATAAAAACAATGAATTAGAGCTGTCATAGTTGTTAAAAGCTCCTTCTTTCAGTTCAAACTATAAAATTTGAAGATGATGCTGAGCTTTACTAACTCTTTCTTTAATTGGAACTAATACAACATAATCAGTGGCCATTCTTTATTCTACCAGGCGTTCCATCAAACACTTGAAGTCTAATGACAAGTTTTACTTAATGAACTTTCAGTGATAGAATTCGATTCCATGACTACAGCTAAATAACCATAATGCTCACATAAACAAGAAACATATATGATTTAAACTAATAAAACATGGAATTAAATCAATACCCAGATTTTTTTTCGAAGTTCTTCTATAATGAAGAAAAATATTTGAAGAGAAGCCAAGTAAATGTAAATTAGAGGACGAAAATGAAAATTTTAAAATGCTGTAAGTTTAATTTAAGGAACCCATTTGAGTTATTGCAAGAAAAATCTAAAAAGTAAGAGAAGGAGCGCACCTGTGGAGACTGAGTGAATCCAAACAAGCAAGACAGAGACAGAATAAAAAGGTTTATGGATGGGAAATTATCATTTAGCTCCCCCGCATTTTATATTTTATTGTTTAGAAGGCATTACTAATTTACTACTTTAGAAATAGGTTCTTGTCTTTTTTTTTCCCCCCCAACTTATTGACAAATTCTGTCTACTGAGGAACAAAACTAAGAATAAACTGCCAAAAATTAATAGAAAATAAATGGTAAATTATTATTTATTAGAAGTGGTAAATTATGATGTAAAAATAGTTAAATTTATCCATTTTTATCTAGGAATAATGAAAATTGTGTATTACACAGTTGGAACTTGGAAGTTAAGAAAATGTCAAATCTATTTCTTTAAAATAAAACCTTTCACTTAAAATTTAACTTTAATATAATTATAACTATACATATCATTAATCGGATAGTAAACACATTTGATCTATTAATATGTTACTTTACATTGAAATGACTAAACCAACTAGATTATCAACCTTTTTTTTTGTTATAGTTACTTAATAATTTTAATTATTGTGTATAAAACTAAAAGCTATTAATTATAAGTTTTTTTTAAAAAAAATAGTATAACACATATCTCAATCCAAAAAAAAATTTAAAAATAAGTAAAAAATCTATAAAATAAGCAATACAGACCTCAAGGCTCATACAGATGTTGATTGGGGAATATATCCTAATGTCATTAGCAGAAAGAGTATCAGAGTTTTCTATTTTATTATAGAAGGGTATCGCTACTAATTTACTACTTTACCAACAGGTCCTCAATTTTTTTTTTCCTGCAACTTATTGACAACTGCTGTCCACTAAGGGACAAAATTAAGAATGAATTGCCCAAAAATTAATAGAAAATAACTCCCTTACAAAAAAAAATATATTATTTATTAAAAGTGGTAAATTATAATGTAAAAATAGTTAAATTTATCTATTTTCATATAAGAATAACTTACACTGCGTGTTACGCAATTGGAAGCTAAGAAAATGTCAAATCTGTATATCTAAAATAACACCTCTTGCTTAAAATTTAACTTTAATATAGTTATAATGAAACGTACCGTTGGTTCGATGGTAAACACATTTAATCTATTAATGCATTACTTTACAATGAAATGACTAAACTAACTAGATTATCAACCTTTATGTTATAGTTACTTAATAATTTTAATTATTATGTATAAAGTTAAAAACTATTAATTATAGAGAAAATGACGTCTACACTCTTAAAATTTAAAAAAATAATTACCAATACCTCTAAATTTTCAAAATGAGACATCAAGACCTCTTTTTTATTATAATATCATTTACTTTTATTATTTCAAAATAATTACTTTAAAATTTTTAATAAATACATATATTATAAATAATATAATATGTCCTGTAGACTAACAATATTAAAATATCAAAATATTTTAATAAATTTAAATATGTGAATTATTATATTTGTTTTAATAATATGTTTTTAATTATTGTAGAGATTTTAAATAAAAATTTTACATTAAATACGTTCTACAATTAAAAAAATTCACATACTAATAATTTTAAAATTATTATTTTACATAATATTGAACCTAATTTAAATTTTAATACATTTATTTTAATATTATGATTCTATTTATTATAAAATTTATTTTAATGTAATTAAATATATCTAATAGAATGCAAAAATATTTTTCAAATATTGAAATTATTTTAATACATATATTATCACATTTATTTTAAATTTTATGTTTCCATTTATTATAAAATATTTGATTCAATTTTCTTGAGATAATAGAAGTAAAGAGTATTTTAGTAAAAAAAAAAAGGGTCTTAGTATCTCATTTTGAAAATTTAAGGGTATTGATAATAATTTCTTTAAATTTTGAGGGTATAGATATTTCTTCTTTAATTATAAGATTAAAAAATATTAGCTTATATCCGAATGTATAATATATCCAAATGCAAAGAAAAATTAAAAAATAAAAGTAAAAAATGTAAATTATGTGGTGGGCTTTACTTTTATCGGATTTTATAAGCTTTTATGTTGGGATTTAACTGTGCATTTCTATTAGACTTATACATATATTTGTTTACTATACTATATATAATATTAAGAAAAAAAAACATAATATTAGAAAAAAGAGAGAGAGAGAGAGAGAAATTAGGTTTGTAATGACTAATGTCTAAGGGGGCCTTGGTAAAACAAAAAATAAAACTGTAAGTGGGAGGGTCATCATGTAATTTGAAAAACTACCAGAACAATCTCGTTAATATGACTTGTTCTTTATTTTTCTTCTTATTAGAAAAAACAGATCTCCTCCTCTTCCCCCTCTCTCTTTCTCTTTCTGCTTCAATATGTCGCGCCAAAGGCCAAAACGCACCGTTTTACCTCCGGCACAAGAGGTATGTTTGAAAAAAAAAAAAATTCTAATTTTGTTTTTGTTTTCCCAGTTCTTTAACAATTTAGTTAAAAATAAATTTACATTCACCAATTGAAAATTTATATAAAAAAACTCTTGTTTAATTGATGCTTATTGGGATTTCAATTGATAATAATAAGAACGATTTCATATTGCATTTTTTGTGACTTGTATTAATGGCAGAATATCGACAAACTAGAGAAAATTGTGAATGAAGGAAACTTCTATGGAGCTCAACAAATGTACAAGTCTATTAGTGCACGGTTTGGGCCCTATTGTGTTGTTCTTGATTTATTAATGTAGTGGCCACGTATATGTTTTATAAAATAAAGATTCAATTTTTTCTTTTGTTTGTATGAATACAGATATGTAGCTGCACAGAGATATTCCGAAGCATTGGATCTTCTACATGCCGGTGCATGCCTGCAGTTAAAAAACAGCCAGGTTTCTCTCTTTTTATAATCTTTGATAAATGCAAAATTTAATGTTTGAGAAATATAGTTAATAGAATTTAGTAGTATTGCATTATTATCGAAGCTTGGGGCATGGAGTTTATCCTGTAAACAAACAACTTGGAGAAAGGCTGGTTATGGGTATTAATGATCGGTCTCTTCTAGCTGGTATTTGGTTTGGTTTGTTCCTGAAAGTTGCAGATTAGATTTGACTATCAATGTGGGATTCAGATGGTAATTAGACTGTAAAGGTGTCGTTAATCTGGTGTATGAGTTGGGTTAAAATGTCTGTTATGGGTGATTGAAAGGTCTATTGGCTCTTTTTAAAGCAGATTTATATGGTTTATTGAGCTAGATGAATCTTATATGTTGTTCATTTTTTTTTTTCCCTTTTAAGTCAGACAATTTTGAGGTCTTCTTTAGATATACATGCATATTTAACGAATACATAGGCCCATTTTTATTGTCAGAGTTGTCAATGGCTTTGCTTAATTAGAAATGGTGACGCAAGTTAATTTATGTGATCTCAGGTAGTAATTTAATTTAGTATAACCTCAGGTAGTTAACTTTGGCTGATCCTTCCATAAAGTCCAATTTTGTACAATTAAATAGCAGGCCGTGTTTGGTCCTTTCAACACCTCTGATTAGATCGTTATGGACATCAGTAAAAATATTTATGTTGTCATAGACAGCTGATGCTTTATCTTTATTAGTTTGAGCTTTGTTCATTCATGTAATATTTTACCATCAAAGTACTCAAACTTTGTGTTGCATGAAAATAATATGAAATTATTAGTGTTTTCACTGTTTAATTTGAATTGATTTCATTCATGTGGTGGTTTTGAAAAATTTTCAGCTTACATGTGGGGCAGAACTTGCTGTGTCTTTTGTGGAGGCACTTGTTAAAGGGAAAGTTGCTTATGATGATGAAACCCTTGGTCAGTTCATACTTGTTACATAACTTTCAAAAGTTGAACTTACTATCAGCTCTGAATTTGGTCAAACTCCAACATTTTGATGTGATGAATAATGTTTATTAGTAACTCTGGCTATGATAGCCTAAACTTTATTAATCCTATGCGCATACCAATGATTTTATGAATTTACGTGATTTTACATGATATCCTTGTTGAGTTATATATTCTTGTGGTCATCAATGTTTGGTTTGTTAATATATCTGATTCTGTGTTGTCTTCACAATTGTAACAAAATGTTTATGTTAGATCGTGTCAGAAAGATCTATGAGTTGTTTCCCCAGATTCCAGTGCCGCATAACTTGGAAGATGATGATGATCTTCACGAACTTGCTGAAGCCCTCGGTGCTGCAAAATTGCGTGTAGAGGGCTGCTCATCATTCTTAAAGGCTGCTATTAAGTGAGATATCATTTTCTATAAATATTATTGAACTGTTTGCTTTTGGTGGATGTTGTGATTTCTTAAGCATGGATATAATTTGCTTTTTCTTATTCTTCTTTTCACTAATAATTTAGCTGCCATATCAATAGCAAAATTTTATAAAAATAATATAGTTGGATTATCTCTAGTATGTGCCCACAAGTTAGTCCTTTTTATACCATGCTTCCAATATTATTATGAGGCAATGCTTGATGCAATTCTGATTTTTTTCATTTTTTTCCTTGTCATTTTTAGTAATTAATTCTCTAGTTAAAAGGTGAATCTTGGTGTTTTAGCTTGAAAACAAAGCATTTGCAGGCAGGCGTTTGATGTTCAATTGTGAATATAACTAATGTAATATCATTCATGACCTTAAAATTTCAGCACAGGGTGAGATTTTTCACAGCAACATTTTGACATTATACCCACTGATGACAAATTATTTAGCTTCTAGAACTTTTGCTTTGCACCCACTTTTAGGTTATTGCCTTAGCGATGAGACAATGAATAGAGATAAAAGTTGAAGCAGAAGCCATCGGAAGAGGGGAGAGGAGAGATACGTTCACAGTAAAGCTGTTTAAAGAGAGGGAGGAAGAGAGTGAAGTTGAAGTGTTGGGGATGTGTCCATGCTTTGTATATATGGAAATCTTTGCTTTCTGTATGCTGTTTTAAAGAGTGTTAAATTTCCCAACTTATAGTTCTTTTGTTTTTCAGGTGGTCTATGGAGTTTGGAGCTCCTAAAACTGGATCTCCGGAGCTTCATCTTATGCTAGCTGAATATTTATATTCAGAATCCCCTGAGCTGGTAGGTTTGACAGCTCAAAGAGCAATATATATATAGTATAATGTGGATTTTGGCGATCCATTTTATGATGTGCTTCTATCGGGTTTATATTTCATTGGCGTGTTCAATATTAACATGCAGCTTTTTTGCAGGACATGGCAAGAGTGTCATTTCATTTTGTCAGAGGAAATAACCCAGAGAAGTTTGCATCTACTATAATCAATTTTATGGGCAAGGTTGGCCTATTTAATGATGTGGACACCTACAAACACAAACTCATTTTGTTTTTTAATTCAATTACAAAGATGCAACAAGTTGCACAAGTTCAAACCTTAAGTTAGTGCAATATCTATTTTATAATGTGTTTCTGTATATATCTATATCACGTAATTTACAGTCTATATTTTATTTTTATGGTGTTATATTAAACATCCCTTCTAATATTAGTTGTTTTATTTTATCATTTTATTACTACTGGAGAAAATTGATATCTGCAATATCTTGCTTCCTAATCTTGAAATAAAAATTAGTGTTTGAGATTTTTTACATTTCTTAACACCAATGCTGAGTTATTCAAGATAAGATGCCAAAAGTATTTAAACCTTTAATTAGTGTAACACTTTCAAAAAGAGCAGAATTTCAATAATTGTATTAGTCCTTCTTGGATAGTTGTGTCACAGGTTCATCTGATATTCTGGTTAATTGATGCAGTGTTACCCTGGCGAAGATGATCTGGCAGTTGCACGAGCAATTCTAATGTAAGCTAATTAGAGAACTAGAGACTGCATTTTTCCTTTCATTCTGTTCGAATTACTATGATAGTTGAATGCTTAATCAGGATCATAATTTCTACAAATCTAGGTTATACTAGAAGTTCAGATCCAGCTTACTAGTGTTGAACCCTCAATCTGTTATCAACACTTCCTGATGTGAAAAAGAAGAGGAGAAAAAAAGTAAAAGGAAAATCCAATATTGTTACTCAACTTCCTTAATCATTTTTAAGATGCTAATTTTGTGTCCTAAGTAAGGACTTGAGCTTTTCCTGTTTCATTTCTTGGCCATACAAACATTATGATTGACTTTTGAGGAATTTAGAGTTGGACATTTTTTATTTTGATAGATGTTCATTTTGGAAAAGAAGCAAGTTTTTACAGTTTATGGAACTTTTTAATCAACATTTTTTCTGCACTTTTGCTCGAGATGTCTTTTGTTGCTCGTTTTCGATCATGTGTATCGCATTTACCTTCCTCCTGGACACTTAATTTTGACATTATATTTAATGCAGTTCTGAATGCATTTATCATTGATTTTCAACACATACTTGCAATGCCTTCAATTGTCAACATAAGATGTCATTGTAGTACTGCATATCCGTGCCCTGCAAGTTTCTAACCCAACTGTATCCGATTAGTGCCTTATTCTTTTATTTCTGTAGCAACTCCTTTTATTGGTAGACTTCTACTTATATTTCCAATAAATATTCAGATGTTCAAGAACACAGGAACCTACTATTGAATACTGTCTTATTGGACACTTTTTGGTAATATTTTTATCCAGCCAAAACTACAAGGGGATTTTGTTTAGAACCTTGTATCTCCAACAGTTTAAGGTGAAATGATAGTATGGTTGGCCCTCTGTTATGACATGTGCATCCATATTTTTTGTATATATTGTATTGTATACTTGTTAATGTTTTGTGTTATAGAACCATCAGCTGCTCAGTAATTATTGCTTGGAACTTTATATCTTTTGTGAGGTTCTGAATTTACATTGAATTTTTCTTGGTTCTTGGGTTATAGGTATTTATCTTTGGGTAATCTGAAAGATGCTAATTATATTATGGACGAAGTAAAGAAGCAAGTGGAAAATAAGCAGCTTGAGCTCCACCCATCGGATCTAATACAATTTGTTTTTTATGTTTTGCAAACGTAAGTTGTATTCATTATTTATCACCATTATTTTAGTGTTACTATGTTCCATTTGAAGAGAAACCATACCCATACATGTGGGATTTCTATTTTGTGGAGTGAGTTGATAATAATGCAGCCTCATTGGTTGGCATTGCACTCAAAGTTTATTAAGGAGTTGGTTAATGCATGGACAACTGTTTTCCCTCTTGCTTAGCCACCTATCCGCCCACGAAAAGACAAAGGAACCCACTTTTCATTTGTTTCTTTTTCTTGTCTTGGAAGGTGTCTGAAACTTGAATGGTGTGCACTTTGGTTGCACTTCCTTCACATTTTCTACCATTTCTGGCAGATTTGAAGAAATTGAGGAAAATGCATCTAGTGGGCGTGGAGTAAGTAATGACATTTTCTCAGATAATAACAAATCTGTAGTCAAATTTCTTGAGAAGTTGAGATTGAACTACTCTTTCTATGTACTTGTTTAACTATCTAAAGTTACAAATGAGAACAAAAGTTAGGGTCTGCATCAGTTAGAGATGAATGGTGCAACTTAATGTTCTGTTTGTCAGACCTACGTCCTGATTCTGCCTCCAGCTGTTTGCAGAGCTTTTTTTAACCCTCCTGACATGATCTTGAGTTATTTGACATATATGTTTATGGTGCTGCAAATCTTCTTCTTTATATTTATTATCATTCATATTCTTAGATTTAAATTGGTATAAAGGTGAAATTTATTATTTGGCCATTCAAACGATATCATTTGAAAAGTTTTAACTATTGTAAAGTTGACATATATTATGGGTTTCATAAAAAAAATATTAACTTATATGATTTTTTTTTTTTTTTCTGGTCCATTGCAGGATGGAAAGAGATGCTTTTCCACTCTTTGAAATGTTGAGAGCCAATTACAAGGCAAGTATAGAAAGGGAACCAGCTTTTAATGAGGTACATTTCTATTAGCATTTCTATTGCTAATCAAAACCCATGGATCCCGGTTTCTTGCTTTTATATAAGTTCTTGTATCCCTTGCTATTCTTGATACATAGAACAAAGTTTTGCTTCAATATTGTAATGTTGATTACTAATAGTTCTGACTGAAATTAAACTATTATGGGTTTGTTGATATCTTTAACTCAAAAACAAAGAATTTGTTCAGATGCTAGATGACATAGCAGAGAAGTTTTTTGGAGTCAAGCGTAAAAATCCCATGCAAGGAATTTTTGGGGATATCTTCAAGGTAATTACTTTTATTTTTACTGCTATATTTCTCTCCACTTCACATGCATAATCCAATTGTTGGACTGGATGAATGCCTAGATATTAAAGCAAGCCCATTTAATAGAAGAGAAAATTGATTCCAGGGTGTGATTGGTTCTACAGCAGAAAATCGAATGAAATGTTTCTTTCAAAATATCAATAAAAATGCTTTTCAGTTGCAGATTCTCATTTCAAATTTTGACTCTCTTCTGCAGATGATGTGAGCAGCACCTGGACAACAGTTTCAACGTTTTGCTATCTAGACTGGATATCAACGCTCTTTTTTCTTCCTTTGCGTAATTGATTTGTTCAATACTTGTGTACTTTTTCACTTTTATTTTCTTCATTTGTAATATCATTTTTTTCAGTGACCTGAAATTCCTCCTGTAATTCAGTAAGATTAGATTTTGGTTTATAATATCTGTTTCCTATTACGGAATTAACCTTTTATCAGTTGACTTATTATTTGATCTTTACGATTTGGCTGGGCGACTACACTAAACACTAGGGTTGGTAATCGGACGGGATTTATTAGTCTCAGTCTTGTACATGCAAATGAAATTAAAAAAAAAAATCTCATTTCCATCTATTTTTATTCTGAGGATAAAAATTTTGAATTTTTTTTTAAGGATTGTTATAATTTAATATGGTAAAAATCTTAAATAAATACAAAGTAGAATGATCGAATAATAGTTTTATTTAAGCTACATACATGTTCGAATGCAATTTTATGTTAATAATTTTTAATTGTCTGTTTACTTTCATTACACATTATTATTAAAACTTGTGATTCAAAAGTTATAGATACGGACACTAATCAATATTAGTTATGTTAAAATATTCAATAATTCAATAATATAATAATAAACTAAACCAACAATAAAAGACAAATCAAAAGTTTAAAATTTCAACACTAAACTAATAAAATAATTAAAAATTTAAAATAATTTTAAAATTATAATATTAATGAGATATGTAGGACGGATCTGAATTTTATAGTTGGTCATTTTTTTTTGTCTCACAAATAAAGGTAAAATTTATTTTTTATTCTTGTCCACTCCTATTTTTATTTGAAATGTAAAAATGTGTCTCAATCTCGTCACAAGATAAAATCCTGCAGAATTCTATCCAAGATGAAAAATTGTCATCTCTCTTATACGGTTTGGTAATTTATGTTGTGCACACCTTTTAAAGATTGGTTTTAATCTTGAAATTTTTTTTAAAAGAACTCCTAAAAGGGTTCAACTATAAGATACGAACCCTATAGTAAAATTTGTACTTCAAAATCAGTTAAATATTCATAATATCTTTTTTATTATAAAAAATATATAAAAAAAATTTCTTATAAATTTTACAGTCTTATTCTCTTTCAATTTTAAAAATTTTAATTCTATTATATACAACAAAATTATGTATTACATTATATTGTTATATATTATACGATACTATTATGTATTTCATGATCATATCTTATGTTATACTATAGTGTCATGTATTGTACAAAACTATCTTGTATTGTACTACACTAGTGTCATATATTACATCATATTTTATAATAATATCTTATACTTCACTATAGAGTCATGTATTACATAATATTATCATATATTGTGTTACATAAATATGTGTATTTTAATATTTTTAACAGATATTTTAATCTTTTTAACATGATCAAGAGTCCAATAAGAATAAAAATGAATCAATGGTTCAAGACTCATAACTCAAGTCAAATTTGATTGATGACTTCATAATTTCACTTCAATCTTGAAGTCATCTCGAAAAAATTATCAGATCACAGAAAAACAAATTAATTAATCAACTGTGTTTTTCTTCTTTTTTCTTTTTTTCTTTCCACAATTAACTCACTCAAGATGAAATACTTGTGTTTTGTTTCAATCTTGTATCTTCCATTTTTTATTCATAATACACGAAATGGTTTCAGATGTGAAAATACAGAACTGGAGAAAGGTGCTCATGCATCTACTCATCAGTCATCAATAGAATAGACCACCCCATTCTTCTTGAAGTTGTGTGTTGTGTGATCCACCTCCTACATGAAAAGATGAACATGACATATTATATGGGCGAAGAGAAAAATAAGAAGACCAACCAACATTTCTTAACCAATCAAGCTGTCCAGAATTATCTGGCATCATAAACAATGAAATAATTACTTCGGCAACAACAATTCAAATGCATCTGTAAGGATTTCCCGTAGGTAATGACGGACAATCAGACATGTTTGATAAACCAACCAATGCATTAACCACAAGTTGATGCAGAAGGATAAAGAAAACTAAACGATGCGCAGCTTAACCAATTTCACACTCTTTCATAGCAAATTATTATCATATAACGAACTCCTCAAAGCTAAATTTTCAAGAGTAATGGAACAGTGCACATACTCATGGTGCAAGACGACATTTCCAGTGGTCAGACATGGAAATGGCTTCTTTAAAACAAATTATAATTTTATATCAAATGCCTTGATGATTATTAGATTAAATTATTAAACATGTCTTGTATAATGCTGAAGCAACACAGCATGTATTCTTAAACCATCCTCTAATGAAATTGCTCGGAGCTAAATTTCCTAAGGGTTATTCATTGCCGCTAAAAACCATATGTAAATTTATATATATAGGACAGAGAAAGAACAAGTAAAAAGCTCACATTGGTATTGCTCAGTTCTAGATTGTAGAAGTCCATGTTGTCAGCCTTAAACAGAGGCCCAGCATGCCATGTTCCACAATTAAGTTTAAGGAACTTAGGACCTGCTATTTTGAAAACACACACATCTTCAACGGTGGGAGGAACAAAGAAGTGACCACAGTGTGACTGCACAATGTTTATGCCCATGTCTCCTTCAGTTTTCTTTGAATCAAGGATGGATGGCTTTGCAACTCCAAGATACCAAACATGACCACCAAGTGAACCTAGGCATTGAGTTACACTTGCATGATGTGTAATGGTGGAAAACTTGAGTGGTCGCTTTTCCAAATGCATAATGTAAAACCTGTTTATGATCGTGATCAAATAAGCCATCATCAAGTCCCCAAAGAAATAAAATCCACTCGGGTACCTCAGTGTCCTCTTTAATTTTCAAATCAGTATTCAACACAATTGTTGTATAAAATTTGATCTAGTGAGCTTCAATTCCATCAACGCTTAGAAAAAGGAAGGAGAATAGAGCCTATTGAAACTTAATGAAGCTTTATCTCCTACAAGCGTAACAAACTAAAAACTAACATAATCTAAATTTCAGTAATTATATATATATATATATATATATATATATATATATATATAATATAAAAAGAACCCAGAAAATAAAGTATACAATAACTCTTCTAAAGATCTGAATGCAATGATCTTAGATAAGGATGATGAGATAATCTTAAACCGAAAATATTTGTGTTACCTTGGTATCCCACGGCTAAGATCTAACTGAGCATCTTGAGGACCAAACTCTTCACCGTCGGCAGAAGCATCTATCACTTGCCCATATTCTTTAAAGCTCTCTGCTGTTGCTTCTATTGCCTTCAGCTTCACTGTCACCACCTCCCCTTGTTTCTCCATTTCTCAGCTTCAGATTATGTTCAATGAACACCGCAGAGAGGCAGCAAAACAGAATCACAGGTAGCTTACAGACGGGTCACGCAGCTATTTGAAATTACAAATAAGGGCATAGTTTACCTGTCATATATCCCTAAGAAATCTTCCAAACAAATAGTCAAATTTCGGAATTTTCTAATCGGAATCCAACGTCAGAAACCGTATAAAAATTTTACAAACTATGTAAATACTTGTGTTTTCATTAAACGTTAGGGACCTGCATGTTATTTTAACTTGCCATCAGGATACGACGTCGTTTTCGTTGTCTGTTTCCTCCTCCCGCCTCCCCTTCGATCTTTAAACCCTAAATCCCTGATAAAACCATTTTTACAGACTCACAAAAGATACCATTTTCCATTACAATGAACCAAACACCATCAACAACAAAAACAAACCCTAACCCAGAATTACTAGAAACCCTAAGAAAAATCCTAACCAAAGACAAAACCCCACTGGAATCTCTCACTCAATACAGACAACACTTAACACAACCAGTACTCATCTCTCTTCTCTCGTCCGAAACCCTAGCCAATCTCCCCAACACACTCATCTGTTTCTTCAAGTGGGCCCAGGCCCATTTGCCCCCTCCTCTCACTCAATCCCCTCTCCCTCTCCTTTCCCTTCTCCCTTCACTTTTAAGCCGTTGCAAGTACACCGATGCAAAGTCTTTACTCGTTTCATTCATCAACAACGACCGCCAGCATGCGCTTCATAGGTATTTGCTCAATCCCCAGATGTGGAACCCGAGGAATAATGGCTACAAGTCGTTAAAACCTCTTTGGGATACCAGCATTACGGCTTATGTTCAATGCGGGAAACCGCATTTGGCGGCGCAGCTTTTTAGCAAGATGAAGAGATTGAGGGTGAAGCCTAACTCGTTGACTTGCCATACGCTTATAAATTCGTTGGTAAGACACCCGTCTTCGCATTCTATTTTGCTTGCGAATCAAGTTTTTGAGGATATGATTTATAAGCTTGAAGTGAAACCGAGTACCAATACTATTAATGTGTTGATATACGGGTGTTGCTTAGAGAACAAGATTATGGATGCACTTAAATGGGTAGATAAAATGGAGGGTTTTGCTTGTTTGCCCGATAACGTTACTTATAATACAATCTTAGATGCTTTGTTTAAGAAAGGGAAGTTGAATGAGGTTAGGGATTTGCTGTTGGATATGAAGAAACGAGGGTTGGTTCCAAATAGGACTACATATAATATTTTGGTTGCAGGATATTGTAAATTGGGGTGGTTGAAGGAGGCGATGAGAGTGGTGGATTTGATGACACAGAATAAGTCATTGCCAGATGTTTGGACCTATAATATGTTGATCAATGGGTGGTGCAATGCAGGCATGTTGGAGAAGGCGTTTAGGCTGAGGAAGGAGATGGAAAGTTTGAATTTGTTGCCTGATGTGGTTACATATAATACGTTGATTAACAGGTGTTTTGAATCGGGTAGTAGCATGGAGGCATTTAAGTTGATTGACGAAATGGCTGAGCATGGAATCAAGCCAAATGCAGTTACGCATAATATAATGATTAAGTGGTATTGCAAAGAAGGGAAGATAGACGAATCCAGTAAAATTGTGAGGAAAATGGAAGAAAATGGGTTTTCACCGGATTGTGTAACTTACAATACATTGATAGATGCAAATTGTAAAGCTGGGAACATGGAAGAAGCATTCAGAATGATGGATGTGATGGGGAGGAAAGGCTTGAAGATGAATACTATTACATTAAATACTATTCTTCATACACTATGTTGTGAGAAGAAGCTTGATGAGGCATACATGTTGCTCAACAGTGCCAGTAAGAGGGGTTATTATCTTGATGAGGTGAGCTATGGCACTTTGATAACAGGATATTTTAGAGATGAAAAGGTAAACAGAGCTTTGAAGCTTTGGAATGAGATGAAAGAGAAACAAATCATGCCTAGCACTTTTACCTATAATACAATGATTTGGGGGCTATGTCAGTCAGGGAAGACTGAGCAAGCCATTGACATGATGAATGAGCTTCTTCAGAATGGTATAATTCCAGATGAAACTACATTTAATACGATTATTCATGGGTTCTGCAGTGAGGGTAAGGTTGAGAAAGCATTTCAGTTTCACAACAAAATGATTGAGAAGTCGTTCAAGCCAGACATTTTTACTTGTAACATTCTTCTTTCTGGACTTTGTAGAGAGGGTATGCTAGAAAAGGCTCTGAAGTTCTTCAGGTCGTGGATTTTGAAAGGGAAAGCTGTCGATTCAGTTACCTATAATACATTGATATCTAGCCTATGTAAGGAAGGCAGACTTGAGGATGCATTTGGTCTTCTCTCTGAAATGGAAGAAAAGAAATTAGGGCCTGATCGATATACTTATGCTGCCATCCATACTGCACTTATTGATTCTGGTAGGGTAGAGGAAGCACAGAAATTCACTTCAATAATGATCGAATCTGGAAAAATAAACCATCAGCTGGTGCAACCAAATACTTCTAAGACTCCAGTGGAAATCGATCCAAGCTCCATTTCATACTCAGAAAAGATCAATGAACACTGCAGTCAAGGGAGGTACAAGGATGCATTACAGATTTTTGAAGAAACAAGACAGAAGGGTATCACTATAAATAAATCCACCTACATGAATCTTATGAATGGGCTTATCAAGAGACGAAAAAGCATATCAAAAGCAGTTGACTAGTTGCTAGTCTTTCATTGGCTGTTTGTCCGCATCAAACAGAGCAGTAAGACGTCAATTCAGCATCAACTGAAACTTCAGGTAAATTTTTACCTGCCATTTGCTAATATATGAAGATTTGTATTACATGATCTTCACCAGACAATAACGACCTTAATCTTCCGGAGCGTACATACCCTCTGATGCTGTGTTTTGTTCAAATCTATTGACAAATTTTGTAATTGATTGCGGGAAAAGCAAAATGCATGAGTGTAAAGATAGTCACACATTGTATAATTTTGTGCATAACATGTAACGGAGCCCTATGGTACACGTTGGCGTTGCACTGCAAACTGTACGTAATTGTCATATGTATGTATTATATGGTCTATAATAAGGCTTGCTACATTAGGAAAGGAGCAAGATTCTTCTCTTTTGTTGAATGCATGCTAATCTTTCTGACCATATAAATATTATTAATAACTGCGGTGTTTCTTCAAACTGATCGCGTTTGGCTCTATCGTGTATTTTGGCCTTTGTATCCTCATTCTCTTTTAACAGATCTGACGACAATTTTACATTTGCCAAGCTCTGCAAGTTCTTGTTCTTTTTAATATAAAGTCTTCGTAATATAAAGACGGAAAAACACATGGGAACTAAATCTCCGTGGGCCGAACACACTTGGCTTAGCTAGAAAAGATTTATCATTACACAATTCTCTGTTAACCAATTTTAAGCAGATTCAACTGTTCACAGTTCTTCAAGCAGTTTTTACATACTGTTAGCATTATTACTAAATCAGTTTTAATCACTCTAATTGTGTTTCCCGTGTATTCACAGCATTAGTACACACTTGCGTGAAACAGCATGAAAGATGATTGGACATCCGATATTGCACATCTGGGGAAAAATCTTGCACACAGCTCCCACGCTTTGGCAACCCACAAACTGCCAATGCCAGGAATAACTCAAGAGAGTGGAACAAAAGCATACACTGCAGCTTTCAATTACTAACAGCCCCATATAAGATAACAGAAGGATAAAGCATAAAATGATAGACAGGAAACGTGATTCAATTGTAGACAGCATTGGAAAGGTCAAAGTTGCTATAAGTTACTATATATTGCACTAACTGACGTATGCAGGAGATAACATCATGCATCTGCCTATAACAAAATGCAAACTTTGAGCAGAAAATGCAGCAAATAACCAGATAAACTAACAGTCTGGTTACCTCCTTTTGGTGACCTGTTTAATCAAGCACATGCCATAGCATCTTTTCCATCAGCACTTTATCTGCCTATATCCTCAGTGACTGCCCTCTCCTATAACATATCCATCAATTAACAAATAATAAGTATGATAAGATTTTGTTATGAATTAAAGGGGATAAAGAATGAATCAAAGATTACTTCATATTACATTATACAAACAGCTATCTGATCAACTTCAATTTAATTGGGTGCCTGGCTCATATGTGGGCAAAATCCATCTGAAATTATGCAACATGCAATAGTAACAACATCCAAAGGTTCACACATAAGAAGCTCTTCAGTACAGGCTGAGAGTCTAAAGAGGGAATGAAGCTTTCCATTTCAACGAAAAAGACATGAAGAGACTGGTGTTCCCAAAAAATTAATGAAAAACCAAAATTCCCAAGATGTTTTAAGATAACATCTATGCTCCTACCCGTACAATTTTGGGCTAATAACATGTTAAGAAAACAAATACTGGTAAGTTAATAGAAACATTTGACCGAATTCATAGTCAAGAATTCCAACATTAAACAGTACAAAAATTTCAGCACAATAGCAAAAAATTACCTGAAATTTCCATCTAAAATTCACTTCTACGAGTGTTGACATCAAGTTGCATAATCCTCGCCCAGGGATGCACCAATGGGTAAAGCTTTAAATTGTTCTGATATAGTATAGCTAAGCTGGTAATTTACAACCTTGGGTCCAAAGATATTGAATTTTGTGGCACTACTGTGAGCAACTTCTGCATCAGAACATTTCTTGAAAACCACTCTGGCACGGCTACTTTCCCTGTCAACTTCTGTCTCAGATTCCTTTAAAGGTCCAAAGCGCCTAAACATCTTGCTCAGGTTTGTCTCTGAAGGAATGGCATCCATCTCAGAGAAATTAATTATGAGCTCTGCTGGTGCATTCTCATCCACATAGCCCAGTGGTTTCGGTGCGGTCAGATCATGGTTTGCGTCAGAATATTGCTTCCTAGAATATGACCTACGACTCTTTTGTACAGGTTTCAGTTCAACAGGCACAACTTGATATCTTTGGGTATTTCTACTTGTAGCTGCTGGTGCTGCGGGTGCTGAAGGTTGCTCTTCAGCCCCATTTTGGATTACCCTGTCTGTCCAATAAGTGTCACTCATATCCTCAAATTCAAAAGTTTCTGGCGAACCCATAAGTTTGGATGATTTTTTCCTTTTACCACCTACTTTGTCCATAGCATGTCGGTCTGAAATTATTGAGTTCCTGAAATCAGAGAAGAAACTGATGATAATGTTCAAAAAACTGTATCCTCTCATGGGATCTTTTGCAGCCAAGTGAAGTTGGGATAACAAGTCATCTAACGATGAATAGTCTGTAGGAAGAATCATCCTCTTTCCTTCGGCATCCTCAAAATTTTCGAAAGAATCATCAGAACCATCTGCATCAAGCTTCTGCAGCCTCTCACTATTACTCTTCAGAACAGATGGAGATCCAGTCATTTGGCTTGCAACTCGACGAATACATTCACCAATTTTGAAGGATGGCTTAGGAACATTAGGTGTTGAGATAGACACTTTTGCAAGGGAAATAGTTTTCCTCCCATCTTGTGATGAGTCATCTCCCGAAAAATCGACTATCTTGCGCTTCTTGATAGATGATGGTGAAACCAGCTTACCGCCAGCTTTTCCATCAGAGTCAAATTCATCATCATCTAGGGAATCAAATGACCCAGTCATCAATTCAGACAAACTCTTTTCCTTTTTACTAGGGTACATGCTATCCTTCAAATTGTGTTTACGTTTGTGATAAGAGCTTCTTTGAGTTTCAGAAATCCCCTGGCCAGAGTATACATGTTCATCGTCCATACTAACCGGAGTTTTGTGCATCTTGTCTGCAAAGTGTGAAGTATCAACACCATCTTCCACTAACCCTCCACAAAATTGGAATTCAGGTAGCTGAGAATATCCCTTAAAGCGATAGAATGACAGCAACTGAGCTTTAGCTATCACAAGCTCCAGTCTGTCAGCCCCACCAGATGGAGATAGTGCGAATGCCTTCATAAACTCAACTAACTTATCAGGTTGAAAAGATTGGGCACTTGCAGATTTGTCTACCCCTTCCCTCTCACTCGATTCATGCCGGATTCCAGCGTTCTCAACAATTTGTAATCTGATTTCATCATATGCATCCTTTGGTATGCAAGGACATGCAAGTCCCAGCTCTATGCGTCTGCTGACTTCTTCCAGTGCACAACTGACAGCATTCTGAAATACTTCTGCGTTGCTCTGCTTCTCTACCTGAGAGAAATGTGAATAAAAGGGCTTTAGCTGAGATGCATCAACCCAAGCAAATGTTCGATCCCCAAAATAAGCGACCAGAAAACAGTCCTTCTTATAATACTTCATTGCCTTCTCGGATGCATCTGAAGGATCATAAATCTGTCCAGGCCACCATGGATGGCTCCTGACTTTACCCCAAACTAAATCAGACACAAAAAACTCCCCTTCATCTTCCAGTGGCAACAGACAACTACCTCGATGGGGTTTCACCAAGCTTCCTACCCTTGCAGTTACTCGGTGAATAAAGTTTTCCTCATTGGTTACAGCCTGTTCCGTATCACTATCCCGTTCCCCAACTTCCATTTCCTGATCTCCATGTAATGCAGCCTGTCCAGCATCAGTAACCTGTTCTTCAACACGCATCTCATCCTCAACAGTTGAATCAACTCCAGAAAGACCACCAGCTGCACTCTTGTCTCCTTCGGCAGTCTGCAGACCTTCACCTTCATTTAGGACTTGAACAGAAGAATAGGGGACTTCAACAATCGGATTCAAAGAAACCTTGTCATCCACAGCCGTAAATTCACCACCAACAACCTGTTTTTGAACGTCCATTTCGTTCCCTACATCTGGTTTTACTTGTTTTGAACCATTTACCTCCTGTTCAACCAACATATCTTTCCCTACATTTGAAGCAACCTGAGGCTGAGCAAGATGACACACCCCTCTATAGTCAAATCTCTCTTGAAGCTTCAATTGTTGATCATTCTCAGTATGCATCTGGACCTTCATATTCGAATTTAGAGCCTCCTGATTCTCCCCTCTGCCAGTGACATGGGTATCTAACGCAGTGTCCATGGACAGTCTCCCATCCTTGAAGTTCTGAACATCCCCAGGGCAGGATAACATCTCATCCAATTCAGCCGAAGAAACTTGTTCATGAATTTCCATTGGTTCTGGAGTATTTGAATTAACCTGAGCAACATAATGAGAAGTACCCTGGTCGAAACACCCTTGAAACTTCGATTGTTGGTGATTTTCACTAGGATGCACATTTTTGTCCATCATGGCATCTTCGCTTCCAACCACTTGGGTTGGATGATAGAAGGACAGTGAATCTGCATAAACATTGCAGTGATTTTCAGTGCTCCCATCATGTCTCCCAAAATTTCCCTGCAGTTCTTCCAATGAAAAACTTAAATTTTCATCGAAAGAGTCAGTTTCCATACCTTCCATGGTAGAACACATAAATTCCTCTTTATCCATCTCTGCAACTTCCCTCGTAACAGCAACTGGATTTTGACAATCCATGGATTTAGAGCGTGCACTAATAATACTATCTTTTTCTGTTCCTCTGTCATCTGTCATAGCAATTGGAATTTTCTTTTCTTCTGAACTAGAAATAATCCCCTCTGTAGAATCAATGCCAGTAGCATCAACCTTGGGATTTAAACCCTTATTATTGACCGTAACTGCAGCTTTCTCAACAACCTGCAATGGAACCCTTGGATATTCAACGGTTACCGAGGAACCTTCAACCGCAATTTGACTACATGGATTCAGTGTTTTATAATTCGATGTCCGCAAATTCTGTGTCTCTATGTCTTGCTGTGCATCCTCCCCAGCAGCATCCATTTCCCTACCTTTCTCAGAACCCTTAACCAGTTCTTTTGCATCTTCCCCAGCAGCATCTATTTCCCCACCTTGCTCAGCATCCTTGACCAATTCTTTGGCCACAGCATCTTCACTCTCCCTATCAGCTTTCTTCTTAACAACTTGAGTCTCTTCACTCTGAGTGCCAGTAGAAGATCCGACCACATTTTCAGCTCCATGGCCTTGTGCTTCACAAACAACACCACTAACCATTTCACTACCTCTCTCTGCATCCTGCTTAGGCAATCCTCCCTCCAAACCCTCCTCTGCAGATACCACCCCAATGTCCTCTGCATGAACAACTTGAGTTTCTCTACCCGTTGAACCCACATCTGCAATAGACCCTTCAACCTTAGTGCCCATTCCCCTGTCTTGAACCTCATCATTTTGAACTCCATTTTCATGTGCAGACATTTCATCAACTATACAACCTTCACTCTCAATTCCAAGCACCTCCTTCTTTCTCTCCAAACTCTCCGCAGCAGCACTCTCCTCTGCCAAAGACCCTCCAACCCTGGCTTCCAATCTATGACTTGATGAAACTTCAACACTGGAAGCCCCACTTTCCCTAGTACCTAAATCACTAACTACATCCCTGGCACAACTGACACTTCTCAAATCTTTCTCGACGCCAGCCTCAGCAGACCCATCGCCACCACAACCACAAATCTGTTCATGATTCAAATGCTCCTCACCTCCAACTCTAGCACCGTTACTGTCACTGCAAACCTCATCAACAACAACATGCGAACCCAAAACCTGCACCATTACATCCTCTCCAATACCAGCCTCATTAGACCCCTCAACCTCACCAGCCTGAGCCTCACTTGCCGTGGACTCAACTGGGGCTTCACTTTTACCATCTACATGTTCACTAACTGTCACCGTAGACACCCCCAAATCACCCCTCGAAACAGAAACATCCTTGTCTTTCTGTTCATCCATGAAAATAATATCTGGGTATATTTCAAAATCATAAAGAGAAAAAAAAAAAAAAAGAGCCTCTTTAACGAAACAATTCTCAGAAAAGCTTATAAACCTAGTACCAAAACTTAAAAAAAGTAATTAAATTTACAAGCCATATGACGCATGCAATGGAAAAGGAAAGTAAAGATTGAATCTTTAAGCAGTAAAATTCACAAAGAAAAAGATTAGAAATCGTACCTTTGTTAGATCTCCTGAGCAGTGAAAGCCGAGGGTTTGGGTTTTAGAGAGAGAGAGAAAAAAGAAAAGGGGTGTGTTTGCGTTTTGTTCATAAAATGGTTGTCGTTTAAGGGATCTAAAAGAACTAAACAAAACCCGAGCACAATGGCTTCTTGTCCTATTCCACTTATTAAGTGACTGATCAGCTCCCCCTTTTTTTTTTCTCTATTTTCGCTCGTATTTCTATTTTCCCAAAATGCTTTAGGTTTTATGTCTGTGAGAATTGAAGTATGAAGGTCAATCATATTCAAACACGTGGAATGAAGATTTCTTTTTGCCTTGATTTCACACTTGGCCGTTTCTGGGAGTGGTAGCATGAAAGGCGTTATGTGTGGCGTGATGTGATCGGTGACGACACTTTTTTGGCTGGGGATATCTTATGCGCAGGCTTGAGTATCTTGATAAGCTTTTTCTTAACTGACTGACACCCACAGTGAGTTTTCACGTCACTTATTGGAAAATGATTATTCATTTAAAAACTTCCCTCCATTTGTTTACCCTCTAGAAATGTTTTCTTTCGAAATTTTTGAATTTATTTACTCATTTCGTAAAATTATTTATAAACAATTGATCTAATTTAGTTTTCTTTTAAATAATGTGTATAATTTTACCCATTAATACGTTCTCCGAAGAATTTTGGAAATGGCTAAAAATATTTGTCTATTTTTAAAATTAATCTTTGTAATTTTTTTATGTAATATTACCCGATTAATAAATTTTTTGACTAATACACTCTTGTCTTTTCAACACCCATTTTCTTTTCTCAATCCCAAACCCGACGACTTGTACATGATGCATAGATTGGCAGCCAATTAATTTTTTTTTTTCATTCCATAATATTAAACTACTAATTAAATGTAATTGTGCATATGTTGTGTGTATTTTACAGTAGATGAGTATTTGATAAATTTTATTTTTTATAATATTTTCATAACAAAAATAACATGTTAGGTATTTGATAAAATGTATATTAAAGTTTATTTATATCAAATTAATATTTGAGATTTTTAACATCATTAATAAATAATCAAATATATATCTTTATGTGTGTGTGTGTGAATTCTAAGGCAGCAACACATGCCTTCCAAGCTCTAGCACGCGCCCAAGGCACGATATAGACCTGTCGCGTATTTTTTTTTTATTAATTATGTGATTTATATACATATATATATATATAATTGTTATTAATGATGTTAAAAATCTCAAATATTAATTTGATTAGATTATCCAATGTGTCATTTAATATGTTTTTAATATATTTTTTTATTATACTTTCACTACGTCAAATACAAAAAAATAAGAAACCACTATATGAATTACTAATTTACATTATTTTTTAAAAAATAACAATTTATAACATTTTTGTTAAAATAACATTGCTTAAAAAAAAACTCTATTTTTTTTTATTTTTGTACTCAAAACGACAATCTTTTAATTTCTTTCATAATCCATCAAAACGTATTTAAATAACAACTTACTCCATTAAACTTGAATAATTAATAAAAAAATTAAAAAATTTGTAAAAAAAAAAAATGTCAAAACGTGCGATAGGTGCTATCTCTCGGTAGACCTGTGCCTGTAGTATGGAAATGTTGTTGTGATTTCGTGAGACAAGAGTTTCTCGCTCATAATTATATTTTATGTGTTGAGTACACTTAAGAAGTCATAATTTATATTACATAAGTTCGTTTTATGCTTATAATATACTATTTCGAAGCTTGCAACGAGAAGAACAAAGCATATTAATATGATAAATATTTATAGCAAAAGAGAGTAAAATTGAATTTATCTTTTAATACGACAGACACTTGTCTACCGGGAAACATGCGCTTGTAGCACGAAATCATAATAAATGTGTTGTTGTGATTTCGTGCGATATGTGTCTATCTCCTTATAAACAGGTACCTTTCGCACACGAACTTGAGTACATTTTCTTGTGCGACGGGTACAACATCAATGTATGATACATTTTCTGAGTTTGTCTTCTAACTCATATATCTGAATGTATTTTGATTTGAAAATTTTGTAATTTTCTAGATTTGATAGAAAAAGTTAATGTGGCTAATTTTGAAAACTACCAAATTTTTTAACTATTTTTGTAAATTTCCCAAGAATTTTGGAAAATTTACAAAATAACCAAAAAAATTTTACAAATATCCAAAATAACCATTTATATTTTTTCTATCATCCTTAACCATTTACTCTTTTTTTCCCATACTGCCCATATCTCTCTCAAAACCAAGTCTTCCATTGGCTCCCTCCGGTGACCCCCGAATGGCGATTGGCTCCCTCCGGTGACTGTGAACCGCGCTTGGGCAGGTTTTTGACAGTAAACTCAACTCCGGCGGGTTTCTATCATCCTCCATTTTGTAATTTTCGGTAATTTTCACTTCGTAAATTTTAATTTCTTTCTATTTTGATAAGTTTGATTCGTGAAAAATCAGTGTATGGATGCATATAGATGAGCTTAGGATTGTTTGGCCATAAATATTAGAGATTGTTAAGTGAAATTTAGGTTTAAAGAGTAGTATGCAAGGTGCTCGATAAAATGCCCATTAGACTAGATTAAATAGTTGATGGTGTATTGCAGGATTAAAGTGTTGATGGTGTGATTGTAAGGTGGAGTATAGATGCAATAGGAGTAGAAATCACAGACGGAACAGGTAAAAATCACCCGCGCGCGACAGGTAACCATCGCTGCGTTGGGTGCTTGTTGCTTCAGCTGACAGAGCGCTGTCGTGCTCAGTGATATCGTCGCGACGGGCACCGTCCTACGATATTACAGAATGTAAAAAAAAAAAAAGAAATCTTGAATTTTTTTTTTTTATTATCAGATTAACTAATTAAAAGTTTGATTTTTTTTGCAATCGTAATGACCATAAAACCAAGCACGATGAAGATTCCGAAAACGAAACACTTCCCGAGCATATTACAAATACCTCAAAATTTGGGAATATGATGGATGCTATCAAGAGGATGTTAACGAAACAACAATTAAGATTATTCAGGAAATATATATTTGGTCATTTCGTAAAGATGGATAGCTACGTGTTTAGTGGTGCAATTCTTCACAACACGCTACTTAGGCAAGTAATGTGTTGTGATGAAGATGATAAAAATCAGCTGTGGTTTGAATTTAGTGGCCAGTTAGCACAATTATCAATCGTTGAATGGTGTTTAGTTATGGGACTTTGCTATGGTACATACAACTTACACAAAGAAGCCAAATTTCCTGCGAATAACAGGTTGCGTGATTTGTACTTTGAAGATAACCTAGGTGCTACTCTTAAACAATTGGATAAAAAATTTGAAGATTTGAACTTTAATGACATTGATGAAGTTGATGAGCTAAAGATCGCGTTATATTACTTTGCAAATAGAGTACTCAATGGTAGAAAAGATGAACGTGTACCGAATTCGTTATTGTTAAACTATGTTGATGATCTTGAGTACTTTAGAAGTCTTCCATGGGGTCGTTTATCCTGAAAAATAGTATATAAAAGTTTGGACATTGCATTGAACCAGAAAATGGAGGCTTTCCAAGGTAATACTCTTAAAGATGTGAAGTATAACATTTATGGTTTTTGTCCTATAGTGCAGGTGTGTTTCAAATACATATGGATTTTTTCTATACAATATATTTTTATTTTTTTTCCTAACTTTGTATTTTCACATGTTGCAGGCTTGGTTGTTTGAAGAAATTGATGGTTTTGTAGCAGAAAAGTGGGCCATCAAGACAAAAAAGAAGACTCCTCGCATATTGAAGTGGGAAGGTGTTCCTCTTCGAAAATAAGTTTTTCTGAAGTGCACAAGTTTTACAACGACAATACACGTGTCGTAAGTTTTACTGAGGTGTACTACTTTATATGCACGATGGCTAATTTCAGTTATTTTATTACCAAGAGATTGTTAAGCAAACACTCAATCCTACTACGCAGGAGAAGGATATGTTATTTTTGGAAAAGCGTAAAGGATTATGAGATATCAATCCCTCATTGGGTTCATAATGTGAGTTAATAATTGAATTCAATTATTATATTATTATAATTTCTTCAATTGCCACAAGTTGTTTAAGTAATCAACTGTATTAATGTTGCAGCATCACTCCAACATACCACCCAACAAAGATAAAGTGGACGATCAGCCACATGTTGAACATGATTATGAAACGTACCATCATGCAATATGAATATAAAGTGGATGATGAACCGCCTATTTATGATGAATATGAAGCTGCAAGAGAGGTTAGATGCTTGAGATGTTATTTTTAACATCTAATTATTTTAAGACAATGGTGTTATACATAAAATAGATTTATTTTTATTTTTTTCCACAGTCGAAATCAAAGTTCTCGTATGATTATGTCATTCATAGAATGGAGAGAATTGATCTTTCTATTATTGACATGAAAGAAACAATGACCAAGATAATGTCGGATGCTGAGGCTGAACGGAATGAACAAAGACAGTTTAGAAAAGAACAAAGAGAGTTTGCAAAATCTGTAATGGGGTTTATTAATTCATATACTGAGAATTCAAAGAAGCATTATTACAGTGATACTCCGATGAGAAACCCTTACACAGTAAGAAATTTTCATAGTTCCTTTTTATTTTTACTATTATTCTAAATGTATTGTGATTTAATAAGTTTTTACTATTAATAGGTCCCTGATGATGTTTGAGACTGTCATGATCACACCCCACTGTTATTGTGTTTATTATATGATGACGTAAATGATGACAGTGTTCAAATTTTGAAGGAAGCACCTCCCGGCATAAGTAAATTTGGCCGCGAGTATAGGATGTCATATACACTTAAAAGTCCCTACTTACAAACTTACATACGAGGAAGGAATATTAAGCAGCTTTCGACCATAGAACGAACAGACGTCCATATCGACGAAAGGACAAGTGTGGATATAAATCTACTTAGAGGAGTAGAGGATCCGACACTGTTTCATGAGTTCGACCAATGGTTTGATGGTAACATTGTAGTTGATCGTGACATCCGACATTCGAAGGAATTTTTTAACATACTCTTGGGGAGAGACTCAATGGGATGGCTAGGGGATGAGGTAAATGTTGTACATTTTTACTTAATTTACTTGTAATGTACTTGCATAATCTAACGGGTTTCTTTGTCATTTACAGCATATCCATGAATACTACTGTTTGATAAGTAATAAACAGCAGCAATACTCTAATGCTTTATATCAGCGCTGCACACATACAGACGTCTATTTTTGGGTAACATACTGAAATATATAATTGTCATTTTATTATTATGCTATAATAAGTAATAGTATTTATGTAATGAATTGATTAGGTTTTCTTGAAGGCTCAGTAGAATAACGATGACTGTGATCTTGATTCATTAGACTACACGAGTCTAAATAACTATATTAATGGTCGAGATGACACAAAATCAAAACCTTTCGCGGATGTTGATGTGGTGTGTATTACTTACATTGAACGTCCTTTAATATTTAAAGATTTTAACATAAAAATTTTAGATATGTGTTTTATTTTTACCGTATGCAAGTTTTCATTCCAATTAACTTACAAGGCGATCATTGAGTTGTAGCCCGAGTAGACTTTATACACAAGCGGTTCTCTATTTATGACTCATTAAAGGAACATCGAGACGAAAAAATTTATTCTCAACTATTCAAGCCACTTCAAAATATTTTTCCTCGATGGCTACAAGATGTTGGATTTTACAACCTCCGACCAGAATTACAGAGCGCGGAGCCTTGGAAACTTATACTAGTTAAGAGTGTACCACAACAACAGCCAGGAACCGGCGATTGTGGGGTGTTTATCTTAATGTTTACTATATATTTAATGTTCAAGGTACGATTTAATTTTGACAGTAATCATGAACAATACTTTAGGAAGAAGATTGTCGTTGACATATTTAATGGGGATATTAGGTTTTAAAATATGTATTTGAACAGTTGTAACTATAGTGCGATTAATCTTATTTCGGGTTTGACAATTCTCCAACATTTATTATGAATAATCATTTTAACAAAGACAGTTTAACATATCGAATACATAATAAACATAAGAGTTTAAAATACATCATATAATATATTCCTTGAATACATAAGACGCTACAACGATAATAGGCCGCTAATTACTATTCGTCGCAATGAGATTCTTATATCTTTTTCTGTTATGTCCCCATTCCTTGCACCGAGAACACATTACAATTCTCCGTGATACATCTTCATCAACATATGGTATTCTAAGCTCCTTCTGACGACCAGGAGACGGTTTTTCTATTGGGGGATTTACCTTCAACTGTTGGATGTGGTGTGGAACTTCCCAAGAAGAGATATCGCCAACCGAATTGATTGGCACTGCATATACCTTCAATAATGATTCGTTAGAGTAAAACTGAAAACAGAGACCTATGTAATCTACTCGAGCATACAGGCAAGCAGCTATTGCATGAGCACATACAAGTTAATCAAGTTGGAATACTTTACAACTACAAGTCCGACGACTTTTGTCAACTAACCATTCCTTCACACCACCACTCCAAACTTGAAATTTATGCTCAGACACCGGACGAACATTCATTCTTTTAGCTTGATCTTTTCTGTCATATATTATTTTATTTGCCCTCGTTGTTAAAGAAGTACTCATCGATTCTACCACTATTTTCCTGTGATAAAACCATTGTTGTAATGTTTTTCAGAAATGGTCAACCAAATGAGTTATAGGAAATTTTCGAGGTTCCCTCATCAAAGAATTTACACTTTCCACAATATTAATGGTTAGAATGTTGTATCTCCTTCCATCGAATTGAGATTGTACCCAATTACATGTGCCCACATTATTCTCTAAGTAATCAGCTGCCCCAGAATGCATTCCTCATAACCCCTCAAGTTGTATTCTAAACTCTTCACATTTGTATTCCTTAGCTGCATTTATAAATACGGGCTCAAACTTATTCCAAAGAGCTTTTGACATCCTAAATTTCCACTTGACATTACCTTTGACATGGTAGAAACAAATACCGTGGGTAGGACTATGAAATATCTTCATAACAGCTCTCTGAATATAATTGCATTGATCGGAAAGAATGACTAAATCTGGAATATCACCAATTACTCTATGCAAATTCATCACAAACTATTCCCAAGAATCATTATTTTCGGAATCCCCAATCCCAATAGCAAGTGGATACAATTGATTATTTTCATTTAAGCAGATTGCCACAAACATTGTTCCGCGATATAACCCTTTGAGATGAGCACTGTCTACTGCAATCACTGGTCTGATACTCTGCAAAAAACCAGTGTTACAGGATCCAATAGCCACAAAATAGTACAAGAAATTATTATTGCCATCCAATTTAAGAGCAGTTACTGTACCCTCATTTTCCTTCTCCAATACATGAGAGTACTTGGGAAGTAAATTATATGATTCTAATGGACTTTCTCGTATCACCTCAAGAGCAAATTCTCTAGCCCGATAAGCCTGTTGGTATGATAAGCGAATATTGTATTCTTGCTGAATGTCTGCTATGATGTCATTTGAAGTATATATCCGCTTCTCCTGAATAAATTTATTCGCGATACTATGACCAATAACCGACTCCTTGCTTGACGAAGGCCCCTCGGCTCATTACAACACGTGTGTATGTTGTCACATCTCATCACTACCTAACGTACATTCTTTTCATTTGATGCTCTTTTTGCCCGAAGATGCCATTTACACGAAATTGAAGTACAATGTGCCTCGAAACTTGTCGATGTAGATCTTGCAACCTTGAAATTGAACTTATGCTTCAAGAAAACTTTGCGCAATTCCAACATTAAATTATATTTGGAATCAAACAACTTGCCCACACAAATATCATTATACCTAATATGTCTAACAAAATTTGGAGCGACCAAGTCTGAAGGCAAAACTGGTGCAATACTTATAAGAGGGTCAACTTGTATGCCATTCGAATGTGGTCTTGGAATAATAGGCCGACTTTGGCGTAGATCATGACAATTCTGAAAGTGAGGCAAATCTTCCCTATCACCAACTGGATCCTCATCATGCTCATCATCCCCATCACCTCTATCATCTCTATCATCCCCATCATCCTCATCCCCATCATCCCCATAATCGTAAGAATTATCCAAATGATTATCATCATCATTAATAGAAGCATACTCAAAATCATCGTCCCCATCGTCAATTGGGTTACGGTATGAATCAACATTAATGCTATTTGACGTTGTATTATTCGTGTCATTAATGCGATCATTATTGTAATGGAAGGGAGAGTAACCTTGTTGCAGTGAGGTTGTCAGCGGTAATACCTTTTCTTCAACAGCCGCCAGTGTAACGACGTTCTCTTCTTGAACATTCTCTTGATTTCTTACTTTAGGAAATTTGCTAACAAAAACAGGGATGCAGCCCTCATTCACCGAATTAGAGCTCATATGTATTAAAACTCTTACCATTTCATCATCAACTATATCCATTGGTATTGAACATATGGGTTGGGTAGAACATCTCGACTGTAAAGTTGTCTTCAATTCAATACTGTAATCATTCGGATTTATTTGCAAAACTTCATATACTCTTGAAAAAATACATCAAACGTCATAGCTTTTCGAACTAAAAAGCTATATTTTTCCATTTACGTATTCAACACGACCGTCCATCAATTCCTCCCATGATCCATCAAAACACATTTGAAGAACAATTGACTCCATTAAGCCTAAGAAAGAAAAAAATTAGTACTTAAAAAAAATTAGAACATGAGTTATTTTGAGTAAATACGAGCTTGGAGACGAACCCAGAAAACGTGGGACATGTGTCCGCCGTGACGTTAATAGATTTTGTCCCAGTTGGGCCGAGCACATCGTCACCGTGCGACATGCGCCTCGTCCCACGATTTTACGGAACCTATTACCGTGCGGCGAGGCACTCGTCCCATCGCGACGGTGCGCACCGTCGCACGCTTTTCCGGGTTCGTCTCAAGCTCATATTTACTCAAAATAACTCATAAATTTTGATTAATCGAAAAATAAAAAACTACACATTGTGTAAAATAAATACTAACCTCAACTTTTTGCTTTCTAGTTGATGAGTTGATGATTAGTGGGTAAGTTTTAGGGAATAGGGTGTGCTGGATTTTGAAAATTGTTGATTGAGAATGTGTGAGATTTGTTGGTTTTGTTTATAGATTTGAGGGTATTTAAGTCTATACAATAAATATATGGCTACATATAATATAAAAAGTTTAATTGATTATTTTGCATATTTGTAAAATTTTTTGACTATTTTTATAAATTTTCCAAGAATTTTTAAAATGTTACAGTTCTAGAGACTAAAGATGTCCATAAATAGTGGATTTTTTTTAATGGTTTTGTTAATGGTTTACATGTTTTGCTTTGAGTAACAATTTATTCTTGTAAAATGTTGTTACTTTTTGGAGACGACCATATTCGATGGTTTGATTTTTTTTTTTTTTTTGTTTTGACATAGATTTTTTTTTAATTGCTTTATATTTTTCATGTTTTTGAGTTATTAATTATTATTTTCATATAAAATTTGAGTAAAGAAAAATTTAAGGAATGGGTAAAATTTTAATTAATTTTTTTAGTTTTTATCTGTCTTGAAATTCATACATAACTAGTTAATTAAAAGAACCAAAAAAAAAAAAAAAACATTACTTAGGAATTCACTTACCCAAGCCCTTATGTGACAAAGTGAGTGAAGAATGTGGCCACCACTCGTTCGATGAGTAGTTCGCCCAGTTGATTAGCTATCAACTAATTTGTCTTTTGTGTTGTTAACTATTTATTATTTGTCAAAAGAGTTGTCCACAAAATTAGTGTATTTGGTTATAAAATTGACTCGTTCGCTTTTGCACTTGGACTGGAGTCTGTGTACATCACAGCCTAAGCATTGGCTTTGGGAACAATTATAAAAGATTTCCAATGGATTCCAACCTTCACTTCCGAAATAGAGATTCAAAGATTGACATCAGTATGTGTCGTGTGACCTCAAAAGTCAAAATGTAGAGCACATTCTTTGCCATTTAGATTTAGACTATTGGCAATCTGCACAGACAAACTGCTTGGTTAACTTCGGGCCAAACCCAACTTTATCGATAAATTCATAGGAAACCCATTTCTTGGGTTCAAGTGCAATCCATTTCATGAAAATTCAAAAATGAAAATTTGAAAGTACCGATTCGTATTAATGAATTTGAAGCCATTAATCAAAAGCTATAACCCATAAGATATGGGCTAAAGAAAGAAATACATACATATTCATGCATGCATGATAAATGACTGCTCCCTTACATTTCTTTTTTTTTTTTTTTCATGTCCGTTTAATTAATGGTTCACAGCTCAGGCTTATATGTTAGAGATAGAAAAGAGAATGAAAGAATATCTTCTTTATGATCAAACACCTACGAATAATAATGAATTAAATTTAGAAAGAAATTAATTAATTAAAAAAAAAGGAGAAAAGAAAGAAAGATGAGCCACAACAGATCAGATAATAATAATGTTGCTCGGAAACAGCTTCTACTTCTTCTTCCACCCTTTTCCCTTTTTTGCATGTTATTGCCAACTTAGCCAACTTTTTTCAGTCTTAATTGATGACGATGACCCCATGCTCCAACTGTAGCACCTATTCCACAGCCAAGCAAACTGTTTCTGTAATATCAGTTTTTATCTTTTAATCATATATATAATAATTGCCTCACAAGAATCATTATTGCTATGCACTCTATCAACAACAAATATTCTTTAAGAAACAATTAAAGAATTGGCATCAAGGCAAAAGCTGTAGAGATTCTTGTATCTTGATCACCATCTCAACATGGGTGGTTTTGAATAATCTACCCATTGCAAATTGATTATAGCACATGCCCATGTGCATGCAACATTATGGGATGCAAACATGAAATATCCATCAATATCTTTAGGTTATCGGGGTTTTCACGGAGAAAAAATGTTCATTTATTTATGAAACTAAGGCTAAAATTAAAAAAAAAAATTAGAAAGTATTATTTTACTATTTCAATAATGTTAGAAATTCTAATATTTAGAATTTCAATGTTATTACGTGTCACTTATTTATTATATAATAAATTTTATAACTAATAAAATTATTTAACTATATATATCGTTAATTAAGATTCAAATTAAAATTTATATATTAGAATAGTTAACAATAGTCTTATCATTTTTATCCATCAAAATCGCTTGAAATTGATTATGAGTTATTTGAATTTTTGAAAAATCCTGTATTAAAGATACGTGGGGCATGCGAAAGCAAAAGGATACGTTGGTCATTTTATGCCACATGGCCAGGCTGGCAAATGGGTCCAAATTCGACTCTGGCACGGAGTCACGTGACACAGTGATGCTGCACGTTCCCCCATAATGTCTTATTTTAGCCATTTACTAGGTTAGTACATGCAATCAAGTGCAGCCGGTTCTATAATAATAGATCAATATAACGCTAACTCACCTGTGTTGGGAGCGATTGATGCAGGTTTTGATACGATGGCTGGCACCGTTGTCACGTGGCCCACAGTGGTTGGTGGAAAGATATGGGGCGGTAGGCCCATTGTCTGTGATTGATGGAAGTGATAAAGAGGGTACATTGGCATCAGTGCATTGGCACCCACGATAGGTTGCCCCGGATACATCTGTGAGAAATGCCCGTTCACGTAGGACCCACCTGTGTAGCTCAGCTTCTGTGTTCCATCACCGCAGAGAATACAACAAATGAATTCAATGGTAAAAACACAAATATGAAAGCCCAAAAGATAAAAAACATAAAATATGACACAATTCATTTATGACTCTCAATTTGAAATTTGCAACCTTAATAGACAAAATATACGAAACAAGAAAAAGAATTGAGTGATGTGATCTAATAATGATTCTTAACCGTCTGATCTTGGATGGACCCAACAGGTTGCAAGGACTAATGAATAATTCTCATGTAATTAGTGTGGACGATTGGAGCAGTTGATCAACGGTTGAGTGGGTCCTTATGATTGATTATCAGAATTATTAATTTTATTATACACATTACAGAAACTAAAACCCATGTGATTTTGCATCAGTGGTTGGTCAGTGAGGACACATGAACCATTATGCATGTGTCGTTCCGTCAACTTACATGTTGATTGTAACTGACATCAGTTGCAATGTAGGTGGGAGAGTACCTGAGCAAAAGAAGTAATCCCGTAAGACAAGATCCATTTTCATAAGATACACCCCAGCCCAATGAAGAATAACAAACAGAAGAAACAGTGGGGACATTATTGATGTATAATACATACCCATAAAAAGGAACGGCCTGATGAGGCTGCTGCTGATGAAACGGCGTCGCAGGTGTCCCCGCAGGATAGTACCACTGCACATGATTTGCTGGTGCAGATGAAGTGGACCTCGGTCCTACGTTGGATCCTTCATAAATTTACATCCAAATAATTAATGTTTTATATTTATCAGAAAACAACCCCACCAAAAAAAATAAAGTAAAAAGGGGGTTAAAAAAAAAAACAGAGATCAAAATATGCCCCCTTGCATCTGAAGCTGCATTGCATTACCTTGTTGAGGAGGGGTGGCGGAAGCCGAGCGGGGCCGGCGTGCGCCCAGCGAAGCCAGATTGCAGTTGGCTCGGCGGCCGCTGATGATCGGCGTGGCATCCGCACAGGCCTTCTTAGCGGCTTCAGGTTCCTTAAACGTAACCTATATGCACATAACTTTTAAGGGCCATGCATCACGCATGCAAATAATTTATGCAACAAGAAATGAAACATACAAATCCGTAGCCCTTGGATCTGCCGGTTAGTTTGTCGGAGATAATGACAGCCTCGAGGATGTCACCGTACTTGTCAAAGTGTTCCCTCAGGGCTTCTTTGGGAGTCTCCCATGCCAAGCCTCCGACAAAGACTTTGGTCAGTGTCGTGTCACCAAACTGCCCAATGCCGCTGCTGCTGCCGCTGTTGTTGCTCATAGCTAAAAACCCTAACAAAACTGAACCTATGGAGAGAGAAATAAAGAGGGCAAGTTTGATTTAGAGTGCGAGAGAAGGAATTGAGAGGAAGCAAGAGATATAAGGAGAGAAGACGGGGAATAAAGAAATGGAGAAAAAACACAGACGACAGAGAGGCAAATGGCAGACAGATAGACTTTTATTTGGCTTATGAGTTTTCATGAACGTGATTACATTACATTTTACACAAAGACAAGCACATATACATTGACATTTTTTACACTTATGTACGTATAAAATACATTCGTACGTGCTTCTGTTTCTCAGTTGAATATGGTTGTGACTTGCGTGTGAGGGTGTAACAATAAAGGGATGATTTGAGTTTGGGCACTTCATTATTATGGCAACTATTAACAAAAAGGACCCATTGGTTACCGTTTTACGATAAAAATTAATTCTATTTTAATAGTTCTATAATTATTATTTAAACCTTTTTTTCCTTTTTAACTCAATGGCTTTTGGGTTTTATTTTTTTCTTAAAGTAGGTGGCTGACAAACGCTACATAGAAGCTTCAGAAAATTTACAATGCAGCCATACTAGGCATTGCCTTTTTTAATTTCTTCTTCCCTTGAATATTCCTTTGTTTTAAATTTTAGTGCCTGTTCTTCTTGTTCGATTTCATATAAGAGTAAATTAATTATCCATGTTGTTTTAGCACAACAAGAAGCAAATTTTTAGAAGGTGACAAAAATTATTATGTGAATGCATGTGTGCATCGCTTGTCACGACATATTTCTCGTGAATTTTGCAAAAATTTCGTTTAAAAAAAAAAGAGCACGTGCACCCACGCGCGTAACAGAAGAAGGGTGGCGGACGGTGATAAATGGTAAAAAGAAAAAACCGGTGGGCGCTAATTCAGAAAAAAGACAGCTAAAACGACCGTACATTCAATTTAAAAAAACTGTGGGACCCACAAATTAAATGCAAACGAATTTAACGTACGCGACGACGTGGACGTGCAGTCCTAAGAATATGTAAAGTTTGGCGAATATATATGACGACGACGATGGTGATAACGCCGGTTGTTTCCGACATAGCCACGTAAGTTTCAGGTGCCTTGAAAACAAAATAATCGCCTACGTGTTCATTCATATACATGCTCATAAAAACTATACGATAAAAACAAAAATTAAAAAAATATATATTGAAAAAGCAAATGTAAAAGTGAATAATCAATTCAAGTGACAAAATGCTTAGAACAAATATTAACTTAATATTTTGCACATTTTGGCAATTAATTTGTGGCACGACTTATTTACTCAATACGAAACAAACATATTGTACATATTAATTATACATGTATAGAAACTTAATGCTTATAAAAAATACTAACTTTATTTTTAAATATTTAAAAAATATGGTAAATATATTAAGTTTCTATAAATAATAAAAATATGTTAAACAGGTGAGACGAATATAATATAATTAATAAAAAAATTAGTGTTTAAAAATTTTCACACAACTAAGAAATAACTCTAATGTTGAATCAAATACTATAAACTAAATTTACATTGTCACCGTTGTATTAAATGATTCAAACACCTAGTTTTTATCACTCATTTGCATGTTTTAAACCTTAACAATTAACAAGGGCACGAGTGAGAGCAACGTGGCAAAAGGAGATTGGTTGACAATGACATGGCATATGGCCATCTGCTGTAGAGGATATGGTGGCTATTTAAGTTAAAAGGGGTTTTGGAAGTAGCGAAAGGGTCAAAGTCAGAGGAACGGAAGCATGAAATCAAATCAAATCGAATGGATGAAGGCAGCAGATCTTACAGTATTTCTGCTCGATCACATGGACCCACTCATCTTTCAGTATGTCGTGGGCCCCACTTCAGATGCCCGTCCGTCCTTAGACTGTGATGCCAAATGCTAATTTTCAGTATTTTACAGTCGTTAAGTCAGTGTGGAATTCATGCGCGTGCTTGCACGCTACAGCTAGTTGCCAGTTGCCTATGTGATTATTTGGTATGCACTATGTCATATATAATGGATATAAGTTTCTTTAATTTTTATTTTTTATTAATGTTGGTTTGTTAATTTTTTAAAGATTAAACAAGTCATTTTGTCTCAATTAATAATCAAATTTTATATTTTTGGGAGTAAGGTTGGTTTTTTTAAAAATTTTAAAATATTTAAAATATATTTTATTTATTTAAGCTTATTTAAAATATCTTAGAGGTAGGGGCTGAAAAACTTATTTAAGCTTTAAAAATAAAAGATGTTATTAACTAAAATATTTATCTTAAAAGTGTCAAGAGAGATACATGACTACAATCCACGTTAAGGGTTCTAATTGATTATTCTTTTCGAATAAATATTTTAGTTAAAGAAAGAGAATTACCGTTTTAAAAAATAAAAACAAGACAAATAGATTGTTATTGTTTACTATTACAAGGGGTCCAGTAGAATGTTCCTTCTAGTACTACGATGCTTAGGAATCAAGAAAATTGAGTCCATCATGTCATTGGTATATATATGAAGTGTTTTTCATAAAGTTTTACATTAATTTAAACAGTAATTGGAGAATCTAAGAAAGTGATTGCTGATAATTGACAATTGATAATTTGAATTGCATGCTCGTCGGTTTGTATTGTTGTCCGGTTGTCCCATTTGATGCTTGTTGTTTCACATCACCGTGTGATTTCGAAGAAAATTGAAGGCACCAATCAAGGAGCCGGCTGGACCTAAATTTAATTAAAGCCACATCTGCTTCTTTAATGACTTCTTTAATAACTTGGCTGATAACGTATGCAACGCGGTTTAATTTGTTAATTGGATCCCACGACGATTAATTTGTTGATCTTGTTTTAGCATTGGCAAAACTTTATTTTCAACTATACATTTCTTTTAATTCATAATCCACATTCGTTACTTCTGTTTTGCGTCAATGCCTATAGAAAATTCTCTCACTCACACGGTAGTGCAAAATTTTAGCATAAAATTCAAACAAAGATGACATGCAGGTGGTGAAATATAGAGGTACACGAATATGGGTGTTTTGATTCTTTTTTTTTTTTTTTGTTATAACGTGATCAGTAAAGTCATTTACTACTTAAATATTTAGTTTTTATACTCAAATTATGTACGATAGTATTGTTACGGCTTGCTTATAAGGTATAAAACTTCTAAAGCATGAACACATAAAATTATGACATTAATGTCTCATATAGGGAGGACGTGTTCACATATAAAATTGTTATTCTTATAACAACAGTATCTCCTAAAAGAAAACATAATCATTGATCCTGTTCCTTTCTTAGGAGTATAAACTCATTGACTTTGTGAATTCGAAATTGAAGTCAGTCAAATAATACTATTAGCTTTTGACCAAATCCTCATTAAGCTGTATCATTTGAGAACTAATTAGGAACTTAGATTTTATACTACAATAATAAAAGTACCTATTTGATTATTCGATAAAGTAATCAAAATATAGTTCAAAATACTCTTTAAAAAGCTTAGGCAGAACAATTTAAAAAAAAAAAAACAAGAAGAAATAGAATATATAAAGTGAGTCCGAGGCACACAGCTAAGAAATGGATGCACCAAAGCAAAATGATCAATCGAGTAATTAGGTGCGTGATTTTACATTGACTAAATAAAGTTCTCAAAAAAATCGATAATAATTTTAATTTTCTTGACTAAATAAATTGTTGGGCAAAGCCTCGAGTGATGTTGCGTCATCACCCCGTCATTCAATTATGTATAATCACAGATTTACAATGTATTTATAATTATTTTAAATTTAGTGATAAGTGTACGTGTTGACATGTAATTGGACAGTCGGTGATAATGCGGTGGTTAACAAATAATTTTATATTATATCATGTTTACAAATTTAATTCTCATGCGAAGAGAAGAGAAGTTTGACTCGCCCCACTCGTGCATGCACTAGTTGAAGTTAATTTCTTTTCGAGTGTTTTTAGAAATAAAATGCGACCAGTTTTGAGCCCTTACATCCGAAATACAATCTCATTTTTTTTAAAAATTTGTAATTTAAAATGTGAAGCTTACAAGAGAATAAGAGTTACACCTTTGACATTTGTGATTATAAGCTTTTTTTGTTCTAGAGTGACACCAATGAAAATATCTGAAGATGACAATAAAAATCCCATAATTAAATCCATTTTGTGAGAAAAGGTATTTGTACTTGCATTAAAGACAAGTGCGGATGATGTACGTATATATAAATTCATCTGCTTGTTAGTGCACTTGCAGTTTATGTGTGTAATTTAATATAGCGATACTATACTTGCCTAGATCGATCGAAGGTTTAATTTATATTTCAACTGATCGTGTCATCAATAAAAATTTATTATTTAAATTCAAAATTATAAAATTTAATAATTATTTATTATTTGAACCAATTAAATAATGACATGACATTTATCATATCAGAGATAATATCCCACAGCTAGCTAAGTATGATATTATTGTACTTACAAACTGAAATTATAAAGAGGGGAGAATAAAGGAGGAAGCATGGTGGTGATGGCTTGACGATTAACATTGCTTTTAAAGCACTTTTGTTTTTGTATTTGGAAGCTCAACGCAAACACAAAAAGCAATGGGCACGTGAGGTGAGGGTGCATGGCCGGGCCAGGCCAGCAATCTTGATCGGTCCTCCTCTCCATTCTCTGCAAACCAAAACGTGGCCAGCTGTCCTGTAATACTGCAGGCATCAAAACCATTTTCTTTATTAGGTTGGTTTTTGGGATTTAATACCAAAAATATGAAAAAACTTTGACCTGTCACCTGACCATCAATGAATGTCGAACATGGTGATAAAAAAAAAAAAGAAAGAAAAGAATTATTATTGAATTGTGTTGAGGGAGGCCTCAAATGGCGGTCATACTCAACAGTGAGTGGTTGTGTGAGCTGGACACTCTCAATCTCATGGGGTCTAATAAGTTGGCAGAAAAGAACCCCCCACCCCACCTGCTCTCTGTTTAACGTTATTGTATATAACGGTATACATACATGCATGTATTGCAATAAATATTAACTGAATGTTCTTAATCTTGTATTTTCAATTAAACACATATTTTAGGAAAAATTTGAGATTTGCCTTGATTAGCTATGAATCCAAGCTTCAAACACGTTATGGAGCTTGTATGGATTGCCCGAAATTAATCCAAGTCTTTGTAAAAGTTCATTGTCTTCACCTCGGATCAAAATTGCTTGAATATCACTGTGTATATGAACGAGTGACATCGGAGAGAAAGCGAGCGAGAGAGGTCATCTGCACTCATTCCCAGGTTTTTCAATGAGTTAACTCCCGATGGGTCGAAGTCACTTATATCATCGTGGTGAGTCGCAGGGACCCTCATGTGTTAGTACAAAATTGCCCATCCCATTATGAGCTATACTAATACATTAAAGGTTATACTTGTCCATAATATACTACCATATAGAGTATGACAAAATCAGACTCATTAACACAATATTTGATAACTTAATACATGAGTCTGTTAAGATTGCTCCTTAATATTTGAGATTAGTCACGTATTAATTCGGTAAAGTATAAAACAATTAAAATGATTTATGCTAGTCCACAATATGTGAGAAATAAATCTAACAATCTCCCACTTGGACGGTATAAGTCATTCTAATGATAGTGTTAAAATCAAATATTTTTGAAAACAACCGAATTAATCAATATGCAACTATAGCAAAAAATCAAATGTGAGCAATCACCCAAACATCAACAAGTCCAAAATGTGTCACAAGTATCAAATCATGTGTGCACCGACAGGATGCTCCACACAACAAGATACCCATAAACACGTGACTAAGTAGTAGTATACAAATATAATAATGAAAATAGCATGGAAATGTGATCAACATGCCTATTTCCATAAGGTCCACATGTCTAGTAAAATGAGACGAAACCAAAATGTCTCCTAGACCATCGCTTCCATATAACCATAATGAGACTAGATCAAAATGTCTCGAAGCGAGCTCCATTTTATCATAATGAGATCGAAACCAAATGTCTCGAGGAAGCGATGCTTTTATAATCATAATGAGACTGAAACCAAATGTCTCAGAAAAGCACACTGAAGCCAAGCCAAAATGCTTCAGTTCAAAATGTCCACAATGAGACTAAACCAAAATGTTTCGGACCATAATATCCTCACAATATACATAATGCCATATTCAACCAAATGTGTACACAATATATGACATATCGGTGTTATATAACAATATGCATGCATAATAACAAAATATGAGTAATACAAAATCTCATTTAAGTTGAAACATATAATACAAACCGGAACTCTCATCGACTCAACATATAAAAGAGGATTTTAACAATCCCATATGAGTCACATGATCCTTAAACACTTTTGGAGTTAAAGCTTTAGTAAGGAGATCGGCTAACATGAGTTACGTAGGTATATACTCTCTCGATACATAAGATAGAGTAATTTTCTCTCTCACAAATAAGTATTTAATATCAATATGCTTGGAGCGTGAGGAACTCCTCAGTATTATGAGAAAGAAGCAGTTGCAGAATTATCACGAGTATATCTTTAATGGCCTCAGCACGACCAACAAAAAATCTAGTCCCGTGATAAAATTCGCATCCATAAAGCTTCGACGTGTAGCCTCAAAACATGCTACATATTCTGCCTCTATTGTTGAAGAAGCTATAAGTGTCTGCTTGACACTCTTCCATGATACAGCTCCTCCTGGCATCATAAAGATATAACCATATGTAGATTTCTTGTCTTCCGGACGACTGCGAAATCGACGATCGAATATCCAACTATATGTAAGTAGTCGATTAGCGATATGTCAATGCAAAGTCTTTAGTAGCTTGTAAATATCTGAGCACTTTCTTTGCAGCCTTCCAGTGTTCAAAACCAGGATTGCTCAAGTATCTTCCAAGTACACCAACTGCAAAAGTAATGTCAGGGCGTGTACAAACTTGAGCATACATCAAGCTACCCACAACTGATGCATATGGGACTGTTTGCATTCTACCTTTATCTACATCATTATTTGGACATTGAGACTTGGAAAGTTTGTCACCCTTTGTTATTGGTGCTTTTCCAGGAGCACAAGACTGTAGATTAAACATTTTCAGAACACGATCAATATAGGTCCTTTGAGACAATCCTAGAAATCCTCTAGATCTGTCACGAAGAATCTCTATCCCTAATACATAATGGGCTTCACCGAGATCCTTCATATCAAACTTGTATGACAATATCTGTTTTGTCTCAAGTAAAAAATCAATGTCACTAGCAGCGAGCAAGATATCATCCACATAAAGCACCAAAATGATGTATCTGCTCCCACTGATCTTCAAGTATATACACTGATCAACAATGTTCTCCTGAAATCCAAAAGAGGTGACAATATCATGAAATTTCAAATACCACTGTCTGGAGGCTTGTTTAAGTCCATAAATAGACCTTTTAAGCTTACACACCATGTTTTCTTTGCCAAGCTCAACAAAGTCATCAGGTTGCACCATATACACATCTTCAGACAAGCTTCCATTAAGAAAAGCTGTCTTCACATCCATCTGATGTAATTCTAAATTAAAATGAGCTACAAATGCCATGATAATACGGAATGAGTCTTTGGTAGAAACAGAAGAGTAGGTTTCTGTATAATCAATACCTTCTCTCTGATCGAAACCCTTGGCCACAAGTCTGGCCTTGTATCTTTCAACCTGACCTCTGGCATCTCTTTTGGTTTTAAAAATCCATTTGCAACCAATTGGCCTGCATCCATCTGGCAATTCAACTAAGTCCCAAACTCCATTGTGATACATGGATGCCATCTCATCCTGCATGGCATGTGTCCAAGATGAAGATTCTGTGCAACTGGTGGCTTCGTGAAAGGTAACAGGGTCAGATGATAAATCACCATCAATATCATGTTCTTGCAAGTAAACCACATAATCATCAGAAATTGCAGGTCTCCTGACCCTTTCGGATCTTCTCAATTGCACATCAGAGACATCATCCTCCATAGCCATAGGCTCCAAAACATGATGAGGTTCAGGATCAAGAGAATGAACATCAATACGTGGTAATCCCATTCGCGAAGTTCGGATAAGATGGGACAGGCAAAACCACAAGTTCTTCTCTTAATGTGAGATTGTGAGGCTCAGTACTCCCACTATTCTGATCATTCTCAAAATAAATGGCACGATCAGACTCAATGATTCTGGTAGTATGGGAAGGACAATAAAACCTAGAACCCCTTGAGCCTATACAATAGCCAATAAAATGACCACTAATAGTCTTCGGATCAAGTTTCCTTGATTGTGGACTATAAAGCCTGACTTCTGCTCTGCATCCCCAGACATGAAAGTGACGAAGACTAGGCTTCTTTCCTGACCATAATTGATAAGGAGTTTTGGGCACTGACTTACTGGGTACTTGATTCAAAATATAAGCAGCAGTTTTCAAGGCTTCACCCCACAGAAAATCTGGTAAGGTGGAGTTGCTCAACATGCATCGCACCATGTCAAGAAGGGTACGATTTCTTCTTCTCGCAATTCCATTACGTTCGGAGTCCTGGGCATGGTGTCTCGAGCTTATATTCCACATTCTCGAAGAAATCTAGCAAAAGGTTCGGGATTACGTCCAGTTTCATTATATCGCCCATAGTACTCACCACCTCTCTCTGATCTCACTGATTTAATCCTTTTACCCTTTTGGAGCTCAACATTAGCCTTAAAGACTTGAAAACAGATAAGGATTCAGCCTTCTCGATGCAGTGACTCAACATGACCATAACGAGAAAAGTCATCGATGAATGTGATGAAGTACTTATAACCACCTATAAGCTGCAGGAGTGAGCGGCCACATATGTCCGTATGTATCAACTCAGAACTCGCTGACTTCTCGAATTCTATCTTTTCTAATTTTGGCGATAGAATTTGCCTTTGACACAATCAAAACAAGTGTCAAAATCAGAAAAGTCTAGATTATAGAGAATGCCATCTTTAATGAGTCTTTCCATCATCTGTTTAGAAATGTGACCTAACCGTTTATGCCACAACATAGAGGAATTTTCATTAACCCTTTTACTATTAGAGCTAACAACATTCATAACATGAGCATTGGATGATGATTCGACGATAAGGAAATAAATCAAGCATATATAAGCCATCGGATAGAGTGCCGGAACCAACTAGCTACGAATTGCGAAATAAGTAAACTTTTCGTCACCAAAATGAAAAGCATAGCCACATCTATCCAAAATAGAATCTGGATACCAAGTTTCTTCTAATAGAAGGAATATAAGTCGTATCTAATAGATCCAAAATTGGCATGTCACTAGGTGTAGTCCGACAACTCCTATGCTTTCAACTTTGGCCTTTACTCCATTGCCCATATGTACAATCGGCTCTCCTTCATTGGGCTCCCTCTCGCTTTGAATTCTCGTAAGGAATTTGTTATATTAATGGTTGCACCAATATCCAACCACCAAGTATTAGAAGGAACATCAACAAGATTGGATTCAAAGCCCACAAAAGCTACATGAATCTTCTTATGGTAACTTGTCATTTTCGAATGTGCTCTCTCACCCCGAAACCCCATCATCATCGGGTATTAGCAAGCAATCTCGGAAAGTTACCCTTTTCACCTTGTCTACCTTCTTAAAAGTTCTTCCTACTCACTGCCAAATAATCTTTAGCCTTGTCACATGCGAGGATGCTATCTCCGATCGTTCTATCAATGGTGTATTTCATTTTGTCCGAGACGAGTGTCTATTGGATTCATCCCAAGCCATCCACTCTGCCCTTTCAGTAGCAATACTCTTATCTGTGGGCTTGGATGGTTCATCAACTCTCAAAGCCAAGTCTCTATTCAATGTCGATAAATAGAACATGACGGATTCACGCTAGTCCTCATAGTTTGTCCCAGTCAAAGTCTTAATGGAGGCAACTTGGAGAAAGGAAAGAATATCTAGAGCTTGAGACATCAACAATAAGTATTAATAGGCATGTGAAAACAAAATCATGCCACAAACAATAATTTCTCATTTTACAATTCTCCAACAAGAAAGGAGTGCTTTAACCTGCGGATAAAGCAGATAAGTTGAATATAACACCAACATTGACCTATTACCGACAGAGTAATTAAGTCACTCAGTAGAAAATACCCAACAAATCTCTTTACCTACCCAAGCATCCTACCAAGTAATGATTTACCGACAGGACAATATCATCACCCGTATGGATATTGGTTATAGCAACAATAATCCATCACACAATCCATAATCAATAATTATAAATGGACAATTAATTGCAAAATACCGAATAATTTATCATGATTGGTTCTACGACAGGTAGATACTCAATCACTCTAAATTGAAGTTTTGCTATGCATAATATTTCATACAATAACTAAAATTGAGACCAAATAAGCTTTATAAACCATAATTAAAGTCATTACCAAAATATTTAATATACCTCAATAAAATGTATGAATGCCATGCCCATAATATACAACAATGATGGATTATTTTATAATTGAAATTCTGAAAAATTGCCAAAATTAATGAAAATTTTGGACTTAAATGAAGAATTTTCAGAATTATAGCCACTGTTTATAATAACAAAACATTTGGCCCTTACTGTAAATAAAATTAAATTACTTTCTAGTCTTTAATATAATTACTCAAACTATATAGGGTACAAATAATATTTCGAGAACAGTTGGGCCATAGAATAATTTCTTAATATATCAAGGACCCAAATGATAATTATTTTAGGCTAAAACATAATTAATAACAATATCAGGGATCCAAATGATATTATACTATGTTGACTTTGGTCAAGGACCAAATTGAAATATTTGACAAATATTTGACAAATTATATTTTGATTCCTTAAACATCACCCATGCATTATTCAATGACCTTTTTGGTCAAATATGCTCGAATCACAAAATCCAAAAATAAAGAAAAATTTTATGGGTGAGTCAAAGCTGATTCATCCCCAAAATAGCCATGGTTCAATAGAAATACATAACCATGAGCTCGATACCAATTGTTACTAATAAATATGAAGTTGAATGCCCTTAATCTTGCATTTCTAATTAAACACATATTTTAGGAAAAATTTGAGATTTACCTTGATTAGCTATGAATCCAAGCTTCAAACACGTTATGGAGCTTGTATGGATTCCTGAAATTAATCCAAGTCTTGTAAAAGTCATGTCTTCACCTCGGATCAAAATTGCTTGAATATCACTGTGATATGAACAATGACATCGGAGAGAAGCGAGCGAGAGAGGTGCATCGCACTCATTCCCAGCTTTTTCAACGATTAACTCCTAATAAATCGAAGTCACTTATATATCGTAGTGAAAGACAGTGATCCCTCATGTGTTAGTACAAAATTGCCCATCCCATTATGAGTTATACTAATACAATTAAATGTTATACTTGTCCATAATATACTATCATATAGGGTATGACAAAATCAGACTCATTAACATAATATTTATCACTTAATACATGAGTTTGTTAAAATTACTCCTTAATATTTGACATTAGTCACGTATTAATTCCGTAAAATATAAAATAATTAAAATAATTTATACTAATCCATAATATGTGAAAAATAAATCTAACAGCATACATACATACACACAAACAAGCATGCAACGAAAATTGGTGTTGATGTTCGGTGATGGTGGTTGAGCTGGCGAGCTCGTGCAAACGACAAATGATGATCGCGTCGTGGGGGGTGGACAGGACGGGATGAGAGTACGAGACATTAGATAATTAATTAGTAAACTGGGTTGTGACTCGCGGTACTATTACTGCACACACAAGTACGCGCACACAGCGTTATGCTGACTCGGAAATCTCTCTCTCTCTCTGTCTATTCTATTATCACAACTCACGTGCTTCTTACGTGGTGCCCTTTCTTTCAATTACCCCAAAAAATGAAAAAAACAAGTGTCACGTGCTGGTTGCCTGCTACTACTTTGATTGAGAGACTTGTGTGTTGTTGATTGGGACAGTTGGCCACATATGTTTGTAGTATTTGGCCCCTTTGCTTGTCTTTGGACTTCGGATGATGTTTAATAGACGTCGTGTCTCTGCCCCGTGCCTTCATTGAAATGTTTGTTAAGTGGGTTCACTCGCATGCTGGCCGCTTTGGGTTAAGTGAAAAATAATTTTTTGTTTATAAAATATAAATAGAGTAAACATTCTTTAAATATTAAAAGATTAAAGTCTGAACATTATAAGATTTAATATTACATCTCTTAAATATTAAAAAAATAAAATTTAAATAATATTCGATAAAATTTAATATTAATTTATTTTATTAATTATTTAATTATAAATATTAATAATAATTTTATGTAATATAAATTACAATATAAACAATAGTATCATATAATTAAAAAAAAAAAGAAAAAGAAAATGTTGTAGCTTAAAATGTAAAATTTAATGAAATAATCAAGTTGTATACAACCACTTGTTCTTCGAGAGTGATTTATAAGATTTGCTGAGAAACGAATGACTTACTATTAAGATACTTCTGCAGAAAGTACTAAACAGTTTTAAACACACCTAAATCTCCACGATTCTTCTGAGAAAACCTATTATGGAGATATGGAAAATTATTTAACATCATTGCTTATGAGAAAAGACCGACAATCATTTCCTAACCTGTTAAATTGATTTTCTGTCAACTGTAATGCAGAGGAGATTAGAAGATGCTTGCTGGCAAGCTACATGACTTCAAATGACCTACTAGAGGTCTCAATAGATCATTAGCTTTTTCTTCATACGTTTCATGCAATCATATATTAAATAAAGTGTCAAATTTACAGCACTAATCATTGGACTACCACACCTGTTTTGCTGATGAGGGCACATAAAGGAAAAAAACTGAAAAAATATATCGAACTTCGAATCAAGACGGATAAGTTAATATCAAAGGTGCTATAGGTGTTGAAACTAAACAATTTGAGCAACCCTAAAATCATAAAATTTGTGAAAGTGATTCTAGAAACCATTTATTCATTTCCCTGCATGGATGGAACGATCATATGCTGCCCCTGTGCCTGTCAAATTGCATGAAACCAACACAATTAGAATCCAATCTAACACCAAAATTCCAGTACAAGCCCTTTGTCTTTTTGTTCTCTCGCGACAAAAAGAAAAAAGAAAGCAATGGACCAATTTCTGTTTCACAACTCCATTTTTTTCACAGAGCAGCATAGTTGAAAAATGTTAAAAACTGGAGGGAATAAACAAATGGAAGGTCATTTGTACTCCCAATAAAAATAATAATAATAATAAAACCAATAAACAATACATAAAAAATCCAAACATCAGCAACATCAGCCTTTTGACTACACTACAGTATAAATTGAGAAATAACTACATTTTTTATAGGAAGAACATTCAACAAAATTGACAAATGGTTAAGCAGGTTATGAAGAACTTTTATGTACCGAAGCATCGTAGCTGCTTGTTAACGTACAAAGTCAAGGCCTTATCCAGACCAGATTTAGACTGATCCATAACAGGTTTGGAACAGAACTTTGAGTAATATGCTAGAGTCTATGTCAGTCTTTACTTGATGCAAAGATCAGAAGCCTCCTAATAGGCATCGCCCACCAGCTATTTAGAATATGAAGGCTTAAGCAGCTAAAGTCCAAACTTTCTCGTTTATAAAGGAAAAACAGAAAATAATATAAATTGAGAAATTTCAACAATTTTAGAAGGAACAAGGAGTTAAAGTGTCACCAAAACTATGAACATTATCTTTTTATATGATGGAGATGGGACCAACACTCTCACAGTTCCCAGCAATAGAGAAATCAATATTAGAAAAAGAATTATTCTCAGCACAAATAAGCCAATACACAAAAGGGTTTCAGGCACAAGTCTCAAATTATCTATCTGGAGTCTAGGTGAACATGACTATATAGGGTTATTTTGTAGACCTATACTCCTTTGCACAAAGGTTTGATCTATAGGTTTAGCAAACAACCAAAGTATGAAGAAATATAACTTGAATTCTGATGCAATTAGAAACACAAATTAACCTATGACAATCCTATTTAAAGAAACCAGAAGCAACATTCCTATTTAAAGAAACCAGAAGCAGATTAAGAATGTGAGACCAATATGCAAACCAACAATACCCTAGTTGTGTTATCTTCAACTTTTAATAAATTTCTGTTCACGGTTCGTTAACAAAAAACTGATCAAATGCAAAAGAGAGAAAGTTACTTGGGGATTAACATAGTTGAGTGGACCCTGAAGAGCGTACTGCAGAAAAATTCACCACAATGGGAAATAAAATAAAGTAAGCATAAGATCAAAATTTATTTAACAAGAGCAAAGGAACTCCAATATAAAAATTTTGAACCCCTAAAAGGAATTCCAAAGTGGAATCATATGAATTATGTGGTGTTGCACCTGTGCATTTTGGCCAGGCAGAGCTCCAACTGTGTCCCTTTTAGCAGATCCGTCCCCACCCCTAGCAGATCCTTTTGTGTCACCCTGTCAAAATTCAATTTGTTGGCTCCATAACTTTACAAGGCGGGGAAATAAAAGCTAAATAAATTAAATGATAACTCATCAGAAGTAAGAGAGTTTAGTTACCTCCATCTATGACAATGTGATTATCGCAGATTTAGTCCCCAAAAGAAACAAAAAAGGAATAATTGTCAGAAATTTACGGGAAACAAACTTGTCAAGGCATTGCACAAAAAGCCAAAAAAAGTCAACGATGCATTCAGTTACTATCAATAAAAGCACGGAAAGTAACCTCAAGGGAAATTTCCATTACACAATTTTAATGATTTGAAGAGAAACACAGTACAAATTTTGTTTAAAGGACATATTATTTGATTGTTTATCACAAGCGAAAGTTAGAAGAAAACAGGAATCAATGAAGGTAAAGGAGGAACCAGAAACGAAAGAAATCTTACCTCCCTATACCTCATAAGGTACGCCTTCAGAGGCTCAATGTAGTCTTCAAAACCCAGTGTTGCCATTGCCCAGAGCAAATCATCCCCATTAATTGTCTTCCTCTTCTCCTTCTGACACTTATCACTCGCCCTACAGGACAAAAAAAGAACAACCTATTTCAAGAAACCAAATCTGATCTTCCAATAACACAACTATAAATTACAAAATAAACCCTTCGAATTTGATAAAACTCCAATTCACTATTAAAAAAAAAAAAATTTACTAAACCCACTTACAAAAGAAAAACAAACCAACATTTCAGAAAATAAAAGCCAGCTTGCTTGTGGAAAGTGGAAACATCAAACACAGTTCAGAAGAAAAAATTATCATTTTCAACAACACCGTTCACCCAGTCCATAAAATAAAATCTCTGTTATTAAAATCAACGACACTTTATCCAACCAAACAAAATCCAACTTCAAAAAACAATTATCAAATTTGGAAAAAAATTCCCTCATTTGAAAAAACACAATTCTCCAACCAATAAAACAAAAAAACTGCCCACTTTCCAAAGCTGACACCTTCCACAAAACTATAGGACCTTTACCTTCCAAAACACCATCACATACACAAATCAGAATCGAGCCAGCTACACACTTTCCAAACACACCAATTCACAGTTATCAAATCGACCGGCCAATCATCACCAAAAGGAATAAATAAAAGCAATTAACATAAACAGAATTGAATTGCATTACATACTCGCTGGTAATGAAGCTGATGAACTCAGAGACGCATTCCTGTACGGTATCCTTAGCATCCTTAGCGATCTTGCCATTAGCAGGCAAAGCCTTCTTCATGATCCTGCTAATGTTAGCTATTGGCAAGTACCTGTCCTGCTCCCTCACCCCCCCCGCGTGCGGGCTCTGCTCTCCCCCGCTGTCGTGGCTCCCTCCCGCTGGACTCGTCGGTGCTTCCGCCATCTCTCACCAATAAAATCCCCTAAAAAATTCACAAAAAACCTACTCATAAAAAATAATTCAAAAACGCAAAAACCCTAGATTGCACATACATCATGCATCATGTATGTACACGTGATTCACACATACATCCATACATGAAACATTAAAAATAACAATGAATGATTCCTCGATCTTTCCGCCATCATATACACATACACATACACATACACATACAAAACTTACATACATAATCATAAACATCCTTGCACATAATCAATTATTACCGTGTACGTCTATATATTTTGTACGAAACTTAAATTTAAAACATGAAAATAAAATGATGAAATAATGAAGGTTAAAAAAATCATCGTAAGATATATTTGTGATTATATAATGCGAGAGAGAGAGAGAGAGTTACCAGAGTTTTTGTATTTGGCGCGCGAGTTTGGAGAAGGGGGAGAGGGAGGTGGTGATTGGTTATGAATTATGATTTGTTTATTTTTAATATTCTTTTTTTTTTTCGTTTAATTTGATTTTGGTTTTTTAAGGAGAAAGAAAATCTGACGATGGAGAAGAGAAGGAGGGAGGGATGCGAGGATGATGATGATGCTGATGATGATGATGATGATCTGGGAGATCTTTTGGGATATTTTGGGGAGTGGCGTTTTATGGATCAGAGCCGTTGGATTGGCTGATTTATTGATGTAGGTCCCTAAGTTTTTATATACAGAGGCGGTCCCACACACGTTTCTTGTGCTTTTTTTACTGAAAAAGTGAAGTGACCAATCAGTGTGAACGGAAAACAAAACGTGACCAATCACCTTTTTTTTCTTAAAAAAAAAAAATTTCAAACATGAAGAACAGAGAAGTTACCGACAGTAAAATGAAAACACCGTTTATTATTATTATTTTTTTTTTTAAGAAAAAACACCGTTTATTTACCGTCAATGAAATCGCAATTATCTACCTGAATATCCATATGATCCGTATTTAATTATTTTTTCTCTGTATTTAATTTTAATTTTCAATATTGTAAGGAAATTAGATATATTAATTAGATAATATTGTCGATGCTGAAGTACAATTTTTTTCCTCCGTCTTTAATAATTTTTTTTTCTTTGTAATTTATAAATTACAAAAATATCATAAAATGTGTTGCATTTAAAGGTTGTAATGTCACGCATTAAAAATGTATTTGAGTTATTAATATATTTATTTAGAGTCTATATGATATTAAAGTTAGATAATTATAATTTAAAAATCATATCACTAAAATATCTGATAAGTATTAACTGTTGTAACTTAAAATTTATGATTATATAATTTTTTATTTATATGATGAAAAGTCTATTATATATTTAATAATTATATCAAAATTATTATTTAAAAATTATATTTATTATATAATATTAATTTTTTTTTTACATCAACTTTAACTTAAAATTATAACACCTCAGTTCTAAATATAACTTTAACCTAATATATGATATTGTATGCTACTAATTGGAAATCTCTTGGCTTGCAAATCATGACACAAACCTGTAAATTGAGGATCTTTAGACTTAATTGGAAATTCACGACATAAATTATTTCATTGATTATCTCATAAACTCTCGAATTGAAGGCAATCAATGGCTAAACGCTTAAATACACTGATTTTAGAGAGGTAAGCCCAATCCCATATTTGTAAATCTACTAGTACTTAAATCCACTATTTACAATGTAATTTAATTAAATATTTGAGTTTAGCACTAAATCTATTTTTAGTCATTTAGAAGAAAATCAGTTTCTTCCAATATCTTCCAAGTTGCTATGATTCTTAAATGAGCTAAATGTATCAGATATTTTCGGCGCATTTTGATGTTATAGAATTATACTTCCATGACCAAATATTGACGATATTTCGGCCGAAAAGGACATTTGAAAAAATAATTCAAAAATTTCGGCTTAGTGATAATTATAATATTTTTATCCCTAGAGTTTAATATAATAATTTATTTTATCCTTACCTTTTAAATAATAATATATTTTATCCTTATTTTTCAAGTAATATCCAACAATACCTTTCCATAAATTTATAGTTAGTTTACTGTATAATTAATTAAAGGCAAAATAGAATTTTAGGTTAAATAAATACAAATCATTTTAAAATAAAAACCTCAAGAACAATAAAATAACATTAAATTTTCGTAATAAATTTAAAATTTAAAATTTAATGATGACTTAATGAAACAAAAACAACATAAAAAAATACTATATATATATATATATATGAGTGTTTATTAATTTCTTTTAATGAAATCAACTAAATTTTTGAATAATAATAATAATAATAAATTATTATTTATATTAAAGTAAAAGACAAGTTAAAAGATAAATTATTATTTAAAAAATAAGGATAAAATAAACTATTTTTTAAATAAAGATAAAAAAAATTATTGTATCAAATCAGAGTAAGAATGATATTTTCCCGTGATAGATACTCTGCCAAACAATAACGGCAGCCTCAACTGCGGGCAAGCCATTGCATGTGCATAAAATTCAGCAACTGTGACTTTAGCAAAGGTTGTAAAATATTCTTTACGGATATAGATACAGCCTATGAGGATTATACAGAGAAGATATGTAGACATGAAAGAAAAATCTGGCATATTCTTAACCTCCATGACAGTGTCTGTTCTGTCTAGACATATACTTGGGGATCCTCACGCGGTGACAAAAACAAACAAGGCAAGTAGTGAATGAAGAGCAGTGGGTGGCTCCACTTTGAATTCAGTGTAGTGATAAAGTTTCCTCCATCCCCATGCAGATCAAATCAAACACAAGTCCTTCACCTCCTTAATGTATAACCTTCCAGTCCTGCCCTCTCCATGATCTCTTCCTGCTCCACCAACACCCAAGAAAATTATAAGAAAAAAATAAAGATGAGAAGCACGTAGGGTAATTGTGTTATTCATTCTATTTTACGGTATTTGGTGAAGAATTAGAATCAGAATCAGGAGAGAGGGGTAGGGCAAATGGTGTATGGTAGAAATACTTTTGTATGCAACAGTCTCACATTAATTGTAAATTTGTAATGGATGGTGCAAGTACATGAAAATTTATTTATATTTCACCTGGATTATTTTTGTGATCATCCCAGGACCTCCCTGTCATCCAATACAACAGGGGGTGAGCAATGGAACATGAGGAGTAGTTCAAATATAATTACTAGTGAGGTTAGAATTTAGAAAGAAACTTGGAAATTCATGCACCTCAAACAATTTCTGCTCCCATGCAATGTTGTTCCAACAATCCGATTCCTGCAATTCCCATGTTTTTGGAACTTGAATTGATTCCACATGCTGCAAAACTCTCAAGCTACCTACAAGAAATACCTACTTACAATCTTCAACAAAAGGCAGTATTTAATACAACAGTAACCACAATAAACAGTTGGTCTTACTAGCAACTGGAGCATAGAGTGTTGATGCAATGAAACAATGAATATAACCATCACAAATCCATGGTATGATGCCCTGGAACTATTTCAAAAATCTACCTACCAAGGTTCATATAGTTGCTAGAAGTCATTTCCTATTAACAGTTCAGAAAGCAGTCTTAAAGTTAGCGTTTACTCATAGAGTAACTTAGCTTATGAACGGTTCTTATGTCTGTGGTAGCGACCACGTTAAATAGTAACACACGTGGGGTTAGAGAAAAGTAATAAGCAAAGGTGCAGAGATAGGTTTCCGATCAAAAATATGGTAGACGAGATGAATGAGTGAAAATCCAACCCTAGATTGTTAAATGCATTCAGAATAGCAAACAGGACATGGCAGCATAAAGAAGCGAATCTTTTGCTGGCAATAAGATCAAAGGAACTGGAAGATTTACTCGTAATGAATGCCTCTTCCCAGAGTTCATGCTGTGACCACAATGAAGCTACTTCACGTATTGGGATTCCTTTGCATAGGCATGCTCTGACCAGAATGAAAAGTATTAGAAGAAAAGAAAAAAAATGCAATGACAAAATACACCCCAACCAATTCATATAAGCATATCAAAATAGTACAAAGTTAAGTTCCACTGAAGGTATGCTTACTCAATAACTAGTTGGCGTATAACTCCTGGAAGGACACCATCACTTATAGGAGCTGTTTGCACTTCAAAACTATGGCTAATATTGTAAGTTTGCAAGAATTTGTCTTCTGCTTCACTCTTATCCTAAAACCATATTTCACAAAACCATTCAATAATGAAATTTATACTGCATAGTTGATACATAATACCCACATCAAATCCACAGTCACACCACAGTCACACGTCCACTTGACTTTCTGCTCCACTTATCAATTAAGTCTTGGAGAAGCATTTGTGATTTATAACTTGAAGGAGCCAATTACGATCCATGATATAAATGAATAAGAGCCTAAAGTTAAGTTAAATTAAACCAAAACTTAACTTCAAGAATTTGCAAAGCATAAGCACTCTTTATATCTAATAATGTTAACAACCTTAAAGGCAACCAGCAATGTTTCAACTTCATGATACTATTCGTACTAAGCAACAGCAATGATTGGGAAGGTTTGAGCGACAATCACACACCTTGCGACAAACAACAAAAAAGTTTGTTACAGAGCCTTCCAGGAGTTGATCACCATCATTTGACAACAAAAGCTCAGTCACTGAAGGTGGCCTCAGCTTCTCCAAAGGCTTCCTGAGCCTGCATAAGATTAAATAAACAACAACTAATAATACCTTCATTTTGGTTCAAAACTTCCATAAACATGAACCAAAATATATTTTTTTTTCAGGACATAACACTACTACAACCAATCAATTCAAATATCAAGTAAGCTCGATTCAAAACTTAAGCTAACCTGACCCAATCCGAATACTTCGCCTCTGCAACATCCCTTCCACGACCCACTAGAGCCAAGCGCGCCCCAGTTCCCTCAACGCCAAACACAAAAGGCACATACCCGCTAAAATGCAAATGCACATCAAACACTCCCAAAAAATCTTCACTGCCCATATTTTCAATTCCACTCAGTTTCCCGTAATCCCCACTAACAAGAACTGTAACTGCCAATTCCTCCCCATCTCTCCCCCCTTTCAATGCGATGGGCAACCCTTCGTTCATTGAATCATTAACTAAAGACTTAATCATTGATTCCCAAGTTGAGAGTGAAGATGACGATGATGGTGTTGTTATTGGTTCTAGGCCTGATGGTGTTGATGATTTGAACAAAAGATTTGGGCTTGAATTGTAGAGGATTCTTGCCGAATTTGCGAGGCGTCGTAAATGTCGTTCCCAGAATAAGAGACACGAGCAATTGTTGTGAGTGCGTGTGGTCGTGTACGCACCTCGATGTTCTTGAAGGAAGGTTGAAACTGATGGAGCATCGGAGGCCTGCGAAACGGCGCCGTTGCTGAACACGATTCTGGTACTCGTCATTTTGCTTTATCTCTCATTCTCTGCAGACACCAGTCGAGGGACTATCGGCGTCAGCGTCACTCGATTTCAAACCAGCGCGAGTGTCATCAATGGGCCAAGGCTAGAGATGCTGGTTGGTCTTGGGCCTGTTTGGCCCATTAAAATTAGATGCAACTATTTATTTTTTCTTTTTTCTAAATTATTATTATTATGACTATTTTAGGTTTAATTTTGTAGGCCTGTGGGGATCAGCACCATCTAAAATGTCAACTTTTACCCTCAATTATTATTTGCACCCGAGTAATAATAATGGGCACAAAACACATTCACGACTACCAGAACTATGCGTATATGAAAAAAATAATAATTTACTTTATATTTTTAGCATTCAATTCCTTTACCATTAATTTTCTTCATAATTTAAATAATAACGTGACGTGGTTCGAATTTAGTAGAAAGTAGAAGAAACGAGCATTATACTCATGAGTATCCATTACTTTCGTGAGATGTTAAATGAACTTAATTTTATATGTACCCACAAATATAGTTAGTCTTTAATGTGGACACTGTTAAACAACTCAGAAATATGAACTGTAATGAATTTAGTATTTTTAATATATATTATTATTTTTTTATCTTTTATTCGTATCGGCATCCTCACTTACGAATTATTATTATATATATACTTTTTTTCTCAAGATTAATAAATTTTCTTTTATTTCTTAAAAAGAGAGAGAGAGAGAAGAGAATAAAAAAGGCAGTGAAATAAATATTGGCCTCGACAACTTCCCAAATCCATGCAAATATAGTTTCCATTAAAAGAATTAAGCAAAAATGTAAGCACCAAACTATAAACAACTCAAAACGAAAACATATTTCTATATTTGACCGTTGCCTTTAAAACCCTACTACAGAATGCCATACACCTCTTCCATTTCTGCATCAAAATGGCGTCTCTTCAAAACAACGCTATCCTTAAGCCTCACGACAGTCGCCAATTGTAGCTATTCATCTCTATAAAAAGAACCCACAAAGCCTTTCATCACCACCACCAATAAAACAACCACCAATGGCTTCCTCTCCTTCATTGGCTCCTTTAACAGTGACGAAAGAGCAGTTTAAAACGTTTCACAACATAGATCGCATTCTATTCACTAAGCTTGTCCACTACATCGGCCGCAACCCCATTGAGTCTATGCAAGTCATTGCATTATGGATTTGGCTTGAACAGTCCGGACTGTGTCGAGATTTAGTGAACACAATGCTAACATGGCCCGATACTTTGATCACTTCGCTTGCCGATGAGGCCGTGTTGTGCTTGAGTTGCATTCAGAACGATGATTCGTTTCCTTTCTCTTTACAGAATATCGAAGTAATTCCTTTAACCCAAAGCATCACCGAAAGTAGGGTTTCTTTAAGCTTCTTTCGTGACAATCGGCTCAAAATTCTACATGGGATTACAAAGAATGTTATCGAGGTCTGCGCCAGAGCTTTTGAAGATCTTGTGCTACATGAGGTACAAAATAAGGCGATCATTCGCGACGAGAATGCTGAGAACTATTTAAGAGGAAATGAAATTATGATCAAACAGCAGCTTAGTGATTATGGTCCAATTGTGCCTGTTATGTCATCACATAACTCTTCACAATATCTTGAGGGTTTTGAATCTAATTATGACGTTTCGGTTCAGCGGCAACTCGGTGTTTTGAGAAACGAAGTCGATGAGATGTTGAGGCGTATGCAAATAACTAGTAGTACTTCTGACGAGAAAGAAAACCGTGATGATCAAGTAAATGTACCACCAGATGAGAGGACTATTTTTTTGACATTTTCTAAAGGGTACCCTATTTCAGAAAATGAAATCAGAGACTTTTTCATTAGGTATATATATATATATATATATATATAATGCTAGGATTTAATAGTATTTGATACGTTAGTTAACTTTGCTATTATTTCTGGTTTATTTAACAAACAATTAAAATTAAACAGGAAATTTGGAGAGTGCTTTGAAGCAATTCACATGCAGGAAGTGGCATTATCAACGGAGCAGCCACTATTCGCACGTCTTGTTGTGTATTCTGCTTCCTTCATGGACGTGATACTTGAAGGCAAGAGCAAAGCTAAGTTCTCCATCAATGGTAAGCATGTTTGGGCTCGAAAATTTGTTCGGAAAATTCATCGATCACCGCCACAGCCATCATCTCCATCACAACCATCATCGTCGGTTAAGACATAGACAAATGTATTGAAGTTGTAAAAACCTCGTCGGCAGAGACTAGTGACAGGACAAAAAGAACTGAAATTTGATTTTCTTTTTTTTTTTAGCTTTTAATATAATTTTACTTTTTGGCCTCTGGTGTAATATATTTTGAATTTGGAGGATTATTCAGGGTACTACAATTGGTAATGTTTTTTAATTAGTACTTTTTGCTATTATTTTAGAGAAGGAGAATGATGTCTTTGATTTGATGTTTTTCAAAATGAAAATTTGTTTGATAGTTTATTTTCAGAACAACATATGAAAATCAAAACTATAAAAACATGTTTGGTTGCTAGTTTCAAAATGTGAAAAATAATAAAAATATGTTAGTGATATATTAAAGAAAGAAAAAAAAAAAGATTGAGGGATCTCAAAAGTAAGAATGAGTCCCTCAAAGGAGAAATAAATCTTAATGAATACGACAAAAAAAAAATTGAAATTCTGCAGTCTCTAGCATACCATTGCTGTAGCATTTCATTCTTATTTGTTGTTATGATGTTCCATATTCAAATAGCGGATATTCACGAAGAAGTGATAGTTAAGTAGAAAGACAGAGCTGGCGGCGTTTAAGTGTGAGGCAGTGGCAGCCACCAACAGAGTCACGAGTACCCTACCGCATCGTATTCGAGATGGGCTCTTGGTCACAAAAGGGAATCTATTCTTCAATTTATTTATGGATCTACTCCTCCTAGACTTTAAAGTATCCATTAACATGTGTAATTAATGAAATTAAATAACTAAGATATTGTTTTAATTAATTCGTATCTAAATAAACATTCAAACCCACATGTGAGTCTTGTCAAATTCTTTTTCGCAAATTCTTTCGCTCTCGACTCTTTCTACTTAGATGTTGATTTCCAGCAAACACACACACACACACACACAAATTGGATAAAAGTGATCAACAATAAGGCTTGTATCTTAATTTCAATTTGTTTGCTGTTTTTCTAGGTTCTATTGTTGCTGTTGTCACTCTCTGTTGCAATTCAATGAACTAAATTTGTATTGCTACTTCATAAACTGTCGTTGCTAGGCATGTAATTCTATCGCTACAATGTTGCTGCTGTTTAGCTATTTTTCTTGGTTTATAGTTGTTGTTCTGTTATTCCTTTAGGGTTTGCAGATGTTGTTTGCTATTTTCTGGCCTCTATAGTTGTTTTTTTTTGGAAAATAAAAATAAATGTGCTCTTAAATTCTTTAGCTGTTGTAAAACAATTAAATTATTTAGCAACAATAGTTTTTTGTATTTTTAGCTGTCGCATTTTTATAAGCAGGATGTATGTCGAGAGGAAAAGAATTTGTAGAATTTTTTTTTTTTTACAAGAGTTACACATGAGTTTGGGTGTCTATTTAGGTAAAAATTAATCAAAACAAAAATCTTAACTATTTAATTTCATTAATGACACATGTCAATGAATCATTGAAAGTATAGAAAAAGTAGGAGATTAAATGCCTAGGAGAGGGATCCGGATCCTTTATTTATTGTACATTTTATCTATTATTATTATAATTTTAATCAGTATAAAATCAAATTTCATACAACAATAATAATTTTCAATAATCATATCATAATTTATTAAGTTAAAAACATTAAAATAAAATAATAAATGTAGAATTAATTAGCATATAACAAAATAAAAATTTGTATTTGTGTAAAACTTATATTTTATTATAGACATTTAAATAGTTTATTTGTGCTAATTATAGTTTACGACCCAAAATATGAAGAACAAAAGAGTGTAAAATATTTGCATCCAAAACATGTCCAAATATCTAAAAAAGATAAAAGTAATGGTTATAGTATAAAAGTAAAAGTAATGGTTATACTTGAAGAGATAAAGTAGAAGTAAATTGATGAAATGAGGTAGAACTTAGAAGTGAATGAGTAAGAATTATTAATAAAATAAATAAAAGTAGGAAGTGCGCTTAACCTTTTTTTATTTGTTCTCCACTATTGTTTTAATTTTTGTTCACACAAGTGAAAGAATCAAAACGTTTTGTTCTTCAAATTGTTTTAGTCATGGTCACATAATGACCGTACCAAACATATTTTTGTACTTTTCATTTTTGAAAGACAAAAAAACACCCAACAAAAATGCGTTACCAAGCCCACTTAATATAAAATAAATTGATTAAGGATTTTTGAAGAAATTATCATTTCTTTTTCAAATACGACATTTGGTCTAGTGGTATGATTCTCGCTTAGGTTGCGAGAGGTCCCGAGTTCAATTCTCGGAATGCCCCCGGCCCAATTTTGCAATCCCTTTTGGGTTATGAAAAGTCATAACACACAGAGCTTCAAGCTTCGATGTTGAAAGGATATAAAAACATCAATGATTTGCCCCTTTTATCAGGCTGTCATTAGTGAGTTTAAGTCACAACAACAAAAGAACAGATTCAATTACTTTTACTATATGATAAATGATCACAAAAATTGTATTAATTATCCTTATCACTATTTACATGAAATAAAATTGACCAGTTTGATTTTTGATTATGATTTGTGAAATAGCAGCAAAACTAATAGGAGTAAATGTACAACAAATATGACCTAGGGCCCTCAAGGTCCCATTTCATGTGAATGGGAAGTTAGTGCTAATGCAAAGTACTTGCTGTCCTCTGGAAAAGGTCGTAAAGAGAGATAAGAATTTCAGCACTAATCAATATTATGATGAGCCATTCTAGGAAATCAGATTTCCGATTTTGAAGGATTTCCTGAAGAAAGCGAATATTGTGCTGCAAAGACAAGACAGAACTTCAATTTGATGGTGATTCGCAAGTATTGGTAGCATAGAGTTGATAAAGTCTCCATGACAAAAAGACTATACCTCCACAAACTTCAACTTAAAATCAAGACTAGCAAATCTCTGTGTTAGTTCAAATTCATCTCTGAGGTATTCCCATATCTGAGCATATTTAGCATCCTTCCACGCGATGTCTGATCTGTAAAAAATCAACAAAATTTTCTGTGCATTACATAAAAGAAAATAATCATACTTCTGCAGTACAGTTACTTCGACAGTAGTGTGTTGGTTGAACTCGATGGACATGTGTTCTCTTTTTGGGACCTTATCTTGGGTCACTTGAGGCTCAACTTTGCTCACTTATATAAAGCTGTACAATATAGTGTCTCATGAAGGTTTTGAAGAAATTTAGAAAAGTCCAGCTAATCTTCTGTGTGGGATGCCAAAAACTAAAATAAAAGAGAACCCAAGGTGTGAAACCTTGGTTGTTCTGTTCTTACATTCTTTTTCCCTACCACCTTTTCTGCTCATCTAATTTCTACACGTTGCAATCAGTTTTTGTTTTTGCTGGTATTTTTTTATCAGATCTAGGACCAGTGCCTTCTAAGAAATTAATTTCCAGTTTCAAAACCAGCCTTTGACAACTACAAACAATCCCTTAAAATTTCCTACTTTTCAAGTCTTGCAGGCCACAAAATTAGATATGGCATCACATATATGGATAAACAATTCTACTCTGTTATAACATAAAGTTCCTTCAACCGTAAAACCATTACCTCTCAAAAAGGCCAAGCTTAAGAATAACATCAGCTAGATTAGAATTTGCCTTTCCCACAAGTTGAAAAAGTTTTTTGCTCTCCATGGTAAATGTCCCAGTTTTCTCCATACCACGGTTTATATCAGTGAATTCTGCAACCATGCCATCAACCTAAGAGAAGAGAGATTTTCTTAGTATTACCAAGTAATAATCTACCATGTAGACGCTTCTAAGATAATATAGTACATACCTGTCGTACATAGTAATCGAGAGCAATACTTTGACCTAGAACACTACCAATTATACGTATTCCGTCAATGTTCAAGAACTGTAACATGATGTGATCCAAACCCCCTTGCATCCATGTACTCAGAGTTGGCTTCTCTATCACCTCATACTCTGCAGTTTATATCAACTGCATTTAGACTACTTATTTTTCATAACTAAATACAAATAAAAGAAAACCTCCTAACATGTGGCATCTTATGCTGCTTCCACTAAATAGAGAAAGAAATGAGTAACCGCATACAACTGGAGATGATATATTACAAAAATGTAAAGAATTAGAAAGTTGACATTCAGCTCCAGTTAAAATCTGAAGACCAATAAAGCCCTCAACTGTATATACAACACTATCACTATTTGATTTTAGAAAACTACCATCCTAACTGGAGTTCACTGGCAACCCAAACTGCTCTGGGGTATTGGAGGGATGTTACAAATTGTTAATCTCTTCCAAATCATCCAGAAAAATTACCCAAAACAATGATTCAGGAGCCAGAAAAATCTCAAGTCGACTGCTCTGTCCAAAATGAAAAAGGTTCCACTCCCCCAGCCAAATACAAAGCAAATAGTTCTCCAGTGACTGTATACATTTGCATGGATCAGTCTCAAATGAGATAAGTATAGGACACCTTGGTGCAAAAGAAATATAAACACAAGAAAACCTAGCTGAAGATAAATTGTGAAGAGGTATTTGCAGTTGAGTGAGCATTTTAATTGATTTACCTATGCTTAGCAACAAGTAACTCATTTCTGCTTGACCAAGAAGTAAAAGTAACTTTCTCCGATTCAAATTTGATATCATATATGCAAGACGCGTCAAACATTTATGCTATCATATTACCCTTAGCAATATGTGAGTGAATTAGTGTCTACAATTGAGGATGTATAAACTTACCATCCTTTCTCATTTCCGGAAGTAAACCCGATGCATGTCTTTCCACAATTTTCAGATACCCGTCAACCTCAGGTTCACTGACATTAAACAAGACAATGGAACCATACTGAAAAACTACCATGAAACAGCAGTCACTTCCACTAATGCTAGCACCTGTACCCTGAGACAAGGACCTTAGAAGTCCCTTTAGTAAGATATCCACAATTTTTAGCAAAACACAGAAAAACCTTCATAAATTTTTTACAATCAGAACATTCAAAAGCAATAAAAATTGCACTGATTGGACATCAGTGCTGATAGTAAGTGGAGGAAAAAGCACATTGAATCCATAAACTATCAGCTCCACTACAAACAAAGAAATATGAAGTTTTAATTTGAATGCATGCATGTACATAACAAATATTTCCAATCCTTTCCTGTAATCTAACTAACAACCATATACTCCACTTATATTCTGTTATTTAAGCCGGATAAACAATGCATTTACACCTAAATTCCAGCAAATTCACAACAATACAAATGAATTAACACAGAAGCAATGCAGGAACTTACACTGGGATTGGAAAGAGTGCCGAATTTCAACACAACATAATTAGTCATACGCGACGTAGGTGGGATAAAATTCTGCCTGTTCTGATCCACCAAGCCCCTCAAATCCACACTACAATGAAACACAACAACAAAAAATTAGCTACATAATAATATATTTAATACTTCAAAGTTAAAACAATACAATTCTCCCATCGATTGTATTCCAAAATGTAACATACTTTTAAGTATTAAGATTAGGGTTTTAGCTTTTTCAGTTGAGGTTCAGGGTATCAAGCTTAATAGAAATAAAAATTAAAAAAATAATTCCTTTCATTTTTAATTAAAAATTGTTTCTTTATCGTAATTTGTCAAAAGGTAAATAAATAAATAAAATTTAGCAAACCTAGTGGAGAAGAAGTAGGCTTTAACGGGAATATTAGTCCTAGGGTCCTCCTCCTCCTCCTCCTCCTCCAAGCTACCGTTAGCGCCGTCACCAACTTCAGAGCAGGAAACGGCGTCGTTCCAATCGACAACCGCCTGGGACTCGGCGGAAGAAGCCGAAGTGACGCAATAAGCGACGAGCGAGCTGCTGAAATCGAAGTGAAAGGTTCGCTCGTTGAGAATCGAAGAAGAATAAGAATGCGAGTCTCTCGTGCGGATACATATCACCGTTTTGGCAAGCGACACCGAGAGAGTGAGCGGCGGCCATTGGTAGCGGTGGTAGTGACGACGTGGCGGAGGAGTGGGGGTTTTAGTGAAGATTGTTCGAACGGGTTGGCACATTTTTGTGCGCCACATTTTCGCTCCGTTTTTGTCTGCGTCCGTGTTGCATTTTGTTGGAGGGTTTTGGGACTCGTTAGTTTTTAGGGGATAGAGTGGAGCAGTAATACGATGTCGTTTTGAAACATAAATATTTTTTTAAGCACTAAAAAAATAAATTTTATTATTATAATTGTAAGGGTGGTTTATTATATTGAACTATAATTGTATACTTTTGGTTTAGGTTTTGATGACGGTAAATTCATTGTATATTGGAAATAGTTGTATTGTATATATAATATTAAAAAAATATATGGGTCTTAAACTATATAATACATGAAATAATTTAGGTTACGTTTACTACTATTGCGCTGTGGCTCTCAAACCACAAGTGCTATGAAATTGAAACTTTAGTGTGAATTAACAGATGAGCTGCACTTAGGTTATGTTTGGTACCCCATTAAAATCCTGCATTGTGTTAATTTATTATAATAATATATTTAGCTGACATTGTAAGTATGTATAAGATATTGTACTTATGCGGTTGCATAAGCTTTCTTTTTTTTTTCTTTTTATTTTACTTTTCTTTGCTTTTGGTTTATAATAATAATAATAAATATAACTTTTTAATTTAATATAATATTATATAATATTCTGTTTTTATTTTTACATTATAATTATTAATATAACTTAATAAATATATAATTTATTATTTATTAATATTATATTATATTTTTATTTTTATATTATAATTTATTAATAAATTTAGATTTTAATATAACTAAGAATAAGTATTAAAATATGAATAATTTGAATAAAATTAATTTAAATTAATAATAATATAAAATATTAATGTAATTTAATTATATTAATATAAAATAAAATATTAATATAATATATAATTTAAATTATTCACAAAAAAATAATAAAGTACAGTATAACACCAAACATTGTATAATATTGTTGTAATACAATGCTAATGCAATATAACATAATATAATACACCAGCATTAAAATAATGTAATACATCATAATACAATACAGTGTGCCAAACGCACCCTTAGGGGTTAGTTTGATAATGTTATAACTTTTAAAATAATTCCTCTTAGTTGAACAGTAAAAAAAAGCTATAAAAAGAATCAATAAAATATTTGATAAAAAATTATTTTTAAAAATATTATGAGTTTAAAAAGTAATCATATGTATTTGATAAATTTTAATGTTAAACGGTTGTAAGATTATAAATAATTAAATTAGATATAACATTGAATAAACTTTATTTATAAATTTATAAACATACATATAAAATATTTTTTATTGTGTATATATAATAATTGATAACTAAAATAAATATTTATATTACTACTTTTTTTATTTTGCTATCTCAATATAATTGATAATAACAATAATCTCCCTAAAGCCAATGATTTTATTTCTTAACTAATAAGGATAAAATTATATTTTATGATATAAATGAAGATATATGTTAAATTATATTAAGTATAAAATTGATTTTCAAAATCATATTTTGGAAAGCTATTCTTTTTTTGCTTTTCAAAATCTACATGTAAGATAGAGTGATTTTACTAAAATTAATTTCTAAAAAAAATTACTAAATATTAAAATTAAATTTGAATTTTTAAAATCACTTTTAACCTCTCATAAACAATCACAAATGAGTCCTTAGTATTTGCTATTTTAACTTTCTCTCTACAATTACAAGTGTTTCATAAACTGATTTAGAGTGGTTGCTTGATTGATAATAATACTAAATAGAACCTTAATTTTTCAAATTTAATAAAGTTTTATAAGAGACCAATTAAGTATCACATCACTTGTAAACGTTTAGAAAACATTCTATTTAGATTTAGTGTGTGTGATTGCAATATAACATGATATTGATATATTAATTATTATATACACACATGATAATTACAAATAAGTAACTAGAGAGTGATCAAAGAATCCTTAAAACCATATTTACATTGACAATATAAATATTATTATATCAAGTGTTAGAGATCCCAGTATTTAAGTCTTAAATTGAGTCTTACTACTGTGTATCACTTATTTATTGGATGATAGATTTCATAACTTAGAAAATTACTTAATCACCATCAATAGATGAGACTTAAATTGAGATTTAAATATTGAGATGTCTATCATTGCTGTTATTATATTATCATATGATTGATCGAACAAGAAGAAATCAGGCGTTTTCTTTCATTTTATATTGTTCATTTTCATTTATGATGATGTTAGAATTGGGCTGAACTGAAGAAACTTTCTTCCTAAATATGCCAAACCTTTTGGGCTTATCTTTAAATCTCCAAACATACCTAAAATTTGGCCATTATTTAAATTTCATTCGGCTAGTTCAAAATTGCTCCCCTCGCAAAGAGTGGAGCTTTTAACACTCTTAAGAAAATCTTGGTGGCTAGTTTGGGATTACAGAAACTGATGAAATAAGTTGTTAATTAGAAAAATAATTTGGTGTTTAGTAAATTATGCTGTTGCGGTTGCTGTGAATTTAAAAAATAATATATATACGTTTGATAAAATTTATTAAAAAAATGTTATTTTATTATATAATGACCAAAATAGATATAAGTTTAAATTACCTTTTATTTTTAGAGTATGTTTAATAAATTTTTTAAAAAATATATATAAAATAAATTAAATAAAATATGAAGAACTCCATAATCTGTTACATAAAATATAATAAAAAAATCATACTTTTACATAATCTAAATAAAATAAAAGCACGTATTATAATCACATTAATTTGTTGCAATCAAATTTCTCAAATTTTTGAATACGACATACAATACAAATCAATTGGCAATAACATAGTAATACTCAAAATTTTAAATATTTATCATTCTCATAAAAATATGGATATAAAAAAATAATTTATGTAGATTAAATTTTAAAAGCTATAATTATGAAATTAGAACTTATTAGATTAAAAGAGGATGTATGTAGTTATGGCGGTCACTAAATTGTGACAATAAAATGATATCTAATAATTTATATATAAAAATTTATGGATAAGTAAGATATAATTGGCTTTTTTTTAAAAATATTAAGGTTATAATATGAATTTTAAAAAGGTGCCTCAGCTTATTAAATAAGCTGCTTATAAAAAGCAACTCCTTACCTCCTTTTGAAAGCTGCTAACAAAATGAAGAAAATTATGAAATAAGTTGCTTTTATAAAATTTATCAAATACTATTTTTATAAAAAATTATGAAATAAGCAGCTTATTGAATTTTAACACCAATGTCAAATGGGGTCTATACCTCTTTTGAATTCTATTTCCTAAAATACCCTCGGTTTAATTTATAAAATACTAACCCATAAATCAAAACCAATCATCTTCTCATTAAACTTCAACCTAAAAAGAGTATTTCTTTTAAGTTTTTATTTATGAATGCATATAAATCTTAAAATCTTAAATTGTTTTCTACATATTATATAATTTCTATCTCCATAATTCTTAATTCTCAAAGATTTCTCAAAAAATATTTTTAATTAAAATTTAAAATATAGATATAGATTATGAAATGAGATGGGCGTGAAAAATTATTAAAAGAATAACTTATTTAAGTGTTTAATTAAATTTTCATTCAAAACAAACAAAAAAATTTATCTTTGGTTTTTTTGGATAATTTCAGTTAAAAAAAGGATTTTATGAAAACTTTAGTGAGGTGTCAAAAGACCTACTCCCTCTCAAATTCTCTGGCTTGTTCTACATTAATTGAAAGAGGATTTTACATTTTTTTTCTCTTCAATTCCAAAATATACTCTCCATCTTTTTTATTATTTTTTCTTTTTTTTTTTGTGCGTCATATAATTGTAACTCGAGAAAATTTTATTAAAAGCTAAATGAAAACTTTTACGAGGATAGAGAGAAATTCAAAATTTAAAAAATTTGAAACTAGAAGTTGTTGTGGTTTTGTGAATGATTAAATAGTAGAAAATACTCAATTTCTGCTAACAATTAAATTTTGCTTTCATGAAACGATTTTAAAACGTTAATCCACCAAATAATTACATAATTTTTGCTTAAAACTATGGTAGATAACCAAATAACTAAATGATTTTTCTTAAATTTGTAAAAGCTATACTAGTAGACAAGAATGTACTTGAAGCTTATGTTGGTTAAAAAATAATAAGAGAGGAGAAATATGAAAAGGAAAGATGGAGAAAGAAAATGAGTGAGAAAGAGAATTAATTTCATTTTGAATGTTTGGTTATACCTAAAATTTATTTATTTTATTATTATTATTTTTATTCCTTTTTTTTTCTGTCTCTTTATACTTATTCAAACTAAACATGCTAAGAAGAATAAAACATGATAAAATCTTACAATTTAAAAATCTTGTAACGTAAAATATTGTAAAATCAAATATGTCTTAGGTACTAAGTTAATGTGAATAATATTTTTATCCTATATAATGCCGCCTACCAAACGTGCTCATGAAACAATAGCAAAACATACATTTCTAATAAAGAAATGTTACCGATTATTATTTATTATATCAGACAGTGTGTCACGAAATTTATAAAATGCCACAAGAATTTTGCACATGCAATTCAATTTGCATGCTGAGTGACAGAAAAATATCTGCAATATTTTAAAAATTTTAATCAATGTAAACCATGGCAAATCTTTAGGCCCTGTAAGTGTTGGGTATGTGATCGTGGGGGTCCCAAGCTTTGATTACTCTTCAAGCTACCATTTAAGGAATGGATGACAACAGCCAAGTACCTGAGTGTATGAGCCATAATTAAGAGAGAATAAATCTAATTTAATAATTAATGTACAAGTCAAATCACATTATTTTTCTTAAAAATGAAAAGAAAAGAAAAACTACTGTTATCAAGTAAGTTGGTGTTTTTGGTAATTTAGTCTTAGCATGACGAACACAAATTTGTTAATTGAAGTATGAACTAAAGGAACAATTTGATTGATAGACAATCTTTCTTTTACCTACGGACTATGGACTAATTTATGATTATAATAACTAATTAAATAAATTATTTTTATTATACAGATAAAATAAATTATTGATTAAAAAAATAATTTAATATTAAATAAACTGTATTATTACGATTATTATGAGCGTGAAAAATAGTGTATACGTGTTTAATAATTTGATTATAAAATTATTATTTTATTATATAATGATAAAAATAGATATAAATTTAAATTATTTTTTTATTTGTTTGAATATGTTTAATAATGTTTAAACATGTCTCTTTCTTTCTAAAACACATAAAATCATATAGAGTAAAAAAATCAATTAAATAAAATCTAATAAACTTCATAATCTGTTATATAAAATATGATATGTAGATTCAAAATTGGTACTATTCTAAAACTATTAACACAAAATAACTTCCAAATTTTATGAGCACCGGCATATAAAAAATTATACAGTAAATACAATTGAATTCCTTTCAATTGATGTTTTTCAATCTTTGTCTACCGGTCCTATAATTTTGTGGCCACAAAATATGAAGCTAGCCGCGAGATAACAATCATAGGCTTATTGAGGTTATCTTAAATAAAAATTAATTGTGTTCGGTAAATATGGCGTTTAAATAATATATTTAAGAAAATTAGTAAAATTATTATAAATTCTTTAAGCAAACAATTGTTGAATAAAATCACTTTAAATTAAAAAAATTCATAGTAGCAAGTATTTACCAAATCTTTTATACTTGTAAAAAATAATTTAAATAATAATTCTTAAAAAGGCTACTCATGGTTTTGAAGAATTTAAATCATTAGAAATAAAGCTATAAATGAAATACACGTTAAGAGGGGGTGTGAATTGTGATTTTAAACCTTAAGCTAGTCAAACAATACAATAATTAATTCTAATGCACTAATGAAATCAAGAACAATAAATTTAACAAAATAAAAGAATAAGGAAAAAGAAATTAAATACAATGATTTTTACGTGGTTCAGTAATTTCTACCTACGTTCATGACTCAAAGCACACTGGGCTTGAGGATTTCATTATCTAAGTATACTAAGGCTTCAAGTTCTTGTAATTGATTTCCAAAGTATCAATAAACTTTTACACCAAGAGATTATCTCCCAATATTTTCACCCAAATATTTCTCACACTCATACACTGACAAATTCTATAAATGATTAAAGAAACTACAACAAATACTCTTTTTTATAGTTGATATAGCACAATATAAATTGATAGATAATGATTTGTTAAATGAAAGCTCAAAATATATTGTATGATCTTATTTTTAATTGCTTTAATTCTTAAAAATGAATTAGATTCGAGATTATATTGTTTGGACTCAAAATATAGTTGTTATTGTACAAAACTCACAGGGAAGCTATTTGCCACTCAATTTAACCGACTAACTACTTGCTGCAGTGAAGTTACTGTTGTATTTGAATTTTACTATAGTAATATTGTTTTAGTAATTACAATTTGACCTAACAAATTTTGATAATTATATAATAGCTAAAAAGTCATAATATTTTTGAAATAGGTCCATTTTAAAAATTTCTAAATAATACTAGTAATTCTTAAAACCTTTTAAAATTATAATATAGCCTAAAACTTTTTGAAACTATACTATAGCTCAAAATTTTATAAGACTTTTCAAAAATACTATTTCAAGAATTTTAACTTAATGCTAATTACATTCAAAGTTATCAAAAATATGTCTTATAAATATAAAGCACTTGGTTTATGAAAACTAATTTCTCATGAAATAAACACTTTAAAGCTTCTCAAATGCTAAGCTATACATATATGAAATCTTACCAACTTTATAATAATTTGTCGTATTAATAATTTTGTTAACCTAAACTTTGTTCTTGAATGAGCCGTTATCCGTTAAGTGTCTTGAGCTTGATTTCACTTGATTCATTTATATAAATATTATCCCTTAAGAACTAGTGAAAAATGTGAAATACAATATTAACCAAATTGCTTAAGACACATATTTGTTATCATTAAAATTACAATATGTGTAGTCCTTTAGGCTAACAAAAAACGTGTGTTCAGAGTTGGCAATTTTTTAGGTAAGTTTTAGTTCTTGTCAATGCTATATAGGTTCAGTTTGAAGTTGAGGTTAAAATTCAATAAGTTGTTTATTTTATAATTTTTTACTAAAATAGTATTTGATAAATTTTGTTAAATCTACTTATTTTATAATTTTTTCTATTTTGATAGTAGTTTTTAATAGTAACTAGGGGCTTTCTTTTTATAAGTAGCTTATTAAATAAGCCACTACACATTATTAAAACTCTTATTATAGCCTTAATATTTTAATAAAGAAATAATTATGTCTTTTTTTGTATATACCTTAATATATAAGTTATTATACATCATATTACTACCACAATCATATTACCCCCCATGATAACTATACATTCTCTCCAGTATTAATGTTTTGATCCAAAAAGTTCATATTTTTTATAATTTACTTTTATTTTTTATTATAAAATTTAATAAGACATGCTTATGATTAAGTAAATTTTTCTTGAACTATGAGCAATTTCACATAAAAGATAACCATGACTTTTAAAATTAATTTCACAACCATGGCTTTTAATTTTTTGTCTATTTATATTTTTTCTATATTCATGTTGTTTATTACAATAAATTTAACGTGAATATAATGCTTATTACTTTTTTATTTTATTTAGATTATATATTAGTATGATAAAATAGTACCAATTTTGAATCTACATGAAATTTTATGAAGATTGATATTATACAGACTATACAATATTTGTCACGAAAATTAAGCTCATATATATAACTTATCATCTTTCCTTACACTTAGAAATAAATACAAACTCTGCAAACTAATGCAAGCTTGCTAATATTATTATGTTCACCTAAACTTTCTAGACATCAAAATATAAGATGGTGATCAAAACAAACTTTTGCGGTGAACAACTTTAGGTTCTGTAATTGCGGAAATGATGAGAATTGTTGATGGCAGCAGACGTGTTTTGTGTTGCAAGAAACCTGTTGCGGGCCGCAGGATTATTATTAATCTGTTGCTGAAGTTGAATGGTATTAGCTGCAGGAGTAGTGGGAGAAGAAGAGAATCCGTATGGCACCGCTGCAACATTGCCGTTTCTGTGCATTTGCCATGCCCAGTCTGTAAATCGCGGTGAAGACACACCTTGAACCCTCTTCTCTTTAGTCATTTCCTGTCATTATTTATACGAAACTAACATTAATTAATCATCTTTCACACAAGAAGGGATATGAATCTGTACCGAAAAATTAGGGACGTGGAAGGTGATGAGTAGTGTAGTAGTTGCATTGTTAGGCCATGATGGGGATGTAGTTGCACACCCATTGAAGCATGAACAGAACAATCAAGCTGGTAAATCAAAAGTGTGATGGGAATATGCATAAAGGCAGTTAGTGTGTTACTAGCCGCATTGTGAATTGCATAGGCAAGTTTGCTGGAAATTAACATACCACTGGTTTTTCTTTGTTGGGCATTTCACCAGCCTCACAATGAATAGTATTTGAAGGCTGGGAAGTTGTAAGGCTCAAATCAAGATTGAGGTAGTTGCTGCTACCTGCATTCGAAAAAATTTAAAAAAAGAATGACAATTAACTTAAGCAGAAAATCAAGCATATGTGTATATAAAAATAGATCATCATCATCAATGAAGTAATACCTCCATTGTTAGAATCTAAAAGCATCTCCCTTTGATAAGCACTTGGCTCAAAATTGATTACTGCTTCTCTTCCACTGTGCTTGCTTGCAGCTTTGTCATAGGCCCTGGGTTCAAAAACAATGGAGATTTTTCAGACCAACCTATTTCTAAATTATGGTGTAAATTTCGGTTTCTGAAAGAAGGAATAACTCATGATCACAAGGACCTTGGAGCTTCTGCTTCGTTGTCTAATAATCCAAGATAAACATACCTGCGAGCACAAAGCTTAACTCTAATTCTATTTCTCCGTTGTAAAACTTTATCAGTTTTCATAATTTTCACAAATTAAGTTACTAGCACTGCCAAATTTTTAAGACTAAAATTGTTATTAAAGATTGAAATTTGGTAATCTATATACTCACGTCTTTCCAACGAGCTGTCTCATTCTAGCTTCCCATCTACCACATTTGTGTAATGAGTCACCTCTGTATCTTGAGCTTCCTCTTGCAAAACCACGGCTTTGCCGACGAAGAGTGAGCACAAATTCTTCTTTGGATAGATGCTTCATCTGCAGATCAATCAAGTTACACACACACAATCAAGTCATTAAATAACAACAGCATATACAAAATCCAGAACCCGACACATAACTTGTTGGTGATTAATTACGGTGCATGTTAATTACCTGTTTCATATCTTCTTCATAATCAGTTACATTGAAATTAAGATCAGCAGCAACTCCTCTGAACTTAATTGCAGTCAGATCATACATCCTGAAAATTAATTAATTCATTATGGCAAGATAAAAATTTAGAAAACTAATTCCAGCCCCAAAAAAAAAAAAAAAAACATGATCACTGATGGTCAACTATATTCTCTGATTAGATTAAAGAAAAGATATAAAGATATAGATAGATTCTCACCTTGCAGCAGTATGGGCAGTGTCAAATGCACCTGACAAAAAGTTCGCAAGGAAAAGAGAAATAAGAAAAAATAATAATAATAATAATCCAAACTAAAACCAAAAATATATACAACAAACAGATGATTAGCTTACCCAAATATACTTGCTTCCCACAATCCCTGAACATAATTAATTATAAATTAAATGAATTATAATTAAAATGAATGAAAATCAATTAATTACTATAAAAATCAAATTATATATATACTGTATTTATGATGATGGATCATAACCATATATGTGATTCCCATCTGCTAGTTCTTCGATAAAACGTGACACCACGGTACCGAGAGCTTCTAGACCTCGGCCCTCGCCTTCTTTTTCTCACTTGCTGCTGCTTCTGCTGTACGGCTTTCAGTCCTTGCCCGTCATCAACAGCGGCGGCACAAGATAATTTCAACCACTGGCCCGCCGTCGTACTCGTAGTGGACTCCGCTCCAGTCACCGGGAAAAGTAGACGCGTGATTGGAACAGCCTTATCATCAAGAACTGTTGTCATTGCTGCTGCTGACGCCGCCGGGTGGTAATTATAATACTTATTATCATCACCCTCGTTTTCTTTCTTAAATATATCGAAAACGAATGGGAAGTTGACGTAGTTGTTAGAAGAGTTGTCAGCAGCTTCGTCGTTGTTGATGATGGGTGAGTTTGATGTTCCCGAGTCTTCCATTTGCATCGCCATGATATTGCTATTATTGCTACTATAATTATAATTAATCTTCCTTTTGTTCTTGTCTTCACAGATTGAAGATTTTTCGCAGGAAGCAATTTCGAGATTGAGATCCAACATATCTTCTGCTTTACTAATTGGTTTGCTATCTTGTTGACAATCAACCGACTGACGATGATGGTCTTTATTACCAGATAGACTAATTACCAAGTTATAATGGAGGCGTGTTTTTGTTGGCAAATAATGGAGAGTGCAGAAATGGCAAAAACGAAACCGGCAGTCGATAAAATGAATTGTGAACATAGAGGGCAAATAAAAAGGTTAAAGGAGATGACGACGTGTTAGCAGTGAAGGTCAAGTTATGAACTCAGAGCTACCATTGTTTTATTTTATTACTTGCACTTCATGTTTTTTTTTTTTTTCCTCCAAGTAATAGTAATAATAATAATTTATTGCTCAGTGTAGTTTGTGGAATTTTTTATCTCGATTTAGATGTTATTTGTTAAACTCATAATTAGTTTTTGGTCATTGAAAGTGAAAAATCTAACGTTTGAATTCATGCATTGTGGTTGGAAGACTGGGACTGGATTGTGTTGGCAAATGTCATAGGAAATAACCTGCCTTTAAGCGTGTCTGCATGTGTGACGTTGAATTATATTTGAGTTATACACTAAACTTCTTAAATATGGTGCAACTTCTATAAATTAATATTTGATAAATTAATAATCTCTATTATATAATAAATTTTTATGATCTCAACTTAGGTTAATGGACTAAATTGATAATATTATAAAAATAATAAGATAATATTTTTTGAAAAAGTTTTATATAACTTTATGGTCTCATTCAAATAATAAGTTAATAATTTACTGAAATTATAAAATGTAATTGACTATAATATTTTAAATACATAAAATACGACTCTATTGTTACTTGTTTATATAAAATATGATTTTATTGTTATTTATTTTTCTTAAAATTTAAATATAGTTAGATTTCATCTCTTATTTTTCTTATTGCATGTAGATGCTCTGAGGTTGATTTATCAAATTGTAATAAAAATTATGTAGTGTTATTAATGCTTTGAGTACTTTATTGCACATAACAGACTTTAAAGTTACTATATTACCCTCAATTTCTTCTTCAAAGATTTTTATTAATGTTAGCAATAATTTCTTCTATTAAAAGTTCTGAACTTGTATTTTTTTCATTAGAATAATTCAAGAGGCAATTTACATTCATTCTATTATGATACCCAATTCTTTGATTGCTATCTTAAGTTCATGAATATCAATTTATCTAATAATTCATCTAAGTTCTTAGATGTTATTTATATTTAATATTAGTAAAATACATAGAATGCTTGGTTATTAAATGTATATTAATTGAATTGTAAATAACTGTGTAAATTTATAAATTATTAATTTATCGATTATTTAATATCTCTTTTCATTAATAGATTTTATATGGTCTAAATCTTATTAATTTATTGATGTTTTACTGTAGTTTTTTTTTAAAATTTTATTATTTTAAGAATTTTAAAACATCCTATTAATAAGTAATTTTATAAATTATAAAATTGTTATTCAATGAATAAGTGTTGTATATACCGTATAAGGGATTCAAGTCTTTTAATATGACTTACCCTTAAGTTTATATTAACTGTACCGTAATTTCTAATTTTTGATACGAATTGATTGTACTGTAATTAAAAAAAAAAAGTTGAGAAATAAAAAGAACCATGTTGCACACATTTGTTAATTGCTTAATAGTTCATTCACCTGAATCATCAATTTAGGTAGCCGCATTCAGCAGGGCTGGTCGGTCCCCCAAACTATCCATTCTTTTACACGAAATTCCCATTGGCTATGTTCAACAGTGAAAACAAATTAAAAAAAAGAACAAAAAACACAAAAAAATGATAAAAAATCCCCTATTCACTGAACTTACTAGACTGTCCACGTCACTCCAGCTTTTCCACGTGGTGCCCGTGGAAAAACAAATGGAAAAAGATGTCGTAGCCTAATGTAGAAAAGCCAATCATGCTGGACAACGTTGACTATATATACCATGTATGGAACTTTTCAATCCTAAGGAGTAGTGGACCGGACCACTATGTTAATGAAATCCAATGGTTGAGGCTGGCTTCTGTGGACCCCACTGGGGAATCATTAGTAGACGAAAACTTACAGAAACTGTACACAACACAGACTGAAGTGACAAGCAAAAGAATTGGGCACTGCCATGTGTACAGATATGAGACAAATTTACCGGTAATTGTCCGGTTTAAAGAAAACCAACTGACTTTTAGGGCTCAGTAAGAATTAATTTCATGTTTATCACATTATTATTATTAATCATCAGCGGACACCAACTTTAATGTAAGTCATCAAACTCACCCCTAAAAGGTCAAATTGTTGTTCGATGCGGTTATGTTCAACTGCTGGCCATTGTTGACTAGCACAAAGACATTATTGCCCTTAATTAAACATTAAGTCAATGTAAAAAAATCAACATAAATTTATTTTTAGAAAAACTAAGATTTATCTAAAATAACTTAAATTTATTTTTCTAAAAACTAAAATTTAGGCAAATTAGAAGAATGATTAATGAATAAAATTATATTTTATGTTATGTAATATAAGAGTAAATTTTATTGCATATTTAAATATACCAATTACTGTTAATCAATTCTTAGTAGAACATCTTATAATTTTCTTTCCTATTTTTATGCTTCTTTTTTAATTTCTTCTTTAACTCTCCATTGCTTTTTTCCGATGAATCTCTCGAAAAGCCATCTTGGTGTTCTCATCGAAAAAATACCCTATAGTGGTGGTTTTTGTGTAGGTTCTGCAAGGAAAAATTATTTAGGGTGACTTGTAATTTTTTTTTTTGATACTTTTTTTATTGGTAAATTTTTTTTCTTTGTCTACTTTTTTTTTTATTGGTTTCGTGATGACTTCAAGCATTTACAAGGAGAACTATTTGAACGAATTGATTTTGGAGAAGAAGTTCACTTGTGTTTTGGCTCATGGTTTGTTAGTAAAATTGATTTATCTCCATTAATTATTAGGTCAGATTAGTTATATGTGGTGTGCCAAAGCATAATTTTTAGATTTATCGTATTTTAAGGATTTAACAGTCTACTTTGGTTCAAATTTTTTTGTAGGGATGAAAAAATTTTCATTCCACTTATAATATTTAAGTTTTTGATGATATGAATTATAATAGTTTCCATTATAAAAAGAAAAAGACTTAGTAATTCAAACAATCATTGTTCCAACTCCACACAATCAATTTTTCAGTTAGATTAGATGGTCGATAACAATTGATTGATGATTGTATATATTTGCCACTAATATTATTAAATATAAAAAAAAATACAAATATACTTTTATGATTTTTTTTTATTGGATAGATTTTGCCAGAGAAGAACATGTACTTATACCTAATTAATATATTTCAAATTCACCCATAATAAAAAAAAGGTGGGATTTTTTGAACCCTTCAAATTTCCTCTAAACCTATTTTCTAAATAAACCCATAACTAAAATTTTAAAATTATTAATTTACTTTTTATGAGTATGAGAATTCTGAAGCTGATCCTTAATAGAATTTTTATACATTGATATTTTTCTAATTGTTCTTAATTTGAATTAAGAAAGGGACTTGATTTTGCCAAATTTGAAGAATGTTTGCATCATTCAAAGATAAATTTTAATTAATAATCTTCTATCAAATTCTTTTTGAATTGTGAAATCGATTTTCTAAGTTGGTACTTTCATTGATTATTCTTTTAAAAAGGAATAAGCACTTGTGTTTTCCTAGATATTATTTCAAGAAGTCACAAACCAAATAACTTACTTCAAGGATTAACAAGTATTTTTTTTTTTGCTCCTAAACTCCATGAATTGAAAAATCAAGAGATAGTTTCATCTTGTGAGATCATTTTTTTTAAACTCACAAAAATATTTTTGATATACCATGCATGTAAATGCAAGAAACTATTTTATTTGTAATTTTGAATTAGATTTCTCTCATCAATTATCATATTTTTAATATCAAACTAAAAAAAATCATACTAGTTTAAATAGATGGATGTTAAAATATGAAGTAATTTTGATACTGACATATCTCTATAAATAATTCTATTATAGGATATTTTAGAGAAAAAAATAGTTGATTAAAAATAAACTCTAGTTCGTTAGTAAACAAGTTTTTTTTTTTAAATAGTAAACATTTAAATTTGATTTTTGAAATTTTTTGTTTAAAAAAATCTGACTACTATATAAAAAATAAATTTGATTTTAAAATATTCATATATTTTATTGTAAAAATTGACAAGTTATAAGAAGCTTTTAACCTGATCAATTTAATTCAATTAAGGGGCATGCCTATGATGATCTCTAAACTTTAATTGCAGAAAAGTTAACGAATTGGCTGTGTGGTTTTACATATAAAACGAATGGGTGCATATTGATATCTGTCAAGATATTTGGGTGCAGATGGAAATGAACCATTCCAAATGTTAAATACTGGTTGCCCTTAATTGATTTATATTCTGGCCTTTAATCCAAAGAAAGGCTTAAGTTACATTCCACGTAACTTACAACCTCAACCATAAAATATTAGTTGACACCCTTAAACAATCGGTTAATAATGGAAAGAATATTAATAGAATTAAAAGAAATATTAATAGAATTAAAAGAAATATTATTACACCTAAAAGAAGAAATAAAAAAATTAAAACAAGAAGTAGAAAAATTAAAAATAGAAATAATACTTATGCAAGTAAGTAAGAAAAATAACAAAAAATTAGAAAGATATAAAATCGTAAAATCTGATTTATTTACAAAATTTGACATAGACCTTTCACAAAAACCACAACTAAGAAGTTTTAATGAATGATTTATAAATAATAAATATCTAAAAATAATAAAAAAATACCAAAAATTTAAAGGAAGAATTTAAAGAAGAGAAAGACAAGGGTAAAGATAAAGGAAAAGAAAAAGTAGAAATTAATAAAGAAAGTAGTTATGATTAATGGATAAAGAAATAGAAGAACTTATAGAAATCTTAAGTGAGATAAATTTTAGTGACTTAGAAGAATTTGAAAAAGAATACAAAATAAAAATGAATACTATTGGCAGACAAAAAATGAAGTCAAATGTAGCAAAACCTAGTAATCCTTATAAACAAGATAAAATAAAGAAAAGACCTTTCTACGAAAATATGCCTCCTAACAGAAACCAACCATGGAATTCTAAATATGACCTTATAGAAAGTGAATTAAAACCTATAAGCAATGTAGGAGTATTCTTAGATTTAGATTGTAGAAAAGACCCATAAAAACTTTAGTAAATTGAGGTTACAAATGTAACTATTTTTTATGTATAATGGATTAAAGGATGATTAGAATGTAGAAACAGAAAATAAAAAAATAACTATATTTACTGAAATATTAATAGCAACCTTTATAAGAAATTTATATAGCTGGTGGTAAGGATTATCTAATAAGGTAAAAGAATTAATAATAAATGCAACTAAATTAGGATTTTTAAGGAATAAAAAATAAAAAATAAAAACAATCATTAAATATACCTCGAATGAATTCTTGGGAGAAGTATGGACAAAAAGAGAGAGCAGGAATTAAAAGATGAAAAGTTAGGTAACAGATTAAAATTAATAAATTTGAATATATATAATATGTGTTATGTAAAGGAATATATTTGTAAATTCAATAAATACTATTATTTTCAGCATTACAGTAACGAAGATCAAAGCATATATCTCAATTTATACTACTCCAAATTACCACCTTCTAGGAATACATATTTTATAAATTAATATGAAAAGTACAGGGCCCTAAATCCAATGCCAGAAACACTAGGATCAATGATTAGATTTTTAAATCAAAGTTAAGTTAGATATGTATGTAAAGAAATATAATTAAAAGAAGTAGAATAATAGGAGACATATGTTGCAATAAAACAGAAATGTCGACTCAATGGAGATATCAAATGCCATATAAAAAACATAAAGGATATAATAAAACACACAAAAGAAAATATAAAAAATGTAAACATTTTAAGAAAAAATATGCTAAACCTTATAGAAGATTTTATAAACGAAAATATAGAAAACAAAAGGAATAATTTAATAAAATTAAATGTAAATGTTGGAATTGTGGAAATACGGGACATTTAAGTACAGAATGTACTAAGAAAAAAGTTAGAATTTTAAAAAAAGAATTTGATAATATAAAAGGTGATTTAGAATTAATAAACGATTTATCTGAATATGAAGGAAAAGAGGTATACATGTTTCAAGATAGTTTGGATAGTAAATCAATTGAATCCGAATAAGGATAAAGAAATCAGTAATATAATAGAAGAAAATGAAGAAATATATGAAATAGAAAAAGAAAAAAAAAGTCAATTGATATAGTTTAATAGTGACATTTGATAAAAATAAATATAATAAACTCTTAAAAACAAAATTAGAAAAACTAGATTATGGAATTCTACATAAATTAAAAGATGTATTTAAGAGAAAGAAAATAGTATTACATGAATATCATGAACAAGAAAAAGCTATAATAATAACTCAAGTTGAATGGAATATAAGATTAAGTTTAATAAATAAAAGAACAATTGATTTAGATCTTAGAAAAATAAAAAAGGAATCAATAAGAGATAAAATACAATATATTTATTTAGCGGAAATACAAATCTTAGTAAAATCTTTATTTAAAGAAAGAATAGATAGCCCAATAATATTATCATTACATGATCAAAGATTTATCGACCCTATGGTAGGATACTTAGGAGCAATAGAGGGAAGTTTATGATATTATCATCCTAAATATTGTGTTCATATAAAAGATAAAAAATATAAATAAAACATTAAGCCTTCATTTAAAACTATTAAAGGATAATCTAATGAAAGAAGGAAATAAATTAATGAACCTTTCATTATTAGGATCCGTATAGTTTTTGCAATTCAAATTATGGAGAAATATATAATGATAAACCATTAATAGAAATTAATAGAGAATGTGAGGATATAACTACCTTAATTGAACCTATGATAAAAGATATTAAAATACCAATGAATTATAGATTACGTATTGATGATAGAAAAGAAATAATAAACTCAGAAAATAAAAAATCATTAATTAGACACTGAGGCTAGTCATAACCATATGAATCATACTAAAAACAATGGATTAATATTAAAAGAAATATATATACCTTATGAATATATAGACTTCAATGGAACTAAATATATATGCAAGAAACAAGTAAAAGTATCAATAATAATTGAAGGAATAAGAATTATAATACCTTGTTTTATAGATTCAAATATATATGATGAAAATCATATATTATTAAGAAATAGCTTATTAGAAGTATTAGAATATTACAAAATAGAAAAACATGGAATAACAATGCTATTATAAGGAAATGAAATATTTTGTAAGAAATGGTGAATAAAACATATCTCAAGTATTCTATGTTAGTATACATTCAAATACATACAATAGAAAATGATATTATACCGGTGCATTGATTGACAATGCATTTACACATAAATTCCAACAAAATCAAAACAATACAATTGAATTAACATAGAAGCAATGGAGGAACTTACACTGGGATCGGAAAGAGTGTCGAATTTCAATGCAACATAATTAGTCATACGCGACGTAGGTGGGATAAAATGCTGCCTGTTCTGATCCACCAAGCTCCTCAATTCCACACTACAACACAACAACAAAAAATTAGCTACATAATAATATATTTAATACTTCAAAGTTAAAACAATACAATTCTCCCATCGATTGCATTCCAAAATGTAACATACTTTTAAGTATTAAGATTAGGGTTTTAGCTTTGTCAGTTGAGGTTCATGGTATCAAGCTTAATAGAAATAAAAATTAAAAAAATAATTCCTTTCATTTTCAATTAAAAATTGTTTATTTATCGTAATTTGTCAAAAGGTAAATAAATAAATAAAATTTAGCAAACCTAGTGGAGAAGAAGTAGGCTTTAACGGGAATATTAGTCCTAGGGTCCTCCTCCTCCTCCTCCTCCAAGCTACCATTAGCGCCGTCACCAGCTTCAGAGCAGGAAACGGCGTCGTTCCAATCGACAACCGCCTGGGACTCGGCGGAAGAAGCCGAAGTGACGCAATAAGCGACGAGCGAGCTGCTGAAATCGAAGTGGAAGGTTCGCTCGTTGAGAATCGAAGAAGAATAAGAATGGTAGTCTCTCGTGCGGATACATGTCACCGTTTTGGCTAGCACCACCGAGAGAGTGAGCGGCGGCCGTTGGTAGCGGTGGTAGTGACGACGTGGCGGAGGAGTGGGGGTTTTAGTGAAGATTGTGCGCCACATTTTCGCTCCGTTTTTGTCTGCGTCTGTGTTGCATTTTGTTGGGGCGTTTTCGGACTCGTTAGTTTTCAGGGAATAGAGTGGAGCAGTGATACGATGTCGTTTTGAAACATAAATATTTTTTTAAGCACTAAAAATATAAATTTTATTATTATAACTATCACCATTACAAATTTAAGCTACGTTGCCAACAATCCTCAGTAAGCTTGGTGGGCAAGCTTTTCTATAAAATTGAAACTTCAGCGTTGATTAACAGATGAGCTTTACTGAGGCCAATTTGATAATATTGTATTGTTAAAAATAATTATTTTTAGCTGTACAATAAAAATAATTAGTTATATAGAGAATTAATAAAATATTTAGTAACAAATATATTTAAAAGTATTGTAAGTTTTAAAAGTAATCTTATATGTTTAGTAAATTTTAATGTTAAGCTATTCTAAAATTGTAAATAATTGAATTGGACATAATATTGAATAAAACTTATTTATGCATTTATAAACATGCATACAAAATATTTTTTGTTGTATATATACACACTAATTGATAACTAAAATTAATATTTTATGTTACTAATTTTTTTTTATTTTTTTTATCTCAATATAATTGGTAATAATAATAGTTTCTTTAAAACTAATGATTTTATTTCTTAATTAATAAGGGTAGTTTTGGATTTTTATGTTACAAAGGAGGATATATATAGAATTATATTAAGCATAAAATTAATTTTCAAAATCATATTTTGAAAAGTTACACTTTCTTTACTTTTTAAAATCTACTGTAAAATAAAGTGACTTTTTTTTTTTATCAAAAATGATTTATAAAAAAAATGACCAAACATCAAAATTAATTTTTAACTTTTTAAAATCACTTTTAACCTCTTAAAAACAATCCCAAATGAGTCCTTCGTATTTGCTATTTTAACTTCCTCTCTACAGTTACGAGTGTTTCCTAAACCGATTTAGAGTTGTTGCTTGATTGATAATAATACTAAATGGAACCTTAATTTTTCAAATTAAATAAAGTTTTACAAGAGACTAATCAAATATCACGTCACTAGCGAATGTTTAGAAAACATTTTGTGTCGGTTTAGTGTGTGCAATTGCAATATAACATGATATTGATATATTAGTCATTATATATACATACACACATGATAATTATAAATAAGTAACAGAGAGTGATCAAAGAATCCTTAAAACCATTTAAAACCATCTTTACATTGACAATATAAACATTATTAATTTATTATCATATGATTAAGGGAACAAGAAAAAATCATGCGCTTTCTTTTAATGTTTATTTTTCATTTTCATTTATGATGATGTTAGAATTGGGTTGAACTGAAGAACTTTTCTTCTCAAATATGCCAAACCATTGGGGCTTATCTTTAAATCTCCAAACATAACTTAATTTGGACTGTTATTTAAATTTCATTCGGCTAGTCCAAAATTGTTCCCCTCGTAAAGAGTGGAGCTTTTAACACTCTTAAGAAAATCTTAGTGGCTAGTTTAGGATTGTGGAAATGGATGAAATAAGTTGCTAATTAAAAAAATAGTTTTGTATTTAGTAAATTATGCTGCTGCGATTGCTCTGAATTTAAAAAATAATGTATATGTATTTGATAAAATTTATTAAGAAAATATTATTTTATTATATAATGATTAAAGTAGATATAAGTTTAAATTGCATTTTATTTTTAGAATATGTTTAATAAATTATTTAGACATACCTTTTTTTTTAAATACATAAAATAAAATAAAAACTCAATTAAATAAAATATAAAAAACTTTATAATCTGTTACATAAAATATGCTAAAAAATCATACTTATACATAATCTAAATAAAATAAAAAGTAATACGTATTATAATTACATTAATTTGTTGCAATAAAATTCCTCAAATTTTTGAATATGGCATACAATACAAATCAATGAGCAATAACATAGAAATACTCAAAATTTTAAATGTTTATCATTCTCATAAAAATATGGATATAGAAAAAAATTAGTTTATGTAGATTAAATTTTAAAAGCTATGGTTATGAAATTATTCAAAGAATAAATTATTTAAGTTTAATTGAATTTTCATTCAAAACAAACCAAAAAATTTATCTTTGGTTATTTTTTTGATAATTTCAATTAAAAAAAGGTTTTTATGAAAAATTTAGTGAGGTGTCAAAATACCTACTCCTTCTCATATTCTCTGCCCCGTTCTACATTTTTACTTTCTCTACTAATTGAAAGAGGATTTTACATTTTTTTCCCTTTAATTCCAAAATATACTCTTCATCTTTTTTTTTTCTTTTTTGGGTGTCATATAATTGTAACTCGAGAAAAGTTTATTAAAAACTAAAGGAAACATTTTACGAGGATAGGAAGAAATTCAAATTTTAAAATTTTGAAACTAGAAGTTGTTGAGGTTTTGTGAATGATTAAATAGTAGAAAATACTCAATTTTTGCTAACAATTAAATTTTGCTCTCATGAAACGATTTTAAAAAATTACTTCACCAAATAATTACACAAATTTTGCTTAAAACTACGGTATATAACCAAAAAACTAAATGATTTTTCTTAAATTTGTAAAAGCTATACTAGTAGACGAGAGTCTACTTGAAGCCAATGTTTTGTACCTAAAATTTATTTATTTTTCTCTTATTTTTTTCTTTTATTCCTTTTTTTCGTCTTTTATACTTATTCAAACTAAACATGCCAAGAAGAATAAAAAATGATAAAATCTTGTACCGTAAAACGTTGTAAAATCAAATATGTATTAGTACTAAGTTAATGTGAATAATATTTTTATCCTATATAATGCTGCCTACCAAACGTGCCCATAAAACAATAGCAAAACACACATTTCTGATAAAGAAATGTTACCGTTTATTATTTATTACATCTGATAGTGTGTCCCAAAATTGATAAAATGCCATAAGAATTTTGCACATGCAATTCAATTTGCATGCCGAGTGACAGAAAAATATCTGCAATATTTTAAAAATTTTAATCAATGTAAACCATGGCAAATCTTTTAGGCCCTGTAAGTGTTCGGTATGTGATTACTCATCAAGCTACAATTTAAGGAATTGATAACAACAGCCAGGTACCTGAGTGTATGAGCCATAATTAAGAGAGAATAAATCTAATTTATTAATTAATATACAAGTCAAATCACATTATTTTTCTTAAAAATTAAAAATGAAAAGAAAAGAAAAAACTACTACTGTTACCAAGTAAGTAGGTGTTTTTGGTAATTTAGTCTTAGCACGATGAACACAAATTTGTTAATTGAAATATGAACTAAAGGAACAATTTGATTGAAAGACAATCTTTCTTTTACCTACGGACTAAGGGCCAATTTAAGATTACAATAATTAATTAAATAAATTATTTGTATTATACAGATAAAATAAATTATTGATTAAAAAAGTAATTTAATGCTCGATAAACTGTATTGCTACGATTACTATGAGCGTGACAAATAGTGTAGACGTGTTTAATAATTTGATCACAAAGATATTATTTTATTATATAATGATAAAAAAATATATAAATTGAAATTATTTTTGATTTGTTTGAATATGTTTAATAATGTTTAAACATGTCTCTTTCTTTCTAAAACACATAAAATTATATAAAGTAAAAAAATCAATTAAATAAAATTTAATGAACTTTATAATTTGTTATATAAAATATGATAAAAATTCATATTAATATATAATCTAAATAAAATAAAAAACTAATATGCATTACATTCAGATTAAACTTATTGTAATAAACAAAATGAATATAGAAAAAATATAAACAGACAAAATATTAAAAGTCATGGTTGTGAAATTGATTTTAAAAGTCATGGTCATCTTTTACATGAAATTGCTCATAGCTCAAGAAAAATTTAGGTAATCATAAGTATGTCTTATTGAATCTTATAATAGAAAATAAAAGTAAATTATAAAAAATATAAACTTATTGGAATAAAACTTTGATACTAGAGAGAGCGTATAGTTATCATGGGGGGTTAATTTGATTGTGGTAGTAATATGATATATAATGACTTATACATTAAGGTGTATAGAAAAATATGACATAATTATTTTTTTTGTTAAAATATTAAGGTTATAACAAGAGTTTTAAAAATGCATAGTCAGCTTATAAAAAGCAAACTCCTACCTACTTTTAAATATTACTATTAAAATAGAGAAAATTATAAAATAAGTAGATTTAACAAAATTTATCAAATACTATTTTGGTAAAAAATTATAAAATAAACATTTTATTGAATTTTAACCTCAACTTCAAACGAGACTTATATAGCTTTGGCAAGAACTAAAACGTACTTAAAAATTACCAACTCTAAACACATGTTTTTTGTTAGCCTAAAGGGCTACACATATTGTAATTTTGATGACAATAAATATGTGTCTTTATTAATTTGGTTAATATTGCATTTCATATTTTTTTTCTAGTTCTTAAAAGAAAATATTTATACAAATAAATCAAGTGAAATCAAGCTCAAGACATTCAACGGATAACGGTTCATTCAAGAATAAAGTTTAGGTCAACAAAGTTATTAATGTGACAAATTCTTGTAAATTTGGTATGATTTCATATATGTATGATTTAGCATTTGAAAAGCTCAAAGTATTTATTTCATGAGGAATCATTTTTCAAAAATAAATGCTTTATATTTGTAAGACAAATATTTTGTGGATTTGAGTATTTTTCATATTTTTGATTAAATTAAAAAGTGATGGTAACTTTGAATTTGATTAGCATTAAGTTCAAATTTTGAAAATAGTATATTTGAAAAGTCTTATAAAATTTTGAGCAATAGCGTAATTTTAAAAAGTTTTGGGCTATATCATAATTTTAAGAAATTTTGAGAATAACGAATATTATTTAAAAATTTTGAAAATTGACTTATTTGAACAATATTATGACTTTTGAGCTATGGTATAATTATCAAAATTTTTGGGTCATTATAATTCTTGAAACAGTATTGCTGTGGCAAAATTCAAATGCAACGGTAACTTCGCTGTAGCAAGCGGTTAGCCGGATAAATTAAGGGGCGAATTGCTTCCCTGCGGGTTTTGTTCAATAACAACTATATTTTGAGTCCAAACTATATAAACTCGATTATTATTCATTTTTAAGAATTAAGACAATAAAAAATAAGATCATACAATATATTTTGAGATTCTATTTAACAAATCATTATATATCAATCTATATTGTGCTATTATTTGTGTATCAACTGTACAAGAGTGTCTTTGTTACAATTCTTTAATCCTTTGAAAAACTTGTAATTGTATAAGTGTGAGAAACACTTGTGTGAAGAGATTGAGAGATAATCTCTTTGTATAAAGGTTTATTGACACCTTTGATGAGATTATGGGTAAGGATGACACAAGCACGTGGAATAAGGATATTCAGATCCTATGCAAGTTCCCGTCGGACCCGTCACAAGAGCTCTTACAAAGAAATTTAAAGAAGTACTTAATGGGTTGATTCAAGCAACCTGGGGTCAATCCAATTCATGAAGGCCTATTGAAGGAATCTCACAAGATATTCAGACCAATAAATGCGTGATTCAAGCTCTTGAATTTTATGAGCAATCAAATCCTTGGAACTGGCATATTAAGGATGAAAAATATGCCACTATCTTTTTAGATAGTGTTTCCATTTTTAAAAGAGGCAACAAATCAGCTAATTTGAATTTATTTAGTCATTTAAGGTACTTTCTTTCTTTTTTAATTAAATTAAGATGCCGATTTATTAAGGATTCTTTCCTTTTTATTAGATTATATTATGATTTATTTATGATTCTTTTTTTATTTCAATTGAATTAGGATTTGTTTTTGATTAGGATTTCTTGTAACATATATATATATATATATATATATATATATATATATTTGCATTCAATAAGAGAGAGAAAAGAAGTTTTTAATATAATTTACTTGAGAGTATAATTCTCTTTAGTTCTTAAATAAACTCTTTGAACTTATCGGATTTTTCGTGGTGTTCAACCATTGACTTATTAATCAGACTATCCATAGCTGATTGTGGCGTCCTCATATACCCAGGTTCTTGCTTCATTAAGCAATGGGTCGCAGTTCCTTTCAATTCATGAAATTAAAAACGATCTTGGAGCCTAATTTGATTAGGGTCTCATCAGTTCTTGGCGAGGTTCGTATCAAAGCAAAGGTTCTAATCAGGTTTTTTTCCTATCCTTATTCAGATTTAGTGTCTTATTTATTTCAATTGAAAAAAAAATATCGTACACAGTGCCGAATGAACAGTATCGCATGAACATTGCCATCTGAACAGTGCATTGTGAATAGTATATAGAGTTTCTTAATTTTGCATCTTTATAATTTATTTCCTTAAATCTGCAAATTTTACCAATTTCTTACCCTAAGTTCCTTCAATTTTCAGTTATTCAGTGTTAAAAAAAAGCAAGAAAAAATAGTGAAAAAAAATCTTTCAATTTCCATTATTGGTGCCTTATAGAATCAAAGTCTAATTTTTCATTGTGTATAAATTTTTGCCCAAAATATTATTATTTTATATTTCCGAAACCTAATCATATGTGTTCATTGTGTTCTCGCCCTTAAAACCCCAATCTATTTGATATAATCTTTGTAAATTGCTGCTGAAATTTTAATATTAGTTTGATTAGTTTTATAAAAATTAAGAGAGAATTATTGCGAGTGAAAAAAGGGAAGAGACTGTGAGTCTATTAGACGGTAAACGCCAATAAATTTGAGTGAAACACAATTGGAATTAAGTGAATCATTCTCTTGAGTGAAACACGTAAGAGAGTGAAGTGAGATCATTTCTACATTCTTTCTAATCTCCTTTTATAGATTTCAACTATGTCTTAAGATAAAAAACAAAGCGCAATGCAGAGGATCAACGACCAACTATTCAAAATTTTTAAATTAAGTCTTAATGGGAGAGATAACACGACTGATGAGGGTTGAATTAGAGCACATACATAATCGTTTGGATCAAGTAGAGAACGCACGTACAGGGCAACCACAATGCGTTCCCCAAGCACATAGAAGGGAGAGAGTTCCAGCGAGAGAAGAGGTTGATGACTATTATGGGGATAAGTATAGTGAAAGGAAGGATTTTTAGGTAATTATAGAAGAGCTAGGCATCAAAACGATGATATGAGTAGCATAAAGATGAAAATTCCATTGTTTCAAGAAAAATCTAATCCTGAAGCATACCTTGAATTGGAGAAGAAGATGGAGTTTGTATTTGACTGCTACAACATTCTGAGGCAAAAAAGGTAAAATTAGTTGTGATTGAGTTTCTTATTATACTATTACTTGGTGAGATAAGCTTGTTATAACTAGGAGACGAAATAGGGAATGTCCTGTTGAATCATAGAATGAAATGAAGACATTGATAAGAAGGTGATTTGTATCGAAAACTACAAAGTCTTACTAAGGGTAGTCAAAGCGTGGAAGATTACTACAAAGAAATGGAGGGTGCCATGATTAGAGCAAATGTAGAGGAAGATAGAGAAGCTATAATAGCACAATTCTTAAATGACCTTAATTGGGAGATTACAAATATGGTTGAGTTACAACATTATGTGGAGATTGAGGAGATGGTCCAAAAGGCTATCAAGATTGAGCAGCAACTCAAGATGAGGGGTAACACCTGTGCAACCCTAAGCTTGAGTTACACTCCTTGGAAACTGAGCTATGTAAAGCGAGACAAAAGGCTACAAACATCTACTGCACCTAAACCAAGATTTGAGCCCTCCAGGCCTAGTTCACAAGGTAACATTGTGACATCCACTATTAAAAATCGTGATATTAAGTGTTTTAAATGTCATGGCAAGGGACACATAGCTAGTAAATGTGTGAATAAGAGAGTTATTGTATTATAAGATAATGGTGAGATTGTAACCGATGATAAGAAAGAAGAAGTTTTTCATGTAATTTACTTGAGAGTATAATTTTATTTAATTTTTAAATGAACTTTTTGAACTTATCGGATTTTCTGTGGCATTCAACCCTTGACTTATCAATCAGACCATCCATAACTGATTGTGGCGTCTTTACATACTAAGATTCTTACTTTATTAAATAATGGGTCGTGGTTTCATTCAATTTTGAAATTAGAAACGATCTTGAAGCCTAATTTGATTAGGGTCTCATCAGTTCTTAGAGAGATTCGTATCAACTTTTGAAGTCTATTGCAAGAACTTGAAGCCTTGGGAAGCTTGGATAGTGAAATCCTCAAGCCCGGTGTGCATGAAGTCATGGACGTAGGTAGGGATTACCGAACCACATAAAAATCATTGTGTTTGATCTCTTTTTCCTTATTATTTTATTTTGAACAATGTTAAATTTATTATTCTTAATTCCATTAGCGCATTAAAATTAATTATTGTGTTGTTTGACTAGCTTAAGTTTTAAAATCACAATTCACGCCCCCTCTTAACGTGTATTTCATTCTTATCTTTATTTCTGATGACTTAAATTCTTCAAAACCATGAGTTGCCTTCTTTAGAATTATTATTTAAATCATTTTTTACAAGTATAAAAGATTTGGTAAATACTTGCTACTATGAATTTTTTAATTTAAAGTGATTTTATTCAACAATTGTTTGCTTAAAGAATTTATAATAATTTTACTAATTTTCTTAAATATATTATTTAAACGCCATATTAACTGAACACAATTAATTTTTATTTAAGATAACCTCAATAAGCCTATGACTGTTATCTAGCGGCTAGCTTCATATTTTGTGGCCACAAAATTATTGTAACGGTAGACAAAAATAGAAAAACATCAATTGAAAGGAATTCAACTGTATTTACTGTATAATTTTTAATATGCTGGTGCTCATAAAATTTGGAAGTTATTTTGTGTTAATAGTTTTAGAATAGTACCAATTTTGAATCTACATGAAATTTTACGAAGATTAATATTATACAGACTATACAATATTTGTCACGAAAATTAAGCGCATATATATAACTTATCATCTTTCCTTACACTTAGAAATAAATACAAACTCTGCAAACTAATGCAAGCTTGCTAATATTGTTATGTTCACCTAAACTTTCTAGACACCAAAATATAAGATGGTGATCAAAACAAATTTTTGCGGTGAACAACTTTAGGTTCTGTAATTGCGGAAATGATGAGAATTGTTGATGGCAGCAGACGTGTTTTGTGTTGCAAGAAACCTGTTGCGGGCCGCAGGATTATTATTAATCTGTTGCTGAAGTTGAATGGTATTAGCTGCAGGAGTAGTGGGAGAAGAAGAGAATCCGTATGGCACCGCTGCAACATTGCCGTTTCTGTGCATTTGCCATGCCCAGTTTGTAAATCGCGGTGAAGACACACCTTGAACCCTCTTCTCTTTAGCCATTTCCTGTCATTATTTATACGAAACTAACATTAATTAATCATCTTTCACATAAGAAGGGATATGAATCTGTACCGAAAAATTAGGGACGTGGAAGGTGATGAGTAGTGTAGTTGCACACCCATTGAAGCATGAACAGAGCAATCAAGCTGGTAAATCAGAAGTGTGATGGGAATATGCATAAAGGCTGTCAGTGTGTTACTAGCCGCATTGTGAATTGCATAGGCAAGTTTGCTGGAAATTAACATACCACTGGTCTTTCTTTGTTGGGCATTTCACCAGCCTCACAATGAATAGTATTTGAAGGCTGGGAAATTGTAAGGCTCAAATCAAGATTGAGGTAGTTGCTGCTACCTGCATTCGAAAAAATTTTAAAAAAGAATGACAATTAACTTAAGCAGAAAGTCAAGCATATGTGTATATAAAAATAGATCATCATCATCAATGAAGTAATACCTCCATTGTTAGAATCTAAAAGCATCTCCTTTTGATAAGCACTTGGCTCAAAATTGATTACTGCTTCTCTTCCACTGTGCTTGATTGCAGCTTTGTCATAGGCCCTGGGTTCAAAAACAACGGAGATTTTTCAGACCAACCCATTTCTAAATTGTGGTGTAAATTTCGGTTTCTGAAAGAAGGAATAACTCATGATCACAAGGACCTTGGAGCTTCTGCTTCGTTGTCTAATAATCCAAGATATACCTGCGAGCACAAAGCTTAACTCTAATTCTATTTCTCCGTTGTAAAACTTTATCAGTTTTCATAATTTTCACAAATTAAGTTACTACCACTATCAAATTTTTAAGACTAAAATTGTTATTAAAGATTGGAATTTGGTAATCTATATACTCACTTCTTTCCAACGAGCTGTCTCATTCTAGCTTCCCATCTACCACATTTGTGGAATGAGTCACCTCTGTATCTTGAGCTTCCTCTTGCAAAACCACGGCTTTGCCGACGAAGAGTCAGCACAAATTCTTCTTTGGATAGATGCTTCATCTGCAGATCAATCAAGTTACACACACAATCAAGTCATTAGATAACAACAGCACATACAAAATCCAGAACCCAACACATAACTTGTTGGTGATTAATTACGGTGCATGTTAATTACCTGTTTCATATCTTCTTCATAATCAGTTACATTGAAGTTAAGATCAGCAGCAACTCCTCTGAACTTAATTGCAGTCAGATCATACACCCTGAAAATTAATTAATTCATTATCACAAGATCCAAATTTAGAAAACTAATTCCACCCCAAAAAAAAAAAAAATGATCACTGATAGTCAACTATATTCTCTAATTAAATTAAAGAAAAGATATAAAGATATATATAGATTCTCACCTTGCTGCAGCATGGGCAGTGTCAAATGCACCTGACAAAAAGTTCGCCAGAAAAAGAGAAATAAGAAATAATAATAATAATAATCCAAACTATAGCCAAAAATATATACAACTACATTAAACAGAAACAGATGATTAGCTTACCCAAGTGTACTTGCTTCCCACAATCCCTGCACATAATTAATTATAAATTAAATGAATTATAATTAAAATGAACGACAATCAATTAATTACTATAAAAATCAAATTATATATATAATGTATTTATGATGATGGATCATAACCATATATGTGATTCCCATCTGCTAGTTCTTCGATAAAACGTGACACCACGGTACCGAGAGCTGCTAGACTTCGGCCCTCGCCTTCTTTTTCTCACTTGCTGCTGCTTCTGCTGCACGGCTTTCAGTCCTTGCCCGTCATCAGCAGCGGCGGCACAAGATAAATTCAGCCACTGGCCCGCCGTCATACTCGCTGTGGACTCCGCTCCAGTCCCCGGGAAAAGTAGACGCGTGATTGGAACAGCCTTATCATCAAGAACTGTCGTCATTGCTGCTGCAGACGCCGCCGGGTGGTAATTATAATACTTATTATCATCATCCTCGTTTTCTTTCTTAAATATATCGAAAACGAATGGGAAGTTGACGTAGTTGTTAGAAGAGTTGTCAGCAGCTTCGTCGTTGTTGATGATGGGTGAATCTGATGTTCCCGAGTCTTCCATTTGCATCGCCATGATATTGTTATTATTGCTACTGTAATTATGATTAATCTTCTTTTTGTTCTTGTCTTCACAGATTGAAGACGATTCGCAGGAAGCAATTTCGAGATTGAGATCCAGCATATCTTTTGCTTTACTAATTGATTTGCAATCTTGTTGACAATCAACCGACTGACGATGATGGTCTTTATTACCAGATAGACTAATTACCAAGTTATAATGGAGGCGTGTTTTTGTTGGCAAATAATGGAGAGTGCAGAAATGGCAAAAACGAAACCGGCAGTCGATAAAATGAAATGAGAACATAGAGGGCAAATAAAAAGGTTAAAGGAGATGGCGACGTGTTAGCAGTGAAGGTCAAGGTATGAACTCAGAGCTACCATTGTTTTATTTTATTACTTGCACTTCATGTTTTTTTTTTCCTCCAAGTAATAGTAATAATAATAATAATAATTTATTGCTCAGTGTAGTTTGTGGAATTTTTTATCTCGATTTAGATGTTATTTATTAAGCTCATAATTAGTTTTTGGTCATTGAAAGTGAAAAATCTAATGTTTGAATTCATGCATTATGGTTGGAAGACTGGGACTGGATTGTGTTGGCAAATGTCATAGGAAATAACCTGCCTTTAAGCGTGTCTGCATGTGTGACGTTGAATTATATTTGAGTTATACACTAAACTTCTTAAATATGGTGCAACTTCTATAAATTAATATTTGATAAATTAATAATCTCTATTATATAATAAATTTTTATGATCCCAACTTAGGTTAATGGACTAAATTAATAATAATAATAAATTAATAAGATAATACTTTTCGAAAAAGTTTTATATAACTTTATAGTCCTATTCAAATAATAAGTTGATAATTTACTAAAATTATAAAATGTAGTTGACTATTATATTTTAAATACATAAAATACGACTCTATTGTTACTTGTTTACATAAAATATGATTATCTTGTTATTTTTTTCTTAAAATTTAAATATAATTAGATCTCATTTCTTATTTTCCTTATTGCATGTAAATGTTATGAGGTTGACTTATCGAATTGTAATAAGAATTATATAGTGTTGTTAATGCTTTGAGTACTTCATTGCGCATAAGAGACTCTAAAGCTACTATATTATCCTAAACTTCTTTTTCAACGAGATTTTCATTAATATTAACAATGATTTCTTCTAATTTTAAAAGTTTTGAACTTGCATTATTTTCATTAGATAATCTAAGAGGGAATTTACATTCATTCTATTATGATACCCAATTCTTTGATTGCCATCTCAAGTTCATGAATATCATTTTTATATAAGGATTCATCTAAGTTCTCTGATGCTATTTATATTCAATATTAATAAAATACATAGAATGGTTGGTTATTAAATGTATATTAATTGAATTGTAAATAATTGTGTAAATTTATAAATTATTAATTTATTAATTATTTAAGATCTCTTTTAATTAGTAAATTTTATATTGTCTAAATCCTATTAATTTATAAACGTTTTACTGTAATATTTTCTAATTTTTATTATTTTAAGTGAGGAAAACATATTCATAAATTATAAAATTGTTATTCAATGAATAAGTGTTGTGTATACTGTATAGGGGATTCAAGTCTTTTAATATGACTTACCCTTAAGTTTATATTAACTGTACCGTAATTTCTAATTTTTAATACGAATTGATTGTACTGTAATTAAAAAATAAGTTGAGAAATAAGAAGTACTATGTTGAACACATTTGTTAATTGCTTAACAGTTCATTCACCTGAATCATCAATTTAGGTAGTCGCATTCAGCAGGGCTGGTCGGTCCCCCAAACTATCCAGTCTTTTACACGAAATTCCCATTGGCTATATTCAATAGTAAAAACAAATTAAAAACAAACACACAAAAAAATGATAAAAAATCCCCTATTCACTAAACTTACTAGGCTGTCCACGTCCCTCGAGCTTTTCCACATGGTGCCCATGGAAAAACAAATGAACAAAGATGTCGTGGCCTAATGTAGAAAAGCCAATCATGCTGGACAACGTTGACTGTATATACGATGTATGGTACTTTTCAATCCTAAGGGGCAGTGGAGCGGACGACCGGACCACTATGTCAATGAAATCCAACGGTTGAGGCTAGCGTCTGTGGACCCCACTGGAGAATATTAGTACACAATAGAAATTGCATTGACAAGAAAAAGAGTTGGACACTGCCACGTGTAGAGATATGAGACAAATTTATCGGTAATTGTCCGATTTAAAGAAAACCAACTAACTTTTAGGGCTTAATAAGGATTGATTTCAAATTTATCACATTATTATTATTAATCATCAGCCCACGCCAACTTTAATGTAAGTCATCAAACCCAACCCCAAATGGTCAAATTGTTGTCCGATGCGGTTATGTTCAACTGCTGGCCATTGTTGACTAGCACAAAGACATTATTACCCTTAATTAAACATTAAGTCAATGTAAAAAATCAACATAAATTCATTTTTAGAAAAACTAAGATTTATGTAAAACAACAAAAATTTATTTTTCTGAAATGTAAAATTTAGGCAAATTAAAAGCGTGATTAATGAATAAAAATATATTTTATGTTATGTAAATATATTAGTAAATTTTATTCCATATTTAAATATACCGATTATTGTTAATCAATTCTTGGTAGAACATCTTCCCATTTTCCATTTTCTTTCCTATTTTTATGCTTCTTTTTTAATTTCTTCTTCAACTCCGCAATGCTTTTTTCCGATAAATCTCTTGAAAAGCCATCTTGGTGTTCTCATCGAAAGAATACCCTATAGCAGTGGTTTTGTTGTAGGTTTTGCAAGGAAAAATTTTATAAGTTGTAGGTTTTGCAAGGAAAAATTTTATAAGGTGACTTGAGGTTTTTTTTTTGTATTTTTTTATTGGTGAATTTTTTTTCTTGTCCACTTTTTTTATTTTTTTTTATTGTTTTCGTGATGGCTTCGAGCATTTATAAGGGAAATTATTTGAGTGAACTGATTTAGGTGAAGAAGTTCACTTGTGTTTTGGCTCATGGTTTGTTAGTGAAATTGATTTATCTCTATTAATTGTCAGTTGGTTTGCCAAAGCATAATTTTCAGATTTACCGTATCTTACGGATTTAATAGTCTACTTTGGTTAAAATTTTTTTGTAAGGATGGAGAATTTTTCATTCCACTTGTAATCTTTAAGTTTTTGATAATATGAATTATAATAGTTTCCATTATAAAAGAAAAAAGACTTAGTAATTTAAACAATCATTATTCTAAATCCTCATAATTAGTTTTTCAGTTAGATTAGATGGTCAATAACAATTGATTGATGATTGTATATATTTGACACTAATATTATTAAATGTCAATAAAAATACAAATATGCTTTCATGATTTTTTTATTAGATAGATTTTGCAAGAGAAGAACATATTCTTATACCTAATTAATATATTTCAAATTCTCCCATAATTTAAAAAAAAGGTGGGACTTTTTGAACTCTTCAAATTTCCTCTAAACCTATTTTCTAAATAAACCCGTAACTAAAATTTAAATTATTAATTTACTTTCTATGAATATGAGAATTCCGAAACTGATCCTTAATAAAATTTTTGTACATTGATATTTTCCCAATTGTTCTTGATTTGAATTAAGAAAAGGACTTGACTTTGCCAAATTTGAAGAATATTTGCATGATTCGAAAATAAATTTCAATTAATAATCTTCTATCAAATTCTTTTGAATTATGAAATCGATTTTCTAAGTTGGTATTTTCATTGATTTTTCTTTTTAAAAGGAATAAGCACTTGTATTTTCCTAAATATTATTTCACAAACCAAATAATTTACTTCAAGGATCAACAAGTATTTTTTTTTCCCCTAAACTCCTTGAATTGAAAAATCAAGAGACAATTTCATCTTGTGAGATCATTTTTTTTAAACCCACAAAAATATTTTTGATATACCATGCATGTAAATGCAAGAAACTATTCTATTTGTAGTTTTGAATTAGATTTCTCTCATCAACTATGATATTTTTAATATCAAACTAAAAAAATTCATACTAGTTTAAATAGTTGGATGTTGAAATATGAAATAATTTTGATACTGACATGTCTTTATAAGTATTCTATCATAGGATATTTTAGAGAAAAAAATAGTTGACTGAAAATAAACTCTTGTTTGTTAGCAAACAAGTTTGTTTTTTTTTTTTAAATAGTAAAAAATTTAAATTTGATTTTTTAACTTTTTTGTTAAAAAAATCTAATTACTATATAAAAAATAAATTTGATTTGAAAATATTCATATATTTTACTGTAAAAATTAAAAAGTTATAAGAAGCTTTTAACTTGATCAATTTAATTCAATTGAGGGGCATCTCATGATGATCTCTAAATTTTAGTTGTAGAAAAGTTAACGAGTTGGGTGCATATTGATATCTGTCAAGACATTTGGGTGTAGATGGAAATGAATAATTCCAAACGTTAAATACCGGTTGCCCTCAATTGATTTATATTCTGGCTTTTAATCACTAGAAATGCCTAAGCTACATTTCACATAACTTACGATCTCAACTGTAATATATTAGTTGACACCCTTAAACAATCGGTTAATAATGGAAACAACATTACTAGAATTAAAAGAAATATTGTTACACCTAAAAGAAGAAATAAAAGAATTAAAACAAAAACCAAAAAAATTAAAAATGGAACAACACTTATGCAAGTAAGTAAGAAAAAGAATAAAAAATTAGAAATGTATAAAATTATAAAATCTTATTTATTTATAAAACCTGACATAGACCTTTCACAAAAACTACAATCAGGAAGTTTGATGAATGATTTATAAATAATAAATATCCAAAAATAATAAAAGATACCAAAAATTTAAAGGAAGAATTTAAAGAAGAGATAGACAGGGTAAAGATAAAGGAAAAGAGAAAGTATAATTAACAAAGAAAATAAATCTAATTAATGGATAAAGAAATAGAAGAACTTATAGAAATCTTCAGTGAGATAAATCTTAGTGATTTAGAAGAATTTGAAAAAAAACAAAATAAAAATGAATACTAGTGGCGGATCAAAAATGAAGCCAAATGTAGCAGAACCTAGTAATCCTTATAAAAAGATAAAATAAAGAAAAGATCTTTCTACGAAAATATGCCTCCCAACAGAAACCAACCATAGAATTCTGAATATAACCTTATAGAAAGTGAATTAAAACCTATAAGCAATGCAAGAGTAATCTTAGATTTAGATTATAGAAAAGACTCATAAAAAGCTTTAATAAATTGGGGATTAAAATTGTGACTATTTTTTATTTATAATGGATCAAAGGATGATTGCAATGTAGAAATAGAAGATCAAAAAATAACTATATCTACTGAAATATTAATAGCAAGCTTTATAGGAAATTTATATAGTTGGTGGCAAGGATTATCTAATAATGTAAAAGAATTAATAATAATTGCAACTAAATCAGGATTTCTAAGGAATAAAGAACAAAGAATAGAAACAATTATTAAATATATCTCGAATGAATTCTTAACAGAAGTATGGGCAGAAAATAGAGAATAAGAATTAAAAGATGAAAAGTTAGGTAACAGATTAAAATTAATAAATCTGAATATATGTAATATATATTATGTAAAGGAATATACTTGTGAATTCAGTAAGTACTACTATTTTCAGTATTATAGTAATGAAGATCAAAGAATATATCTCAATTTATACTACTCCAAATTACCACCTCCTTAAAATACATATTTTATAAACTAATACAAAAAATACAAGGCCATAAATCCAATACCAAAAACACAAGGATTAAGAATTAGATTTTTAAATCAAAGTTTAAGTGAGATATATATGTAAAGAAATATAATTAAAAGAAGTAGAACAATATGAGATATATGTTGCCATAAAACAGAAATGCTGACTCAATCGGGATGTCAAATACCATATAAAAAACATAAAGGATGTAATAAACCACACAAAAGAAAATATAAAAAATATAAATATTTTAAGAAAAAATATGCTAAACCTTATAGGAGATTTTATAAACAAAAATATAGAAAACAAAAGAAACAATTTAATAAAAATAAATGTAAATTTTAGAATTGTGTAGATATAGGACATTTAAGTACAGAGTGTACTAAGAAAAAAGTTAGAATTTTAGGAAAAGAATTCGATAATATAAAAGATGATTTAGAATTAATAAACGATTTATTTGAATATAAAGGAAAAGAGTATGCATATCTGAAGATAGTTTTGATAGTAAATCAAATGAATTAGAATAAGGATAAAGAAATCAATGATACAATAGAAGAAAATGTCAATCGATATACTTTAGTAGCGACATTTGATAAAAATAAATATAATAAACTCTTAAAGACAATTAGAAAAACTAGATTATGGAATTCTACATAAATTAAGAGATGTATTTAAGAGAAAGAAAATAATATTACATGAATATTATGAACAAGAAAAAGCTATAATAATAACTCAAGCTGAAGGAAATATAAGATTAAGTTTAATAAATAAAAGAACAATAGATTTAGCTCTTCGAAAAATAAAAAATGAATCAATATGAGATACAATACAATATGTTTATTTAGTGAAAATATAAATCTTAGTAAAATCTTTATTTAAAGAAGGAATAGATAGCCCAATAATATTATCATCACATGATCAAAGATTTATCGACCCTATCGTAGGATACTTAGGAACAATAAAGGGAAATTTATGTTATATAAAATTACGATTTAGGTGTCATTCTAAATATTGTGTTTATATAAAACATAAAAATATAAATGAAACATTAAGTCTACATTTAAAACTATTAACGGACAATCTAATGAAAGAAGGAAATAAATTAATGACCTTTCATTATTCGGCTCCATATAGTTTTTGCAATTCAAATTATGGAGAAAGATATAATGATAAACTATTAATAGAAATTAATAGAGAATGTGAGGATATAACTACCTTAATTGAACCTATGATAAAAGATATTAAAATACCAATGAATTATAGATTACGTATTGATGATAGAAAAGAAATAATAAACTCAGAAAATAAAGAATCATTAATTAGACACTGGGGCTAGTTATAACCATATGAACCATACTAAAAACAATGGATTAATATTAAAAGAAATATATATACCTTATGAATATATAGACTTCAATGGAACTAAATATATATGCAAGAAACAAGTAAAAGTATCAATAATAATGGAAAGAATAAGAATTATAATAACGTGTTTTTATAAATTCAAATATATATGATGAAAATCATATATTATTAAGAAATAGCTTCTTAGAAGTATTAGAATATTACAAAATAGAAAAACGTGGAATAACAATGCTATTATAAGGAAATGAAATATTTTGTTAAAAATAGTGTATAAAACATATCTCAAAGTATTCTATGTTAGTATACATTCAAATACATACAATAGAAAATGATATACATACCGGTGCATTGATTGACAATGCATTTACACATAAATTCCAACAAAATCAAAACAATACAATTGAATTAACATAGAAGCAATGGAGGAACTTACACTGGGATCGGACAGAGTGTCGAATTTCAAGACAACATAATTAGTCATACGCGACGTAGGTGGGATAAAATGATGCCTGTTCTGATCCACCAAGCTCCTCAATTCCACACTACAACACAACAACAAAAAATTAGCTACATAATAATATATTTAATACTTCAAAGTTAAAACAATACAATTCTCCCATCGATTGCATTCCAAAATGTAACATACTTTTAAGTATTAAGATTAGGGTTTTAGCTTTGTCAGTTGAGGTTCATGGTATCAAGCTTAATAGAAATAAAAATTAAAAAAAATAATTCCTTTCATTTTCAATTAAAAATTGTTTCTTTATCGTAATTTGTCAAAAGGTAAATAAATAAATAAAATTTAGCAAACCCAGTGGAGAAGAAGTAGGCTTTAACGGGAATATTAGTCCTAGGGTCCTCCTCCTCCTCCTCCTCCTCCAAGCTACCATTAGCGCCGTCACCAACTTCAGAGCAGGAAACGGCGTCGTTCCAATCGACAACCTTCTGGGACACGGCGGAAGAAGCCGAAGTGACGCAATAAGCGACGAGCGAGCTGCTGAAATCGAAGTGGAAGGTTCGCTCGTTGAGAATCGAAGGAGAATAAGAATGGTAGTCTCTCGTGCGGATACATGTCACCGTTTTGGCAAGCAACACCGAGAGAGTGAGCGGCGGCCGGTGGTAGCGGTGGTAGTGACGACGTGGCGGAGGAGTGGGGGTTTTAGTGAAGATTGTGCGCCAATTTTCGCTCCATTTTTGTCTGCGTCCGTGTTGCATTTTGTTGGGGGGTTTTCGGACTCGTTAGTTTTAAGGGAATAGAGTGGAGCAGTAACACGATGTCGTTTTGAAACATAAATATTTTTAAGCACTAAAAAAATAATTTTTATTAAGCACTAAAAAAATAAATTTTATTATTATAATTATCACCATTACAAAATTTAAGCTACGTTGCCAACAACCCTCAGTAAGCTTGGTGGGCAAGCTTTTCTATGTAGCTCTAAAATTTAGAGGGTTCGAATCTTTCAAGTAATTGTAAGGGTGATTTATTATATTGAACTATAATTGTATACTTTTGGTTTAAGTTTTGATGAGGGTACATTCATTGTATATTGGAAATAGTTGTATTGTATATATAATATTGAAAAAATATATGGGTCTTAAATTATATAATACATGAAATAAGTTAGGTTACGTTACTACTACTGCGCTGTGGCTCTGAAACCGCATGTGCTATAAAATTGAAACTTTAATGTGAATTAACAGATGAGCTGCACTGACTACCAATTTGATAATACTGTATTTTTTAAAATAATTATTTTCAGCTCTACAATAAAAAAAATCAGATATAAAGAGAATTAATAAAATATTTAGTAAAAAATATATTAAAAAGTATTGTGAATTTTAAAAGTAATCGTATATGTTTAATAAATTTTAATGTTAAGTTATTCTAAAATTGTAAATAATTGAATTAGACATAATATTGAAAAAAATTTATTTATGCATTTATAAACAAGCATATAAAATATTTTTTGTTGTGTATATATACACTAATTGATAACTAAAATATATTAAAAAGTATTGTGAATTTTAAAAGTAATCGTATATGTTTAATAAATTTTAATGTTAAGTTATTCTAAAATTATAAATAATTGAATTAGACATAATATTGAATAAAATTTATTTATGCATTTATAAACAAGCATATAAAATATTTTTTGTTGTGTATATATACACTAATTGATAACTAAAATTAATATTTTATGTATATTTTTTGTTGAGTTCTTAGTATTTGCTATTTTAACTTCCTCTCTACAGTTACAAGTTTTCATAAACCGATTTAGAGTTGTTGCTTGATTGATAATAATACTAAATGGAACCTTAATTTTTCAAATTAAATAAAGTGTTAATAGAGATTGATTAAATATCACGTTGCTTGCAAATATTTAGAAAACATTCTATGTAGGTTTAGTGTGTGCAATTGCAATATAACATGATATTGATATATTAGTTATTATATATACATACACACATGATAATTATAAATAAGTAATAGAGAATGATCAAAGAATCCTTAAAACCATTTAAAACTATCTTTACATTGACAACATAAACATTATTAATTTATTATCATATGATTGAGCAAACAAGAAAAAATCATGCGCTTTCTTTTATTTTGTATTTTTTGTTTTCATTTATGATGATGTTAAAATTGGGTTGAACCGAAGAACTCTTCTTTCCAAATATGCCAACCTTTTGGGATTATCTTTAAATCTCCAAACATAACTTAATTTGGGCCATTATTTAAATTTTATTCGGCTAGTCCAAAATCACTCCCCTTGCAAAGAGTGGAGCTTTTAACACTCTTAAGAAAATCTTAGTGGACAGTTTGGGATTGCGGAAATTGATGAAATAAGTTGTTAATTAAAAAAATAATATTGTGTTTAGTAAATTATGCTACTGCGATTGCTGTGAATTTGAAAAATAATGTATATGGGTTTGATAAAATTTATTAAGAAAATGTTATTTTATTATATAATGATCAAAATAGATATAAATTTAAATTGTCTTTTATTTTTAGAATATGTTTAATAAATTGTTTAGACATACCTTTTTTTTTTAATACATAAAATAAAATAAAAACTCAATTAAATAAAATATGAAGAACTTCATAATCTATTACATAAAAAATGATAAAAAAAATTATATTTATACATAATCTAAATAAAATAAAAAGTAATACATATTATAATTACATTAATTTGTTGCAATAAATTTTCTCAAATTTTTGAATATGGCATACAATACAAATTAATGAGCAATAACATAGTAATACTTAAAATTTTAAATGATTCTCATAAAAATATGGATATAGAAAAAAATTAGTTTATGCAGATTAAATTTTAAAAGCTATAGTTATAAAATTAAAACTTATTAAATCAAAACTAATTTAGTACTTGAGAGGATGTACGTAGTTATGGCAGTCACTAAATTGTGGCAATAATATAATATCTAATAATTTATATTATATATTAAAGTTTATGGATAAGTAAGATATAATTAATTTTTTCTTAAAATATTAAGGTTATAATAGAAACTTTAAAAGGATGCCTCAACTTATTAAAAAGTTGCTTATGGAAAGCAACTCATTACCTGCTTTTAAAAGCTGCTGACAAAATAGAGAAAATTATGAAATAAGCTGTTTTTATAAAATTCATAAAAAAAAAATGAAATAAACAGCTTATTGAATTTTAACACTAATCTCAAATGTGGTCTATACCTCTTTTGAATTCTATTTCCTAAAATACCCTCAATTTCTGCTAACAATTAAATTTTGCTCTCATGAAACGATTTTAAAAAATTACTTCACCAAATAATTACACAAATTTTGCTTAAAACTACGGTATATAACCAAAAAACTAAATGATTTTTCTTAAATTTGTAAAAGCTATACTAGTAGACGAGAGTCTACTTGAAGCCAATGTTTTGTACCTAAAATTTATTTATTTTTCTCTTATTTTTTTCTTTTATTCCTTTTTTTCGTCTTTTATACTTATTCAAACTAAACATGCCAAGAAGAATAAAAAATGATAAAATCTTGTACCGTAAAACGTTGTAAAATCAAATATGTATTAGTACTAAGTTAATGTGAATAATATTTTTATCCTATATAATGCTGCCTACCAAACGTGCCCATAAAACAATAGCAAAACACACATTTCTGATAAAGAAATGTTACCGTTTATTATTTATTACATCTGATAGTGTGTCCCAAAATTGATAAAATGCCATAAGAATTTTGCACATGCAATTCAATTTGCATGCCGAGTGACAGAAAAATATCTGCAATATTTTAAAAATTTTAATCAATGTAAACCATGGCAAATCTTTAGGCCCTGTAAGTGTTGGGCATGTGATTGATGGGGGTCTCAAGCTTTGATTACTCTTCAAGCTACCATTTAAGGAATGGATGACAACAGCCAGGTACCTGAGTGTGTGAGCTATAATTAAGAGAGAATAAATCTAATTTAATAATTAATATACAAGTCAAATCACATTATTTTTCTTAAAAATGAAAAGAAAAGAAAAAACTACTACTGTTACCAAGTAAGTATGTGTTTATGGTAATTTAGTCTTAGAACGACGAACACAAATTTATTAATTGAAATATGAACTAAGGGAACAATTTGATTGATAGACAATCTTTCTTTTACCTAGGGACTATGGACCAATTTAAGATTACAATAACTAATTAAATAAATTATTTTTATTATACAGATAAAATAAATTATTGATTGAAAAAGTTATTTAATGGTTGATAAACTGCATTGTTACGATTACTATGAGCGTGAAAAATAGTGTATACATGTTTAATAATTTGATTACAAATTTATTATTTATTATATAATGATAAAAATATATATAAATTTAAATTATTTTTTTATTTGTTTGAATATGTTTAATAATATTTAGACATGTCTTTTTCTTTTTAAAACACATAAAATTATATAAAGTAAAAAAATCAATTAAATAAAATCTAATGAACTTTATAGTCTGTTACATAAAATATGATAAAAATTCATACTAATATATAATCTAAATAAAATAAAAAAGTAATATGCATTACATTCACATTAAACTTATTATAATAAACAACATGGATATAAAAAAAATATAAATAGATGAAAAATTAAAAGTTATGGTTGTGAAATTGATTTTAAAGTCATGGTTATCTTTTATGTGAAATTGCTTATAGTTCAAGAAAAATTTACGTAATCATAAGCATGTCTTATAGAATCTTTTAATAAAAAATAAAAATAAATTATAAAAAATATGAACTTATTGGATCAAAACATTGATATTGGAGAGAATGTATAGTTATCATGGGAGGTAATTTGATTGTGGTAGTAATATGATATATAATGACTTATATATTAAGGTGTATACAAAAAAATGACATAATTATTTTTTTTAAAATATTAAGGTTATAATAAGAGTTTTAAAAATGTGTGGTGGCTTATTTAATAAGTTGTTTACTTTTTTCCTACTTACTTTTAAAAATTACTATCAAAATAGAGAAAATTATAAAATAAGTAGATTTAACAAAATTTATCAAAAACTATTTTGGTAAAAAATTATAAAATAAACAGTTTATTGAATTTTAACATCAACTTCAAACGAGACCTATATAGCATTGGCAAGAACTAAAACTTACCTAAAAAATTGCTAACTCTGAACACACGTTTTTTGTTAGCCTAAAGAGCAACATATATTGCAATTTTGATGATAACAAATATGTATCTTAAATAATTTCACATTTTTCACCAGTTCTTGGAGGATAATATTTATGCAAATAAATTAAGTGAAATCAAACTCAAGACACTCAACAGATAACGGCTCATTCAAGAATAAAGTTTAGGTCAACGAAATAATTAACGCGACAAATTCTTGTAAAGCTGGTATGATTTCATTTGAGAAGCTCAAAGTATTTATTTCACAAGAAATCATTTTTCATAAACTAAATGTTTTTACATTTATAAGACAAATATTTTGTGGATTTGAGTATTTTTCATATTTTAGATTAAATTGAAAAAGTTTTGGTAACTTTAAATTTAATTAGCATTAAGTTAAAATTCTGGAAATAGTCTTTTTAAAAAGTCTTATAAAGTTTTGAGTAATAGCGTAATTTCAAAAAATTTTAGGCTATATCATAATTTTAAAAAAATTTGAGAATAATGAATATTATTTAGAAATTTTGAAAATTGACCTGAAAAATATTATGACTTTTGAGCTATGGTATAATTATCAAAAATTTTAGGTAAAATTATAATTCTTGAAACAACAATAACAACTGACTATATAAACTCGATTCTAATTCATTTTTAAGAATTAAGGCAATAAAAAATAAAATCATACAATATATTTTGAGCTTCCATTTAACAAATCATTATATATCAATCTATATGTACTATTATTTGTGTATCAACTGTAAAACAGAGTGTTTGTTGTAATTCTTTAATCTTTTGTAAAACTTGTGAATATAAGTGTGAGAAACACTTCGGTGAAAAGATTAAAAGATAATCTTTTGGCATAAAGGTTTATTGACATCTTTGATAAAATTATATGTAAGGATGGTATGAGCATGTGGAATAAGGCGTATTCAAATCCTATGTCAGTTCTCGTCGGACCCGTCACAAGAGCTCTTGCAAAGAAATTTTAAAAAGTACTTAATGAGCTAATTCAAGCAACTTTGGATCAATCCAATTCATGAAGGCCTGTTGGAGAAATCTCACAATTTCATGAACAATATTTAGGGTTTCTTAATTTTGTATCTTTGTGATTTATTTTCTTAAATCCATAAATTTTACTAATCTATTACCCTAAATTCCTTCAATTTTTAGCTATTCAGTGTTTAAAAAAAAAAGCAAGTAAAAAAAAAGTGAAAAAAATCGTTCAATTTTCATTATTGATGTCTTATAGAATCCAAGTTTAATTTTTCATTGTGTGAAAATTTTTGCCCAAAATATTATTATTTTATGCTTCCAAAACCCGAATATTTTTGTTTGTTGTGTTCTCGCCTTTAAAACCCGAATATTTTTTATATAATCTTTGTGAATTGTTGTTGGAATCTTGATATTAATTTGATTAGTTTTATAAGAACTAAAAGAGAATTATTACGAGTGAAAAAATGCAAGAGAGTGTGAGCCTATTAGAGGATGAAAACCAATAAATTTGAGTGAAACATGAGTAGAATTGAGTGAATCATTCTCTTAAGTGAAATGCATAAGAGAGTGAAGTGAGGTCCTTTGCACATTAGTTCTAATCTCTTTTCGCAGATTTCAACTATGTCTCAAGACGAAGAACAAAGCGCAAATGTAGAGGATCAACAACCAACTATTCAAAATTTTTAAATTCAAGCCTTGATGGGGGAGATGACACGACTTATGAGGGCTGAATTAGAGCACATACATGAGCGTTTAGATCAAGCAGAGAACGCACGTGCAGGGCAACCACAACGCATTCCCCTAAGCACGTAGAAGAGAGAGAGTTCTAGCTAGAAAATAAGTTGATGACTATTATGGGGATGAGTATGGTGAAATGGAGGATTCTGTAGGTAAGCATAGAAGAGTTAGGCATCGAGACGATGGTGCGAGCGGCATAAAAATAAAACTTTCATGTTTTCAAGGAAAAATGATCCTGAAGCATACCTTGAATAGGAGAAGAAAATGGAGTTTGTATTTTACTACTACAACTATTCTGAGGCAAAAAAGATAAAATTCGTTGTGATTGAGTTTTCTGATTATGCTATTGCTTATGGGATCAGTTTGTTATAACTAGGAGACGGAATAGAGAACGTTCTGTTGAAACACATAATGAAATGAAGACATTGATAAGGAGACGATTTGTACCTAGTCAATACTATCGAGGTTTTTACCAAAACCTACAAAGTCTTACCCATGGTAGTCGAAGCTTGGAGGATTACTACAAAAAAATGGAAGTTACCATGATTAGAGTAAATGTGAAGGAAGATAAAAAAGATATCATGGCACAATTCTTGAATGGCCTTAATTGGGAGGTTACAAATATGATTGAGTTGCAACATTATGTGGAGATTAAGGAGATGGTCCATAAGGCCATTAAGATTGAGCAGTAACTCAAGAGGAGGGGTAATACCTGTGCAATTTCAAGCTTGAGTTACACTCTATGGAAGCCGAGCTATGTAAAGCGAGACGGGAGGCCACTAATATCGACTGAACCTAAACCAAGATTCAAGATTTCCAGACTTATTTCACAAGTTAACATTGTGACACCCACTATTAGAAATTGTGAAATTAAGTGTTTTAAATGTCATGGCAAGGGCACATAACTAGTGAATGTGTGAACAAGAGAGCTATGATATTATAAGATAATAGTGAGATTGTAACCGATGATGAGGCAGAAGATAATAAGATGCCACAATTGGAGGATGTTGAAGATGAAGAGTATACAGTCCCTAATGAATTAACTTTAGTAGTTATGAGAGCTTTGAGTGTGAAAGTAAAAGAAGTTGAAGTAGTGAAATGAGAAAAAATCTTTCATACTAGGTACTATTTTTTTTTAAAAAAAGTATGCAGTATGATTATTGATGGGAGAAGTTGTACCAATGTTGCTAGTACTATCATAGTGGAGAAGTTAGGGCTTCCAATACTTAAGTATCCATAACCATACAAACTACAATGGTTGAATGATAGTGGCAAGGTAAAAGTAACCAAACAAGCACTAGTGTCTTTTAAGATTAATAAATATAAAGATCAAGTATTATATAATGTGGTACCAATGCAAGTTGGACACTTATTACTTAGGCATCATTGACAATTCGACAGACGTGTAAAGCATGATGGCTTTACCAACAAATACTCGTTTGAGTTTAATTAACGTAAGATCACTCTTACTCCATTGACACCGAAACAGGTTTATAAAGACCAAGTAAGCTTACAAAGAGAGAACAAACGAAAGAAAAAAAAAGAAAAAGAGAGTAAAAATCAGAGAGATGCTGAGCAAAAAGAGAGAGAAAAAGAAAAGAAAATTAAGGCAATTGAGAGAAAATTAGAGAGAAAACAAAAGAATTTTCACTACTAGAAAAATGGCCTTTAGTGATACTAAAATAGTGTCACTAATTACTTTTAGTGACACTTATTAATAGTGTCAGTGATCTGGGAGTCAGAAAAATACTGACACTTGAATGTGGTGTCAGGAATTACTATTACTATAGTATTACAGATTTTATGACACTATAGTGATAGAAGTTACTAATAATTATTACGTGTCAAAAGTTCGTATCACTATAGTGTTAGTAATATTGCGACACTTGTAACAATATTTACAAACAATTATTACATATCAATAAAATACAAATAGTAATACTTTAGTGTCAATAATTACTATTATTATAGTATCATGAGTTAGTAATATCAGTAGAATAATAATTTCGAAGACAAGATTATAGTATATCTTGACTTTGTTTGAAAATTGGCTCAAAATTGGGCACACTCCACCCATTGTAGTCTTCTTTTCCTGAAATTCTGCTGCTTGTTTGGAAAACAGGGGCAGGGTTATTATGGGTGTGGCCATCTTCTCTTTGTTTACAAACTGGCTCAGAATTGACTGCACCCCATCCATTGTGGTCTTCTTTTGCTGCTTCATCTCCCCATCCTTTGTAGTCTTTTCTTTTCGGTTCATCTCCCCACCCTTTGTAGTCTTCTTTTTTTGGTTCATCCATCCATCCACTACAGCTTGCCTCTGTATGTGCAGCAGCTCCCCAACCACTGTGAGTCTCAACACTTGCAAAATTTCCCTAAAGAAATATTCAATAAAAATTTGCAACATGCAAACCAGGCAATAAGTATAACTATTATCTATATGCAATTTGCCCTCAGTACTTGAGAAGTTCCTCTCGCATGCATTATATAACTACTGAAGCTATTGTTTGTCACCCTCATCGGCGGATGCAAACTTATATTGAATTTCGGTAAACAGATACAAGATCAAGGAGAAGATCCAGCAAGTGAGGGTAACGAATTTTTAATATCGAGGTAAAGACCACCATAAAAAATAAAGGAGTAGCATTACCACCATTAACATCAACCTCGCATAAAAACACAAAATTAAGTTTATTGCCACATGTCTCCGAATAAGACCGGAAACTCATGAAGCATATATAAACATTTGGTTCTTCCAGCAATATCTCAAAGGCACTCCTAACAAGTGATTTTCCACAACAAGGCAATGGACTCATCAAAGTTCACAAAATAATTTATCAAACCTAAGAGCAATATTATCGCTAGAAGGTATAACGAAAAGAGACCCTCGAGTTCACAGGGTAGCCAAAGTTAAATATCTGGAAGAAAAGAATGATCAAATTCTAGATTCCTCTCATTCCATCCTAATTCCCAAAGCAATCAACCGAAGACTTCAGGCTATAATCATTTTAAGAAACGATCAAATCAAGGTACTTTAATGGAGTATCATACCTAGATCATACCTTATCCGAAGCATATAGCTCGTTGTGTGTCGAAGCTAAGGTAGGAATGCTACGTATATAGGCAAAACCATGAGAGTGTGTTTTCTGTTTAAAAATTTGTAAAGATGCAGAGCAAGTACCTTATCAAATATGGGAAACTCGACTTTAAAGCGAGTGCAAGCAAATTCTTGAATCTGTTCATTGTTTCACTGCTCCTAAGTAAACTTCACCTCTTTCAACAAAATCGGGAAGCAAGTGTCGAACCCATTTCTAAGACTTTGAAGTTGACAAACCATCAGAACATCACAAATGATAAAAGAAGAATGAGGGTAAAAATTCATGTCCCTTAAAAGAAACAGTAAAGAAAACAGAATGATGAAGCATGGGAATGCTATGTAATACAAATGCTTAATTAAGATTATGCAGTCTACAATTAAAACTCTAGAATTGTTGTCTTCCAAAATTTAATGATTAACCTATTTTAACATTCCCAATTTTCTTACCACCAACAAGTTTCTAGATTAAAAAAAAAAAAAACCTCAATAGTTTTAAAACATAATAAAAGGAAACTACATACCATCGACACTGTGAATCTCTGTACAAAGCTTTTCCTCATTCTCCTTCCGATTCACCATCGAGGGAGTTCTAACCTCTCTAAGTCTCCACCTTTCATGCTAACACACACAATCCCAAGTACCATGTCTGACTATAAATGCCATGGCTTCAGGTGTCACCAAGGATGTTGCCATTATCAGATCTCCCTCATTTTCCCTATCCTTATCATCCACAACAATGACTAACTGCAAATAAACCTGCAATTAGTATCACATTATCTATAAGCAATAATATTTTAAAAAATCACTATCAGACCACTGACTTTGCCTTGACGAATATCTTTAATGGCCTCCGAGATGGAAGCAAATCCTTCGATGGGGACGATCAAGGTCGTATTCATCATCATTAGCAAAGAAACCACTAGTTGTCGGTGCTATTTTGGCAGCAAGAGTTCCAATACCTATTAATATTAAATTTCCAAATAAAATCAACACTCTTGAAATAAAATACAATGAGCTTATATCTACTTTCAAATAAAAGAATCTCATCTGGTAGCTCTTCAAATCGGTCCTGCTTTCCCCTTAACTCGGAAGCTCTCAATCTTTTTCTCCTCATCTTGCTTGGTTTTATCTTGCTTTCCAAGAATTGATGAAACCCAAGCAATATGTTTGATAACTTTCTGGCATCATTCCAGTGACAACAATTGCCATAACATCTACAATCTACAAGTTATTTCTCACTAAGGATTCATACGTCGCTATCGTCACGATCCAACTAGCGAAAGTCGCTCAGATCTGCTGCAAGCCACAATCTCGGTGATCCTCGGTCTGCTTGCTCTTGCGCAGGTCTGTCATTGAAGTCTGCTCGGTGCTCTTCAAATCGAAACCACTGCTGTCAACTCGCCGAGCATCGAAGTTCATGCATGTGCTTGTTATAATGACCAGTCATTACACCCATCCAAGGCCCACCTTCGTTCCACTCATCACCGAACGTCTTGAAACCCAGCTGCACCGTCGCTACAACCAGAACGCAGATCCAGCGAGTCGTAGCAGCAGCGATAAATCCGTGATTTGAGTTTCATACACACAACACATCGGAAAAGAAAGCGGCAGTCGACCACCAGACAGCAACCCAATCTGCTACTCCATAGGGACCGCGATCGGATCTGCTGCTCCATGCCTCTACCATCACCAAGCTCCTCCTCCAGTTGAACTCATGACCCCACCGGCCACCGGTGGTGGTACCCAGCCAACGCTTTTCCCGGGGCGCGGTGGGTTTCATCTTCGACCAACGCTTTTCCCGCAAGTTTTTGTGAGAATTATAACATTATTATTCGCTAAGTTCGGACTATGGCAGCCGACGACTGGGTAGAGAGAGCCGATGGCCGATATGGAGAGACCCACGCGAGAGAGAGAGAGAACCGACTGAGGCGACGAAGAGCCCGGAGTTGCAAGCGAGGGCAAGGCGAGGAAGGAGGCGAGGGCGGAGATGCGGCCGGAGAGGGTGTCGCATTTGGCCCGGAGATCGGAGGTCCGGACGGAGGCGCGGAGGAGGAGACAGAGTAGTGGAGGTAGAACAGGGAGGCGGCGAGGGCGAAGAAGAGATCGGAAAGAAAAGGGAGGAAGGAGGTGGATTCGGAGAGGAGGATGGAGAGGACGAGCGTGGACTGGAGGGAGGCGAAGAGGTGGACGGGGGAAAGCATTGAGAGATGGGTGAGAGTCAGAGAGATCGAGCATTTAGGTTTTTTTATTTTTTGTTATTATATTTTTGTTTTAAAATCTTTAAAACAAACAAATTAAGTTAATTTAACATGGCTTGATGGTCTTTGTCTCAAATGTTAAAGTTTTAAACTCTAGAAGTTTCAGGTTCGAGTTAGAACTAAAACAACTATTAATGAATTTTTTTTTATTTCTGATACTTTAGTGTCAGTGATTATTGATGTTTAATTTACTAACACACTAGTATCAATAACCTCTAATACCTACTTATTAATATGTATATTTGTTCACAATTACTGATACTTTTTGCTAAGTGTCAGTAAACTAAGTGTCAGTAAATGTCATTTTTCTAGTAGTGTTTTATGCAAGAACTAGTGAGATAAAAAATAGCATTGTTTTCAAACTAGCCAATGATTGTACTTTTGTACAAAGAGACGTTTCTGAACACTAACGAGCTTAACCTTATCTTGCTTAGTTATATTATTTCTCTTTTGTAGGATTATGAAAATGTCTTTCCCGAGAAAACACTACATGGATTATCTCCAATCTGAGGGATCGAGCATCAAATTGATTTCGTGCATGGTGCAACTATTCCTAACCGACCAGCCTATAGGAATAACCCAGAGGAAATAAATGAGCTTCAAAGGTAAGTTAATGAGTTGATGGAAAAAGGCACGTGAAAAAAATCATAAGTACATGTGTAGTTCTAATTTTGCTAGTTCTTAAGAAAGATGAGATATGGAGAATGTGCATTGACTGCCAAGTCATCAATAACATAATGATAAAGTATCGACAGCCTATTCCTAGGCTAGATGATATGCTTAATGAATTGTATGGTTCTTGTGTATTTTTTAAAATTTATCTAAAAAGTGGATATCATTAAATTAGAATGAATGAAAAAAGGAGATGAGTAGAAAATTGCCTTTAAAACAAAATATAGTTTATATGAATGGTTAGTTATGCCTTTTGGTTTGACTAATGCTCCGAGTACTTTTATGCTCTGAGTACTTTTATGAGACTTATGAATCATGTTTTATGGGCTTTTATTGGCAAGTTTGTTGTTGTTTATTTTGATGATATTCTCATATATAGCAAAAACTTGGATGATCATACAACACATTTGAAATTTGTTTTAGATGTACTTAGGAAAGAAAAGCTATTTGCTAATTTGAAGAAATGTTCCTTTTGCAATAAACTTGTGTTTATAAGATTTGTTGTAAGTACACATGGTATACAGGTTGATGAAGAGAATGTACGTGTAATCCAAGAATGGTCGAGTCCTACAAGTGTAAGTAACATGAGAAGCTTCCACGGACTTGCTAGCTTCTATCGGTGGTTTGTGAAAGACTTTAGTACATTGGCCGCACCGTTTATTAAAGTAATCAAGAAAAATATTGGATTGAAGTTGAGAGAAGAACAAGAGAAGACATTCCAAATGATTAAAAAAAAGCTAACCAATGCCTCTTTATTATCATTGTCTAACTTTAACAAAACGTTTGAAATTATTTATGGTTTGAATTATTAATGTTTTCATTTTTTAAAAAGGCAATAAATCAACTATTTTGATTTTATCTAATCATTTAAGATGCTTTCCTTTTTTTTATTAGAATAAGATCCTGATTTATTAAGGATTTTTTTTTATTTCAATTGGATTAAGATTTGTTTCTGATTAGGATTTCTTGTAACCTATATACATACATACATACATACATATACATACATACATACATATGCATGTATGTATGTATGTATGTATGTATGTATGTATGTATGTATGTATGTATGTATTCGTATTCAATAAGAGAGAAAGAAAGAAGTTTTTCATGCAATTTATTTGAGAGTATAATTCTCTTTAGTTCTTAAATGATCTCTTTAAACCTATCGAATTTTCCGTGGCGTTCAACTCTTAACTTATTAATCATACCATCTATAGCTAATTGCGGCATCTTCATATAATAAGGTTCTTACTTCATTAAGCAACGAGTCGCGGTTCATTTAATTCTTGAAATTAGAAACGATATTGAAGCCTAATTTGATTAAAGTCTCGTCAGTTCTTGGAAGGGTTTGTATTAACCATGAAAGTCCATTGTAAGAACTTGAAGCCTTGGGAGGCTTGAATAATGAAATGCTCAAGCCCGATATGCTTGGAGTCATGAACGTAGGTAGGGATTACTGAACTACGTAAAAATCATTGTATTTGATTTTTTTCCTTACTATTTTGTTTTGAGTATTGTTAAATTTATTTTTCTTAATTCCATTAAGGTATTAGAATTAATTGTTGTGTTGTTTGACTAGTTTAAATTTTAAAATCACAATTCACACCCCTCTTAACCTTAATGGAATTTTTTGACTACTAAAAAAAAGATTTGGTAAATATTTGCTACTTTGAATTTTTTAAATTAAAGTGATTTTATTCAACAATTGTTTGCTTAAAGAATTTATAATAATTTTACTAATTTTCTTAAATATATTATTTAAACGCCATATTTACTGAACACAATTAATTTTTATTTAAGATAACCTCAATAAGTCTACGACTGTTATCTCGCGGCTAGCTTCATATTTTGTGGCCACAAAATTATAGGACCGGTAGGCAAAAATTGAAAAACATCAATTGAAAGGAATTTAATTGTATTTACTGTATAATTTTTTATATGCTGGTGCTCCTAAAATTTGGAAGTTATTTTGTGTTAATAGTTTTATAATAGTACCAATTTTGAGTCTACATGAAATTTTACGAAGATTAATATTATACAGACTATACAATATTTGTCATGAAAATTAAGCGCATATATATATAACTTATCATCTTTCCTTATACTTGAAATAAATACAAACTCTGCAAACTAATGCAAGTTTGCTAATATTATTATGTTCACCTAAACTTTCTAGAGACCAAAATATAAGATGGTGATCAAAACAAACTTTTGCAGTGAACAACTTTAGGTTCTGTAATTGCGGAAATGATGAGAATTGTTTATGGCAGCAGACGTGTTTTGTGTTGCAAGAAACCTGTTGCGGGCCGCAGGATTATTATTAATCTGTTGCTGAAGTTGAATGGTATTAGCTGCAGGAGTAGTGGGAGAAGGAGAATCCGTATGGTATCGCTGCAACATTGCCGTTTCTGTGCATTTGCCATGCCCAGTTTGTAAATCGCGGTGAAGATACACCTTGAACCCTCTTCTCTTTAGCCATTTCCTGTCATTATTTATACGAAACTAACATTAATTCATCAACATTCACACAAGAAGGGAGATGAATCGGTATCGAAAAATTCGAGACGCGGAAGGTGATTAGTAGTTGCATTGTTAGGGCATGATGGGGATGTAGTTGCAGTTAGTGTGTTACTAGCCGCATTGTGAAGTGCATAGGCAAGTTTGCTGGAAATTAACATACCACCGGCCTTTCTTTGTTGGGCATTTCACCAGCATCACAATGAATAATAGTATTTTAAGGCCGGGAAATTGTAAGGCTCAAATCAAGATTGAGGTAGTTGCTGCTACCTGCATTCGAAAAAATTTAAAAAAAGAATGACAATTAACTTAAGCAGAAAATCAAGCATATGTGTATATAAAAATAGATCATCATCATCAATGAAGTAATACCTCCATTGTTAGAATCGAAAAGCATCTCCCTTTGATAAGCCCTTGGCTCAAAATTGATTACTGCTTCTCTTCCGCTGTGCTTGATTGCGGCTTTGTCATAGGCCCTGGGTCAAAAAACAATGGAGATTTTTCAGACCATCCCATTTCTAAATTATGGTGTAATTTTGGGTTTCAGAAGGAAAGATTAACTCATTATTACAAGGACCTTGCAACTTCTGCTTCGCTGTCGAATAATCCAAGATAAACATACCTGCAAGCACAAAGCTTTAATTCTATTTCTCCGTTGTAAAATTTTATCAGGTTTCATAATTTTCACAAATTAAGTTACTAGCACTACTAAATTTTTACGTCTAAAATAATTATTAGAGATTGGAATTTGGTAATCTATATACTCATTTCTTTCCAAGGAGCTGTCCCATTCTAGCTTCCCATCTACCACATTTGTGTAATGAGTCACCTCTGTATCTTGAGCTTCCTCTTGCAAAACCACGGCTTTGCCGACGAAGAGTCAGCACAAATTCTTCTTTGGATAGATGCTTCATCTGCAGATCAATCAAGTTACACACACACAATCGAGTCATTAAATAACAACAGCACATACAAAATCCAGAACCCAACACATAACTTGTTGGTGATTAATTACGGTGCATGTTAATTACCTGTTTCATATCTTCTTCATAATCAGTTACATTGAAATGACGACCAGCAGCAACTCCTCTGAACTTAATTGCAGTCAGATCATACACCCTGAAAATTAATTAATTCATTATCACAAGATCCAAATTTAGAAAACTAATTCCAGCCCCAAAAAAAAATGATCACTGATAGTTCGCTGACAAAAAGTTAATTGTCATTCTTGGATATAAAGAAAAGATAGATTCTCACCTTGCTGCAGCATGGGCAGTGTCAAATGCACCTGACAAAAAGTTCGCCAGAAAAAGAGAAATAAGAAATAATAATAATAATAATCCAAACTATAGCCAAAAATATATACAACTACATTAAACAGATGATTAGCTTACCCAAATGTACTTGCTTCCCACAATCCCTGCACATAATTAATTATAAATTAAGTGAATTATAATTAAAATGAACGACAATCAATTAATTACTATAAAAATCAAATTATATATATAATGTATTTATGATGATGGATCATAACCATATATGTGATTCCCATCTGCTAGTTCTTCGATAAAACGGGACACCACGGTACCGAGAGCTTCTAGACTTCGGCCCTCGCCTTCTTTTTCTCACTTGCTGCTGCTTCTGCTGCACGGCTTTCAGTCCTTGCCCGTCATCAGCAGCGGCGGCACAAGATAAATTCAGCCACTGGCCCGCCGTCGTACTCGCTGTGGACTCCGCTCCAGTCCCCGGGAAAAGTAGAAGCGTGATTGGAACAGCCTTATCATCAAGAACTGTCGTCATTGCTGCTGCTGACGCCGCCGGGTGGTAATTATAATACTTATTATCATCATCCTCGTTTTCTTTCTTAAATATATCGAAAACGAATGGGAAGTTGACGTAGTTGTTAGAAGAGTTGTCAGCAGCTTCTTCGTTGTTGATGATGGGTGAGTCTGATGTTCCCGAGTCTTCCATTTGCATCGCCATGATATTGTTATTATTGCTACTGTAATTATGATTAATCTTCTTTTTGTTCTTGTCTTCACAGATTGAAGACGATTCGCAGGAAGCAATTTCGAGATTGAGATCCAACATATCTTTTGCTTTACTAATTGATTTGCTATCTTGTTGACAATCAACGGACGGACGATGATGGTGTTTATTACCAGATAGACTAATTACCAAGTTATAAATTTATGCTCATGCAAAGGACAAGAAAAGAAAGAACTAAGAAAATGCAAACGGGGGCGTGTTTTTGTTGGCAAATAATGGAGAGTGCAGAAATGGCAAAAACGAAACCGGCAGTCGATAAAATGAAATGAGAACATAGAGGGCAAATAAAAAGGTTAATGGAGATGGCGACGTGTTAGCAGTGAAGGTCAAGTTATGAACTCAGAGCTGCCATTGTTTTATTTTATTACTTGCACTTCATGTTTTTTTTTCCTCCATGTAATAATAATAATAATAATAATTTATTGCTCAGTGTAGTTTGTGGAATTTTTTTATCTCGATTTAGATGTTATTTATTAAACTCATAATTAGTTTGTAGTCATTAATTGAAAGTGAAAAATCTAAAGTCATACTTTCTTTATTTTTCAAAATCTATTATAAGATAAAGTGATTTTATCAAAAATGATTTCTAAAAAAAAAAAATTACCAAACATCAAAATTAACGTTTAACTTCTAAAAAATAATCTTAAATGAGTCCTTAGTATTTGCTATTTTAACTTCCTCTCTACCGTTACAAGTGTTTCATAAACCGATTTATAGTTGTTGCTTGATTGATAATAATACTAAATGGAACCTTAATTTTTTAAATTAAATAAAGTTTTATAAGAGACCCATCAAATATCACATCACTTGCCAATGTTTAGAAAACATTCTATGTAGGTTTAGTGTGTGCAGATGCAATATAACATGATATTGATATATTAATTATTATATATACATACACACATGATAATTATAAATAAGTAGCAGAAAGTGATTAAAGAATACTTAAAACCATTTTTACATTGACAACATAAACATTATTAATTTATTATCATATGATTAAGCGAACAAGAAGAAATCATGCGCTTTCTTTTATTTTGTATTTTTAGTTTTTATTTATGATGATGTTAGAATTAGGCAGAACTAAAGAGCCTTTCTTCCTAAATATGCCAAACCTTTTGGGCTTATCTTTAAATCTCCAAACATAACTCAATTTGGGCCGCTTTTTAAATTTAATTCTGCTAGTCAAGAATTGCTCCCCTCGCAAAGAGTGGAGCTTTTAAAACCCTTAAGAAAATCTTACTGGCCAGTTTAGAATTACGGAGGCAAAGGAAATAAGTTGTGGATTAAAACTAAAAGAGAGATATCTAAAAAGTTTTGAAAGTTTAATAATAAATAATATTATTATTTTTACGCCAATTAAGAGTAAACCTGTGCTCGAGAGATAGCTGTCCATACACAGATAAGGGATATATGGGTTATTGAGAAGAGAGGAACCGTGGTGGTCTCCCTTGGACCACTCAGATCCCACGAGTAAATAGAAAGTTGGATCTACATTGGATCTCACCTGAATCACCCCATTTATCCTCCCGAGGAGTGGTTTGAACAGGTCACCAACTTCCTTGACCTTTCAGCATTAGGCAGGCTTTAGTCCCTATACATGGTCTTACGACTTTAGGGAAATTAGTGTTTTTGGTAAACAGTCACTCGGGCTCGGTCACTGAGACCCCTTTTTCTTGTTTTTCTTTATTTCTTACAGCACAGCTGCTACCGCCTGTCATACTATGGGAACTGGTCATGCCTGAAGTCATTACCTTAACCGTGAGGGGGTAATTTTTCAACTCTTTGGCAACATAAAAAAACCAAAAGCTCCGCCTTCCTACTCTATCTATACAAAGGATGGAAGGGTAGAGGCCTTTGGTGTCCCCTGGATGTTCATCTATAAAATTTTCATTTTTTTTCTTGTTGATTCACGAAAGGGTGTATGTCCCCTGGATGTTTATCTATAAAATTTTCATTTTTTTTCTTGTTGATTCACGAAAGGGTGTATGTCCTATAGATCTGCCTGTTGTTGATTGGAAATTTGAAACGAATATTAAAAAAAAACGATTGCTTAATTATAGTATTGATTTCAAAATTTGTATTTTTTGTCACTCGAACTATGAATGTTTTTTATCCTTATCATTTCGAATTAGTTCCTCGCTTACACTGGGATTTTGAATAGGACCCATGCTCTCCATGGATTTACTTAACCAACACCTGTATTCTAATTCTCCTTACAAATTGGATTGGTATAACAAGTTTTTTTGTTGTAGGAGAAGGTATAAAATATTTAAGGAGAAATCTTTTTCTTTTTTTTGAATTATTCCCTGCAGTGAAGTTAGAACTATTTAATTACAGCCGTTACAACGATTCTAGTTTATCAAAGAAGAAACGATGAAAATTAAGTTAAATAAACACTGAAACCTTACACTAATTTTGATTAGGTAGGTATCAATTTTTTAATTTTCTTCTATCATTTATCATTACAAAACACAATTTACAATTTAAATCCAAGAGGTTGGTCATGAATTTATAGTCAAATTATATATTAATAAATAATTCTAAAGAATTAGATAAATAAAAAACTTTAAGAATAACATTTTAAAGAAAGACTTGAAAAAAATCGAAAAAAATCGAAAATTCGAGTGGCTGAAGCTGAAGCAGCTACATTTGAAGTAACAAAAAGAAACGTAATGACTGGAGTGGGGAGTCAGAGTCGAAAAGAGGACTCCTCGATTAAGAGTCGTAGAAAAAAAATTACGATATTTGGGAATTGTAGGAAAAAGATCTAAAAGGATCTTTTTCCTCAAATTTCTCTTTAGTCACGATGATACGGATCAACCCCTCCTTCTTACTCCAAAGATCTTACCATTTCCGAAGGAACTGGAGTTACATCGCTTTTCCATTTCCATTCAAAAGTTCATATATCTTTCCGTGCCCTTTTAAGCCTCTTTGACAACATGAAAAAAACCAAAAGCTCCGCCCTCCCTCTCTATCTATATAAGGGATGGAAGGGGAGAGGCCTTTGGCGTCTCCTCCAGTCAAGAAGTGGGGCCTCACAATCACTAACTAATATGCTTTTCTCGCATGCCTTTCTTCTGAAAAAAGGACAATATATAGTTTCGAGTTGTCAATTATGTACTTTATGGGAAAGGCGAAGCCATTGAGGGAATTTCTAATGGAAGAAGCAGGTGTTTCCACAACTCTACCACTCAGTCAATTCTCTTCCACTTAATCCTTATTTTATAGCCACATATCTTTTCGACTAAGTAATGAGAAACCTTTCTCTTGTTACATGAATCCAATTTTCATTTCATCTAGAAAAAGCCATATGAAATAAGTTACTAATTAAAAAAACACTTTTGTGTTTGGTAAATTATATTACTGCGGCTGCTGTATGTTTGAAAAATAGTTTATATGCGTTTAATAAATTTTATTATGAAAATATTGTTTTATTATATAATGATCAAAATAAAAAAATAAGTTTAAATTATTTTTTATTTTAAAATATGTTTAATATATTGTTTAAACATACTTTTTTTTAAATACATAAAATTAAAAAAAAAAACTCAATTAAATAAGGGTAGTTTTCCAGTGAGAGATCCCTGATTGGAACATTTATCATTAAATAAAATATAAAAAACTTCATAATTTGTTACGTAATTCAAATAAAATAATAAGTAATATGTACTAAAATCACATTAATTGGTTGTAATAAAATTCCTCAAATTTTCGAATATAGCATATAGTGCAAATCAATGGGCAATAACATAGCAGTACTCAAAATTTTAAATATTTATCATTCTCATAAAAATATGGATATAGAAAAAAAAAATTAATGTATTTATATTAAACTTTAAAAGCTATAGTTATGAAATTAGAACTTACAGGATCAAAACTAATCTAGTACAAGAGATGACATATGTAGTTATAGCGGTAACTAAATTGTGGCGATAATATGATATCTAATGATTTATATATTATGGTTTATGGATAAGTAATATATAATTATTATTTTTTTAAATACTAACGTTATAATAAGAAATTTAAAAAGGCACCACAGCTTATTAAAAAAGCTGCTTATGAAAAGCACCCCTAGCTACTTTTAAAAGTTACTAACAAAATGAAAAAATTATGAAATAAATTGTTTTTGTAAATTTTACCAAATACTATTTTTATAAAAAAAATTCTGAAATAAATAATTTATTGAATTTTAACATTAATCCCAAACAGGCCTATATCTCTTTTGAATTCTATTTTCTAAAATACCCTCAGTTTAATTTATAAAATGCTAACCCATAAATTAAAATCAATCATCTTCTCATTAAACTTCAACCTAAAAGAGTATTTCTTATAAGTTTTTATTTATAAATGCATATAAATGTTAAAATCAGAATTTTTTTTCTTCATGTTATATAATTTCTATCTTCATATTTCTTATTTCTCAAAGATTTCTCAAAAAAAAAATTTCAATTAAAATTTAAAACATAAATATAGATTATGAAATGAGATGGGTATGAAAAATTATTAAAAGAATAACTTATTTAAGTGTTTAATTGCATTTTCATTAAAACCAAAAAAAAATTATCTTTGGTTTTTTTGATAATTTCAATTAAAAAAATTTTTTATGAAAAATTTAGTGAGATGTCAAAAGAGGTACTCTCTCAAATTCTCTGGCCCAATTCTACATTTTTACTTTCTCTACTAATCAAGAGAGGATTTTACATTTTTTCCCTTCAATTCCAAAATATATTCTTGATCTTTTTCTTTTTTTTTTTTGGGGTCATATAATTGTAACTCGAGAAAAATTTATTAAAAATTAAAGGAAATATTTTATGAGGATAGAGAGAAATTCAAATTTTAAAATTTTGAAACTAAAAGTTGTTTGGGTAATATCGGGCAGGTTTCCTCGAGACTATTCCAACTCGAATAAAATACCCTGAGGTCAATCCAGCTCGAGCAGAAGTCCCGTCCACTGGCACGAAGACGATCTCACTAGACGTCAAAGCTGGTCAAGGTCGAGGAATTCAGAGCCGTCTGAGCTTCAAGCTCTCTTGCCTGCTCGAGGTCATCAGGCCCGGTCAAGGCTGGACAAGGACGAAGAGCTCGAAGGCTGATCGAGACCCGAGCTCTCTTTTCTGCTCGCTGCAGTCAAGTCCTCGAGCACAACTGGGCCACACCGATCATAGAACAAATGGAACGCGAGACCCAGCTCAGGACAGTCTGACCCGTTTCTTCAGAATCCCACACATCTTTCGATGTCTGATCAGGGCCCACATGGTATGGTGGTGGTACTGTTGCCGATGGCGGGCACATGCCCCCACGGTGTCATCATTCCTTGCACGCACGCCCGACAAGATGATCTGGCCATGTGAACCATGTTAACAAGACAGCCGCGCATCCCCAGGAAATATTACGCTAATCCCGGCTGTCAGAGGGACCCAGACACCACCGACGTGGGAACAGATGATCCAGGGAAGAAATGGCGGGAAAAATGCAAAATAAAAGGAAACGGACAGGTAAATTGTAGGGATTCCGAAAATTCACAGAGGTTCTTCTAATTCTTACTTCCATCTACTCTGATTTTTCCGAATTCCATTATTCAGAAAGGAAGGCAAAAATTCCCCTTTCATTCTTCCGGTCTCTCTAACTAAGAGGGATACACAAAAAACAACCCGATTACTGACTTGATTGTCGGAGGGTTTTCACCGGAACAACCTCCGGCGACCCCTAACCTTGTTTTTTATGAGTACAGGTCTAGGAGACTCCTGTTCTGGGGAAGACAGAGGAACTGGAATTGGAAGACAATCCTGCTCGAGCTCAAGCTATCCGCGAGCAGAAGATTTTTAGCACTATTTGAAGGGACGCGGGAAAACAGCATCAACATTTTTGACGCCGTCTATGGGAATCAGTTCAAAAAGCCTGATTTCCCAACACGTTCAGGAGACACAACGCAGCGATGAGAGGAGACAGCCGAAGAGGGGTGAGTCCAAAGGAGTTGGTGACTTTGAGGGAAGTGACCAATGAGGCTCAGAATAGAAAGATCCAGGAAAGAACGGATCGGATGGAGAAACAAATGGAGACTCTGACCTCCATATTACAAGAACTCAGGGATGGACAGAGAAAAGCATGTAATGAAGTCCCTGAATCCAGCCGTGGGAACGCTCCCAATCGGAAAAATATGGGAGATGAAGCCCAAAGACCTAGGGCACCAAATGTTGTCGTGAGGGAGGAGACAAACATGGAGGAAAGAGGGTCTCGTCATCACTTGCAGGATACAGCCCCAACCTCTCGTGCGGAAGAACTGGAGGGGGAAGTGCGTAGGTTGGCACAAGTTGTGGAGGACCTCCGGGGAAACGGAAAGAACCCAAGTTGGAGAATAATGCTGGACAACGAGTCCCCACTCTCAACGGAGATCATGGGTGTCACGATCCCACGTGACTTCCCCTTCTCGGATTTAAAATTTTCAGGAAAAAGTGATCCGTTGGTGCACATAGAGCGGTTCAACGACATGACAGGAGTGCAGGGTCTGGCGGCAGCCCAGAGGTGCAGGGCCTTCCTGCTCACTCTTGAAGGAAGGGCAAGAGAATGGTACAGCAGGTTGCCGCAGGGAAGCATCCTAAGCTTCGAATAGATGTGTAGGGAGTTTGCAGAGCAATTTCAGGGCGCAGCTGACCTCAAGATGATATGATGGAGTCAGCTCGAAGTAAGACAGAGGGAGGAGAACCCTCCGGGAGTTCGTCAAGAGGTACCACAGATCGGTCCTAGATCTTGGCGAGTTTAATCATCCCCAAGCGCTGAGAGGACTGAAGGACGGGATCCGGATGGAAAGGCCATGGTATAATCTGCGAAGCCCTTCGATCCATTCATATTCAGACGCGTATGAGCATGTAAAAATGGATATGGTAATTGAAGAGGAAAAGGCTGCAAAGCTGAGAAGTGAACAGGGCAATGGAGTAAAGAGAAAGGAGAAATGAGGTCCTGCCCGAGGAGCACAAGCTTCAAAAGCAATAAGGGACCGGGTTGCCCCGTACAACCCTTACCAGAGAGCTCCCCCACCACGAATGATTCCCCTGCCACCCCGCAGGTCTCCAGTGCAGGATCACAGGGAATACAGGCGTCACGACGACCACCCATCCCACAACCAACCACGAAGCAGACCTGCGGTGAACCAGATGGTGGAGCAGAGCCCCGCTTACGGGCAATACACGAGGTTGAAGATATCTCTCGAAGAGATACTTCAAGTGGCTGAGGAGCGAGGACTGCTGAGCCCCCCACCGCCAATGGCCAAGTCAGCTGGCAAACGAGATAAGGGGCGGTTCTGCCGTTTCCATGGTGATCACGGCCATTCCACATCGCAATGCTGTGATTTGAAGAACCAGGTGGAGGATCTGGTTAGGAATCGGTACTTGGACGAGTTTATTGAAGGAGGACATCCGGTGGTTGAGCAGCAACCAGAAGAAGATGATCGAGCTTATGAAATAGACTTGGAACCACCGGCCACAAGGGTGATCTCCGGAGGGCCCACGATGGCAGGAAGTTCAAACAGGGCCTTGAAGAACTATTGCAGATATGCACGGCGGCCGAGAGGTCCTGCTCACTCGCCTCACCGCCAAAAGGCCAAGTGTCCAGCGAGTGCCCATTATGTGGACTGGAGGAAGACGAGGAGGGGTGCCTGTACTCCACGAGGATGCCCCGTTGTGAAAGCGAACATAGCTAACAAGGAAGTTGACCGAATACTGGTAAACTCGGGAATATTGGTGGATATTCTCTTCAAATCCACACTCGAGGATTTGGGAATAACAGTAGCGAGCCTCGAGCGCATGAGCACTTCCTTGAAAGGATTCGGGAGGGAAGTCGATACCTCGGGAATCATCAAGTCGGCAAGAACTATGGGCTCGAGGCCTTCGAAAAGAACATGATGTTGGACTTTGTAGTGGTAGATGAAGCCAGCCCATACCAAAGCGATCATCGGGAGGCCGCTCATGAGGATCACCAATCAGGCTATCCACCCACTACTCGGCCCTAAAGTATCGAGTGAATGGGGTCGCAGGGTCGTAAAAGGCAGCCATAGGGTGGCGAGGAGTCGCTACACCGTGGTAGCCAAAGAAACCATGCAGATAACCTCGCTGGACTCGAGGGGGGAGTCAAGGAATGGAAAGCAGGAGCCGGCTGAGGAGCTGGAGGAGGTCGAAGTGAGAGCAGACGACCCCGAGAAGAAAATCCAGATCGGCTCAGGCATTAGGGAGCTGTTGAAAGAAAAGCTGGTGGAGTGTCTCGCGAGCACACGCGGATGTGTTCGCATGGACGCATGAGGATATGCCCGGATCGACCCGTAGCGGCGTGTCACAGTCGGCAATACGAAGAGATGCTAAGCTAGTGAGGCAGAAAAGGAGATGCGTCAACCAAGAGAGATATGAGGCCATAAACTGCGAGGTGAAGAAGCTGCTGAAAGCGGGATTCATAAGGGAGGTCTCCTACTGCGAATGGATTTCGAATGTGGTGCTGGTAAAGAAAGCAAGTGGGAAATGGAGAATGTGCGTGAACTTCACGGATGTGAACAAAGCTTGCCCTAAAGATAGCTTCCCATTGCCAAAGATAGACCAACTGGTGAACTCTACGGTGGAGAACGGGCTGTTTAGTTTTATGGATGCATTCTCAGAATATAACCAGATTCTCATGCACCGATCAGACGAGAAATGCACAGCCTTCATCACCTATCAGGGATCAGGGACTGTACTGCTACAAGGTCATGCCCTTCGGTCTGAAGAATGTAAGGGCAACATACCAGAGGCTGGTTAACAAGGTCTTCAAGCCATTAATTGGTCAAACGATGGATGTGTATGTGGACGACATGATCACCAAGTCGAAAGACGCGGAAGAGCATGTAAGGCATTTAGAGGAGACCTTTGCACTCTTAAGAAAGTACCGGATGAAGCTAAACCCAAAGAAATGTGCCTTTGGGGGTTGGTTCGGGAAAATTCTTAGGCTTCATGGTCAGTCACAGAAAGATCGAGGCCAATCCGGAGAAGATAAGAGCAGTGGTGGAAATGAGGTCCCCCCGTAGCCTCAAGGAGATACAAAGTCTTACCAGCAAACTGGCATCCCTCAACAGTGTTCAGTATCTCGAGCCACTGGATAAATGCCGAGCTCTTCTAAGAAATGAAGAAAGGCAGGAAGACAAAGTGGACGCCGTAACGCGAGTGACGCTCCAACAACTGAAAGAATACTTACTGAAAGCTCCATTACTATCTACACCTCGAGTAGGGGAGATATTGTTTCTGTACCTAACTGTGTCTCAATGGGCAACGAGTTCGGCCTCGTAAGGGAGGAGTCGTGGTGCCAGACTGCTTATTACACGAGCGTAGCTTTGTTGAAGTCGAGACTCGATATCCACCGATGGAGAAATGGGCACCGCCCCGGTAACAGCAGACTCGAAAGTCGAGGCCTTATTTTCAGCGCATTCGTAGCGGTTCCAACAAACCAGCCACTCGTGCAAACTTTGCACAAGCTGTAGACCTCCGAAGGTCAGTGAAATGGTCCGTGGAGCTCAGTGAATTCGACATCGCCTACCAACCTCGAACAACTATAAAAGCTCGACCCTTAGTCGACTTCGTGGTCGAATGCACTGCAAGGGTTGAGGAGACGAAGAGTGAGCCCCCACCAGATTCCCTGGCCTCGACCAACACATGGATCTTATGGAAATCAGGGAGTAGGGGCAGGAGTTGTGCTCCTTAGTCCCGGCGGGCGTAGATGCAATACGTCGTGAAATTAGAATTCGAGTTACCAACAATCAGCCGAGTACGAAGTCAGTAATAGCGGATCGAAGCTTGCCTCGTAGTAAAAGCGTAAGAGGTAAAGCTCGAACGGACTCACAACCGGTGACAAATCACCTCGACGAAAGCTTCCAGCGAGCGGGAGAAGATAGAGCCTACCTACGAAGGCGAAGCAATGAATGGAGAGTTTCCGAGCTGTCGAGGTGGAACAAATCGTAGGGGAAAGAATTTTCGAGTCGATATGATAGCTCGCATGGCAGCCGATCCGACCCCAAAATACCAAGTCTATCCCTTCGAAATCAAGACTTGCTCGAGCATCGAGCGGGGAAGAAGTGATGAGCTTATCGACGAGCAACACCGGATGGAGCCAATCGCTTCTTACCTCAAAGAGGAGTGTTGCTCGTCGACAATAAGCAAGCCGTGAAGTTGAAATGTAAAGCGGCCGGTACACTCTCATCGACGGATCTTAGTATAGACGGGATACACCTCCCTCGCCGCGGTGCTTAGACCGTGAGGAGGTCGATTATGTCCTCCGAGAGATACACGAGCGAATTTGCGGAATCATTTCGCGCGAGGTCCTCGGCTTTCAAGGCCTCGAGGCAAGGATACTTCGGCCCCGCATGCATCAAGATGCTCAAGAGAAGACCGTGTTCGCAAGAGCTGCCGAGTTTTGCCAATTACCCGACTCACCTCCGGAGAACCTTACGTGATGAACTTACCATGGCCGCTTGCTCAATGGGAATTGACTTGATCGGGCCACCGCCGAAGGGAGAGCATCCGCCACCCACGCCATAGTCGCAATCGATTATTTCACCAAACGGGTCGAGCTGGAGCCTCGAGTAAGATCACGAAGGTAAAACCACCGACTTCATCCGGAAAATTGTGATTTGCGGTGTACGGATTCTCATACATTGGTCACAGCATAACGGGAGACAGCTTGACAACGGCAAGTTCGTGGACTTTGCCAAAATCTGGGATAGAGCTGAAGTTTTGCTCTCCCTCACACCCACAAGCCAATGGACAAGTGGAAGCCGCGAATAAGACCATAAAACGCCTCCTAAAGACCGCACTTGGCGAGAAAAGGGAGCTCGGTGGACGAGTCGTCCAGTGTCTTGTGGGCTTATAGAACCACACACAAAACGGCCACTGGAGAGACCCTCTTCTCCTTGGCGTTTGGGCACGAACCGGTTGTTCCTGCTGAGATAAGAATGGGGACGCATCGAACGGAGCACTTCAATGAGGAACAAAATAACGAGCAGATGTGCGCAGTCCGGACTCACTGGAAGAGAAGAGAGAAAGGGTCGCTGCAAAGATCGCATAATACCAACAAAAAGTGGCTCGTTATTACAACCGAAATGTGCACATTCGCCGGTTCCAAGTGGGTGATTGGGTACTCGAAGAGTCAATCGTAACACGAAGGACCCGAGGCAAGGTGTGTTAGAGTCGAATCGGAAGTTCCTTATCGAAGTCACTCAAATAGCTGGACCAGGAGCATACCGGCCAACCCATCCGGATGGACGAGAAGTTAAGAGGTCGTGGAACGCACAACTCTCGATGAAATACTTCCAAGAAGTTTCCTCGTGTTGAAGCGCTAATGTAAAATTCCTTCCCGAAACTGGGATGTATAAAAACTCGAATGTATGTAAGAGTAAGAAAACGTTTGTAATATAAATTCAAGTCGAAGCCAAGCACTCGTTAAAAACGCTAAGGCCGAAGTCCCAAAGCCTAAGCCTTAGGCGAGACGCGCCAAGCGTGGTCAATCAGAAGTCGAGCGTAAGAAGCTCACGAAGAACGCTAAGGCCGAAGTCCCAAAGCCTAAGTTTTAAAGTGACTGCGCTAAGCGAGGCCAATCGCAGCCCGAGCGTAAGAAACTCACGAAGACAACGCTAAGGCCGAAGTCCCAAAGTCTACGCCTTACGCGGATCTGCGCAAGCGTGGCCAATCGCAGCCGAGCAAAAGTAAGCGTACGAAGAACGATAAGGCCGAAGTCCCAAAGCCTAAGTCTTAAAGTGGACTGCCAAGCCGAGGCCAATCGCAGCCCGAGCGAGAAGCTCACGAAGACAACGCTAACGCCAAAGTCCCAAAGCCTAAGTCTTAAAGTGACTGCGCTCAGCAAGGCCAATCGCAGCCGAAAGCGTAAGCTCACGAAGAACGCTAAGGCCGAAGTCCCAAAGCCTAAGTCTTAAAGCGGACGGCCCCAAGCGAGGCTAATTTCAGCCCGAGCGTAAGAAGCTCACGAAGACAACGCTAAGGCCGAAGTCCCAAAGCCTAAGTCTTAAGTGGACTTGCCAAGCAAGGCCAATCGCAGTCGAGCGTAGAAGTTTCACGAAGAACGCTATGCCGAAGTCCCAAAGCCTAAGTCTTACGGACGGCCAAGCGAGGCCAATTGCAGCTCGAGCGTAAGGTTCACGAAGACAACGCTAAGGCCGTAAGTCCCAAAGCCTAAGTTTTAAAGTGATTGCGTCTAGCGAGGCCAATCAGCAGTCGAGCGTAAGGTTAACGAAGAACGCTATGCCGAAGTCCCAAAGCCTAAGTCTTAGCGGACGTGCCAAGCGAGGCCAATTTCAGCCCGAGCGTAAGGTTTCACGAAGACAACGCTAAGGCCGAAGTCCCAAAGCCTAAGTCTTAAAGTGGATTTGCCAAGCGAGGCCAATCGCAGTCGAGCGTAAGGTTCACGAAGAACGCTAGGCCGTAAGTCCCAAAGCCTAAGTCTTAATGGATCGCGCAAGCGAGGCCAATCGCAGCTCGAGCGTATAAGCTCACGAAGACAACGCTAAGGCCGAAGTCCCAAAGCCTAAGTTTTAAAGTGGATTGCGTTCAGCGAGGCCAATCAGAGTCGAAGCGTAAGGTTAACGAAGAACGCTAATGCCGTAAGTCCCAAAGCCTAAGTCTTAGCGGATTCGGCCAAGCGAGGCCAATTTCAGCCCGAGCGTAAGGTTTCACGAAGACAACGCTATGGCCGAAGTCCCAAAGCCTAAGTCTTAAAGTGATCTGCGCAAGCGAGGCCAATCGCAGCCGAGCGTAAGAAGCTTCACGAAGAACGCTATGCCGTAAGTCCCAAAGCCTAAGTCTTAGCGGATTCGCGCCAAGCGAGGCCAATCGCAGTGCTCGAGCGTAAGAAGCTCACGAAGACAACGCTAAGGCCGAAGTCCCAAAGCCTAAGTTTTAAAGTGATCTGCGCTCAGCGAGGCCAATCGCAGCCGAGCGTAAGAAGTTAACGAAGAACGCTATGCCGTAAGTCCCAAAGCCTAAGTCTTAGCTGGATCGCGCTAAGCGAGGCTAATTTCATGCCCGAGCGTAAGAAGCTCACGAAGACAACGCTAAGGCCGAAGTCCCAAAGCCTAAGTCTTAAAGTGGATTGCGCCAAGCGAGGCCAATCGCAGCCGAGCGTAAGGTTTCACGAAGAACGCTATGCCGTAAGTCCCAAAGCCTAAGTCTTAACGGATTCGCGCAAGCGAGGCCAATCGCAGTGCTCGAGCGTAAGGTTTCACGAAGACAACGCTAAGGCCGAAGTCCCAAAGCCTAAGTTTTAGGCGGACTGTGCTTAGCGAGGCCAATCGCAGCCAAGCGTAAGGTTAACGAAGAACGCTAGGCCGAAGTCCCAAAGCCTAAGTCTTAGCGGATCGTGCCAAGCGAGGCCAATCGCAGTGCTCGAGCGTAAGAGCTCATGAATACAACGCTAAGGCCGAAGTCCCAAAGCTTAAGTTTTAGGCGGGATGGTGCCAAGCGAGGCCAATTACAGGCCCGAGCAGGAGAAGCTCATGAAGAGAACGCTAAGACTAGAAGTCCCAAAGCTTAAGTCTTAGGCGGAACGGTGTCTAGCGAGGCGAATTGCAGGCCGAGCAGAAGAAGCTCATGAAGACAGCGCTAAGGCCAGAAGTCCCAAAGCCTAAGCCTTAGGCGGGCCGGTGCTGAGCGAGAGCCAATTGTAAGCCCGAGCAAGATGAGCGCGAGTAGATTACATTAAATTTAAACATGAACCAAAATTGAGCTCGAAGCAAATGAGCTCGCAATATAAAAAGCCACAAAGCACGAGCCGAACATCGGTCCAGGAAGACCGAGCTCACGAAACAGGCCGAAAGCTTTCAACCTAACTCAAGGCAAATCTTTGCCAAGCATAAGTCTAAAGAATCATACAAGCAGTAATACACTTGGGCATAAAACAAAATAAAAAGTCCAACACTTATAAAATTCCCACTTAGCAAGCACGTGAAGTCAATCCCACACATAAAACACAAGAATATATACACGGGTACAGAAATGAGTTATCCAATATATGTTATTTATTCATTGAAATGATCATAAGTACAAGGGACAAAAAAAATATAGCTCAAGCAAGTAGGACATCATCTGCAAGACAGCAGCAGCAAGTAGGGCAGCAGCAGGAGCAGCAGCAGCAGGGGCATCATAGGCAGCAGCAGCAGGAGCGTCAGCAGTAGGGGGAGGAACAACTTCCCGTGTCCGATCCGTGGCTCTGAAGGGAAGATTCGCACCTTGATAGGGACATCGTGAATGCGCATGTACTCAAGAACACCCTCTTGGACCTTAGACGAGTCGACCTCGGGATGTACCTTGCCCAAGGCATACACGAGGCGATCATAGTCAAGTCCACCCCATCGTTGTACTCTGGCTATGAAATGGACTTTCAAAGCATCTATCTGCCCTTGGAGACGAGAAGTTTCCCCTTCCATAGTCTACTCAAAGGAGAATCTTTCGGTTTCCAAGTCCTTCTGAGCCTCAATTAACTCTTCACGGATGACAGTCAACTCCCTCTGAAACTGGGTAACCTTAGAGTCAGACATCGTTGTCCTCTCTTCAAAGGTTGCGCTTCTCCTCAAGTCTCGTGTTCTCCTCTTCAACCGCCTGATTGTCTCGCCTCAAGCTCCGAATCTCGCTCAAGTCCCTCCCGGAGTCCTGGGTCTTGGCCTTGAGCCCGGTCACAACAATGAAGTTCGGGAGGAGAGACGCTGAGAGCACTAAACAGCTCGTCAAGATTATAGGACTCCAACTCGTCCGAGAATCTGTCGTCCATATCCCAGTAAAGTTCCTCGTGTAGGCTCGACACGGCTAGGCGCACCCGCCTCCCGCGACACTTCGAGTCGAGGGTGAGCTGAGGCCGCAGTCCTTTGACGCCTACGAGGAGAACCTTCTTCTGCTCGTTCTGCCTGCTGAGCAAAAGGTGAAGCTCGAGCAGGTGGATGCAGATCTGTTTCAGCTCGTGGTCTCTTCGAGGTACTCGTGCCTCCAGCAGTCCCTACACTCCTATGCATCATCTCGCGCACCCTGCTCATGTTTTCTCCTTGCACCAGACCAAACTCCAAAAAATTTTAGGGTGTAAGCAGTTCCCTGCACGAGCTCGTGTTGTCAAGTGCAGTCTTTATATGTGCTCGAAGCTCTTTCCCAATCCTGTAAGAAGCACCCCAAGAAACTGCAAAAACAGCTAAGGCAAAATAATGAGAACAGATACGAGCAGAAAAACTAAAATGAGAATTCACCGGACAGATAAACAACCTGGAGTGCAAAAATGCCGTGGAACCGGAGGGATCCCCTCGGTGAGAGGTGCAGCGTGCCCCATTACCCCCAACGAAGAAGAATTTGCTCTTCCAATTGCCACCAGAAGTTCGAAGATCAGTGATGGGTTTTTTACCCTTCAGGCTGGAGGTCAGGTAGTACCAACCAGCATCCTTCGAGCTGCACTTCAACTAATAAAGGTGTTTTATTTCCCCTACCGAGGGTTCACCCAAATTGCACCATTTCCACAACACAAAGAGTCCGGAAAGGACCCTCCACCCATTCGGGTTCAACTGCCCCAGGGCCAGACAAAACCCGGGCAAAATAAGGCTAGAGAGGCAGCCTGACCCCCCATTTGAAGCATTCCAGATGAAAGGTCGTATACCCTTGAGGGGGATAGCTGGGGATATCACCCCTGCCCAGAAACCGTAAATCTACACTATCGGGTATATGGTAGGTATGCCTAAGCCTATCCAAATCTAAATGGGTGGTTTCACATCTCATCTCGTCAATGGGGTATCCCCTACCCTCGAACCTTTGGCTGGTCCTCTCCCCCTGATGCGGCTGGGCCTCCGCTGCGGGCAATGTCCCTTCTGAACTAGAATCCCTCACGGGAATTATACTAAGAGGCTCTACTTCACTAGAGGAGGAAGATTCCTCAGGGGACATCCTACGGCTCATTGGTACCGTACATTTTTCTCTAGAGTATAATCTACCCAAATGGAATCAAAGACCCGTAAGAAGGAAGAATGGTGAGAATAGGAAGAAGAAGGGTTGTACCGGATACGGAGAAAGGTTTATACTACTGAAATCGCTCCGACACGTAAGAGGAAGACGAAGAAGCACTTGCAGAAAATTTCGAGTTTGAGTAAAATGAGCAATAGGAAGTGCAAGTGAAGAAATCAAGGGTTTTTAAAAGAAGAAAAGGGAAAGGTGCGTCTCTTCAGCAGACGGCACGTAGATCAAGGGGCGCGACCTTTCGAGTAACGTCCCTTCAAAATTTGAACGCACGGTCAGGATCCGTCCACGTGTTCCGCATTAAATGCGAAATGATGGAAGTGGAAGACAGTTGGAGAACGTGGGGGAGTGTAAAAGGCCGGGAAGTCGACCCATCACTAATAAGTTTCCAGTCTTATATCGTTTCACTCAAAAGACTAGAAACTGGGAGACTGGTGTTTGGGTAATATCGGGCAGGTCTCCTCGAGGCCATTCCAACTCGAATAAAATACCCCGAGGTCAATCTAGCTCGAGCAGAAGTCCCGGCCACTAGCACGAAGACGATCTCACTGGACGTCAAAGCTGGTCAAGGTCAAGGAATTCAGAGCCGTCTGAGCTTCGAGCTCTCTTGCTTGCTCGAGGTCATCAGGCCCGGTCATGGCTGGACAAGGACGAAGAGCTCGAAGGCTGATCGAGACCCGAGCTCTCTTTTCTGCTCGTTGCAGTCAAGTCCTCGAGCACAACTGGGCCACACCGATCATAGAACAAATGGAACGCGAGACCCAGCTCAGGACAGTCTGACCCGTTTCTTCAGAATCCCGCACATCTTTCGATGTCTGATCAGGGCCCACATGGTATGGTGGTGGTACTGTTGCCGATGGCGGGCACATGCCCCCACGGTGTCATCATTCCTTGCGCGCACGCCCGACAAGATGATCTGGCCATGTGAACCATGTTAACAAGACAGCCGCGCATCCCCAGGAAATATTACGCTAATCCCGGCTGTCAGAGGGACCCAGACACCACCGACGTGGGAACAGATGATCCAGGGAAGAAAGGGCGGGAAAAATGAAAAATAAAAGGAAACGGACAGGTAAATTGCAGGGGTTCCGAAAATTCACAGAGGTTCTTCTGATTCTTACTTCCCTCTACTCTGATTTTTCAGGAATTCCATTATTCAGAAAGGAAGGCAAAAATTCCCCTTTCATTCTTCCGGTCTCTTTAACTAAGAGAGATACACAAAGAATAACCCGATTACTGACTTGATCGTCGGAGGGTTTCGCCGGAACAACCTCCAGCGACCTTTGACCTTGTTTTTTGTGAGTACAGGTCTGGGAGACTCCCGTTCTGGGGAAGACAGAGGAACTGAAATTGGAAGACAATCCTGCTCGAGCTCGAACTATCCGCGAGCAGAAGATTTTTGGCACTATTTGAAGGGACGCGGGAAAACAGCATCAACAAAAGTTGTTGAGGTTTTGTGAATGATTAAATAGCAGACAATACTCGGTTTCGCTAACAATTAAATTTTGCTCATCTTATCAAACGATTCTAAAAAATTACTCCGCCAAATAATTACACAATTTTGCTTAAAATTATGGCAGATAACCAAATAACTAAATAGTTTTTCTTAAATTTGTAAAAGCTATACTAGTAACCAAGAATCTACTTGAAGCCCATGCTTAGTTAGAAGAAATATTAAGAGATGAGAGGAATGAAAAAGAAAGAAAAGGAGAGAAAATGAGTGGGAAAGAAAATTAATTTCATTTTCAAAATTTGGTTGTACCTTAAGTTCAATTTTTTTCTCTTATTTTTTTTCTATTCCTTTCCTCTCTTCTCTTTATTCTTGTTCAAACTAAATATGCTGGAAGAGTAACAAATGATAAAGTCTTATAATTTTAAAACATTGTAACGTGAAATGTTGTAAAGCCAAACATGTATTAGATATTAAGTTAATGTGAAGGGTCTCCTAAATTACAACTTAGATAACTAACACCTTTAGTAATATAATAGTAGATCTCACTATCATGTTATTAATTTTTATATAATTTTTTAAAAATTATAAATTAACTTAAATTATAACTTAATAAAATCTTAATGTGAATAATATTTTTATTCTTTTATATGCTTTTTAAAAGTTATAAATTACTTAAATTACAACTTAACAAAATCCTAATGTGAATAATATTTTTATCCTATATAATGCCGCCTACCAAATGTGCCCATAAAACAATAGCAAAACACACATTTCTGATAAAGAAATATTACAGTTTATTATTTATTGCATCTGACAGTGTGTCCCGAAATTGATAGAATGCCTCAGGAATTTTGCACATGCAATTCAATTTGCATGCCGAGTGACAGAAAAATATCTGCAATATTTTAAAATATTTAACCAATGTAAATCGTGACAACTCTTTAGGCCCTATAAGTGTTCGGTATGTGATTGTGGGGTTATTACTTTTGAGGGGAGTCCAAGCTTTGATTACTGTTCAAGCTTTCCATTTAAGGAAAGGATAACAGCCAGCTACTTGACTTTATGAGCCATAATTAAGAGAGAATAAATCTAATTGAATAATTAATATAAAAGTCAAATCACATCATTTTTCTTTTAAATAAAAAAAAAAGAAAAGAAAAGAAAAAACTTATATTATTACCAAGTAAGTGGTGTTTGTTATAGTGGTCAAAGCTACTATTCTCTAATTTGAAAGACAACAATTTAAATTCTTACAGAGGTATTGTGGGGTATTTTTTTCCTCAATTATTGATTGAAGATTAATCTGCTTTTTACCTAAATATGAAGAGTAGACAATCCTCAAATATTAGTGAAGGTTTAAATTTGAGCAGTGCTTTATACGAATTAATGTTAAATAGTTTTAATCATAGTCTAATTTATAAATATCAGTTATAGTTTCATATAATATAAGTTGTAATCTTGGGTAATATTCAAAAAAAAAAAAAGTGGTGTTTTTGGTAATTTAATCTTACCACGACGAACACAAATTGTTAATTGAAATATGAACTAATGGAACAATTTGATTGGTGGACAATCTTTCTTTTACCTATGGACTATGCACTATGAGCGAGTTTAAAATTACAATAGTTGATTAAATAAATTATTTTTATTATATAAATAAAATAAGTTGTTGATTAAAAAAATAATTTAATATTTAATAAATTATATTATTGTAATTATTAAGAGCGTGAAAAATAGTGTATATATATTTAGTAATTTTATTATAAAAGTGTTATTTTATTATATAATAACAAAAATATATATAAATTTAAATTACTTTTTATTTTTTTGAATATGTTTAATAATGTTTAGTCATGTCTTTTTCTTTCTAAAGTACATAAAATTATATAAAGTAAAAAAACTCAATTAAATAAAATGTAATTAACTTCATAATTTGTTATATAAAATATGATAAAAATTTATATTAATATATAATCTAAATAAAATAAAAAAATAATATACATTACATTCACATTAAACTTATTGTAATAAATAATATGACTATAGAAAAAATATAAATAGATGAAACATTAAAAATTATGATTGTGAAATTGATTTTAAAAGTTATGGTTAACTTTTTTGTGAAATTACTCATAGTTCAAGGAAAAATTTACAGAATCATAAACATGTCTTATTAAATCTTATAATAGAAAATAAAAATAAAATATAAAAAATATGAACATATTGGATCAAAATTTTGATATTTGAGAGAACATACATTTATCGTGAGAGATAATTTAATTGTAGTAATAATATGATATCTAATAACTTTTATATTAAAGCGTATATAAAAATATGACATAATTATTTTTTTGTTAAAATATTAAGATTATAATAGAAGTTTTAAAAATATGTATTAGCTTATTTAATAAGTTGTTTATAAAAAATCCCTACTTACTTTTAAAAACTATTGTCAAGATAGACAAATTTATAAAATAAGTAAATTTAACAAAATTTATCAAAAGTTATTTTTGTTAAAAAATATAAAATAAATAACTTAATAAATTTTAACCAACTTCAATCAGGACCTATATAATATTGACAAGAACTAAAACTTACCCCCAAAAATTGCCAACTCCGAACACACGCTTTTATCTTTCTTTCTCACGACTCTTCAAAGTCATGAGTTGCCACCTTTAAGAATTATTAGTTAAATTATTTTTTACAAGGATCAAAGATTTGGTAAATACTTGCTACTATGAGTTTTTTAGTTTAAAGTGATTTTATTCAACAATTGTTTGCTTAAAGAATTTATAGTAATTTACTAGTTTTCTTAAATATATTATTTAAACGTATTTATCGAACACAATTAATTTTTATTTCAGATAAACTCAATAAGCCTGCGACTGTTATCTCGGGGCTAGCTTCATATTTTGTGGCCACAAAATTCTAGGACCGTTAGACAAAAATTGAAAAACATCAATCGAAAGGAATTCAATTGTATTTATTGTATAATTTTTCACATGCTGGTGCTTATAAAATTTGGAAGTTATTGTGTCAATAGTTTTAAAATAGTACCAATTTTGAATCTACATGAAATTTTACAAAGATTAATATTAGACAGACTATACAATATTTGTCATTTAAATTAAGCGCATATATATAACTTATCATCAAAGCATTAAAACAATTTTTCCTTACACTTGAAATAAATACAAACTCTGCGAACTACTGTAAGCTTGCCAATATTATTATGTTCAACTAAACTTTCTAGAGACCAAAATATAAGATGGTGATCAAAACAAACTGTTGCAGTGAACAACTTTAGCTTCTGTAATTGTGCAAATGATGAGAATTGCCGATGGCAGCATATTTGTTTTGTGTTGCAAGAAACATATTGCCAGCTCCAGGATTATTATTAATCTGTTGCTGAAGTTGAATGGTATTAGCTGCAGGAGTAGTGGGAGAAGAAGAGAATCCTGATGATGCTGCATTTGATAACACAGTCACTGGCATTGCTGCAACATGGCCGTTTTTGTGCATTTGCCATGCCCAGTTTGTGAATTGCAGCAAAGGCACACCTTCAACCGTCTTCTCTTTAGCCATTTCCTGTCATTATTTATACGAAACTAACATTAATTCATCAACATTCACACGAGAAGGGATATGAATCTATATAAAAAAATACGGGACACGGAAGATGATGAGTAGTGTAGAAGTACCTTATAGCTTTGAGGAGGCATTGTTAGGCCATGATGGGGATGTAGTTGCACACCCATTGAAGCATAAACAGAGCTATCAAGCTGGTAAATCAGAGATGTGATGAGAATATGCATAAAGGCTGTCGCAGTGTTACTAGCCACATTGTGGAATGCATAGGCAAGTTTGCTAGAAATTAACTTACCACAGGTATTTCTTTGTTAGGCCTTTCACAAGCCTCACAATAAGTAGTATTTGCAGGCTTGGAAATTGCAAGGCTCAAATCAAGATTGAAGTAGTTGCTGCTACCTGCATTCGAAAAAATTTAAAAAAGAAAAGAATGGCAATTAACTCAGCAGAAAATCAAGCATGTGTATATATAAAAAATAGGTCATCATCATCAATGAAGTAATACCTCCATTGTTAGAATCGAAAAGCATCTCCCTTTGATAAGCACTAGGCTCAAAATTGGTTAGTGCTTCTCTTCCATTATGCTTGATTGCAGCTTTGTCATAGGCCCTGGGTTAAAAAAACAATAGAGATTTTTCAGACCATCCCATTTCTAAATTATGGTGTAATTTTCGGTTTCAGAAGGAAAGAACAACTCATTATCACAAGGACCTTGCAGCTTCTGCTTCGCTGTCGAATAATCCAAGATAAACATACCTGCAAGCACAAAGCTTAATTCTATTTCTCGGTTGTAAAATTTTATCAGGTTTCATAATTTTCACAAATTAAGTTACTAGCACTACTAAATTTTTACGTCTAAAATAATTATTAGAGATTAGAATTTGGTAATCTATATACTCACTTCTTTCCAAGGAGCTGTCCCATTCTAGCTTCCCATCTACCACATTTGTGCAATGTGACACCTCTATATTTTGAGCTTCCTCTTGCAAATCCATTGCTTTGCCGACGAAGAATCAGAACAAATTCTTCTTTGGATAGATGCTTCATCTGCAGATCAATCAAGTTACACACACACAATGAAGTCATTAAATAACATACAGCACAGACAAAATCCAGAACCCAACACATAATGTGTTGGTGAGATTAACTACGTTGCATGTTAATTACCTGTTTCATATCTTCTTCATAATCACTGACATCGAAATTAAGATCAGCATCAGCTCCTCTGAACTTAATTGCAGCCCGATCATATGCCCTGAAAATTAATTAATTCATTATCACAAGATCAAAATTTAGAAAACTAACTCCACATAAAGCACCAAATTTTTACCCAAAAAAAAAAAAGAAAAGAAAAAAAAACACATGATCACTGATAATCAACTATATTCTCTGATTAAATTAAAGAAAAGATATAAAGATATAGATAGATTCTCACCTTGCTGCAGCATGGGCAGTGTCAAATCCGCCTGACAAAAAGTTCGCCAGAAAAAGAGAAAAAAGAAAAAAAAATCAATCCTCATCCAAACTATAACCAAAAATATATACAACTACATTAAACAGATGATTAACTTACCCAAATACACTTGCTTCCCGCAATCCCTGCACATAATTAATTAAAAAATTAAGTGAATTATAATTAAAATGAAAGACAATCAATTAATTACTATAAAAATCAAATCATATATAACCAGATATGTGATTCCCATCGGCTTGTTCTTCTATAAAACGTGACACCACGGTACTGAGAGCTTCGAGACCTCGGCCCTCGCCTGCTTTTTCTCACTTGCTGCTGCTTCTGCTGCACGGCTTTCAGTCCTTGCCCGTCATCAGCAGCGGCGGCGGCACAAGATAAATTCAACCACTGACCCACCGTCGTACTCGCAGTGGACCCAACTCCAGTCACCGGAAAAAGCTGACGCGTGATTGGAACAGCCTTATCATCAAGAATTGTCGTCGCTGCTGCTGACGCCGCCGGCTGGTAATTATAATACTTATTATCATCATCCTCGTTTTCTTTCTTAAAAATATCGAAAACGAACGGGAAGTTGACGTTGTTGTTAGAAGAGTTATCAGCGGCTTCTTCGCTGTTGATGACGGATGAGTTTGATGTTTCCGAGTCTTCCATTTGCATCGCCATGATGTTGATATTGATATTATTGCTACTATAATTGTGATTAATCTTCTTCTTGTTCCTGTCTTCACAGATTGAAGACGATTCGCAGGAAGTAATTTCGAGATTGAGATCCAACATATCTTTGCTTTACTAACTGAAGATGATGGTCTTTGCTACCAAACCGAAACGAAACCAGATAGCGAACAAGCGATTGATCATCAAGTTATGAATTTATGCTTACACAAAGCCGAGAAAAGAACGAACAAGAAAATGCAAACGGGGTGCTTTTTTGTGGACAAATAATGGAGAGAAGAGAAATTGCTAAAATGAAACTGGCAGCCGATGAAATGAGAATATAATGGGCAAATCAAAAGGCAAAAGCAGATGGCGACGTGTTAGCAGTGAAGGTCAAGTTATGTACTCAGAGCTACCATTGTTTTATTTTATTATTTGCACTTTTTTTTTTTTATCTTTTCATCAAAGTAATAATAATAATAATAATTTATTGCTCTGTGTATTTTTTGGATTTTTTTATCTCGATTTAGTTGTTGTTATTTATTAAGCTCATAATTACTTTTTGGTCAGTGAAATTGAAAAATCTAATGTTTGGATTCATGAACTGGGGTTAGAAGACTGGATTGTGTTGGCAAATGTCAGAGTAAATAACCTGCCTTTAAGCATGTGTGACATTGAATTATATTTTGAGTTATAAGGTACACTTCTTAAAGTAATATTTTAATTTTTATTATTGTAAGTGAGATACACATATTGGTAATAAGAAATATTATAAATTATAAAATTATTATTCAATGGATAAGTGTTGTGTATGAGAGAGTCAAGTCTTTTTATTTGACTGACCAAATTTGGAAAGTGTACTTTAATTTCCAATTTTAGATATGAATTGATTGTACTGTAATTAAAAAAAAAAAACACGTTGAAAATAAAAAGTAGCATGCTGCATACATTTCTTAATTGCTTAGCAATTTGTTCACATTAATCATCAATTTAGGTAGCCGCATTCAGCAGGGCTGGTCGGTCTCCAAACTATCCAGTCTTAACACGAAATTCACGTCGGCGAAGATGGACAGTAAGAAACAAACACACAAAAACGATAAAAATCCCATATTCACTAAATTTATTGGACAGAGTCCACGTCACTCCGGCTGTTCCACGTGGCGCCCAGTAATCGGTGGATAACAAATGGACCGAGATATCCTTGCCTAATCTAGAAAACCAATCATGCTGGGCAACGTTGACTTTATAAGTATACATACCATAAATGGAACTTTTCAATCCTTACGTGAATGGAGCAGGCCGGGCCGGACTCAGTCAATAAAATCCAACGGTTCGGGCTGACGTCTGTGGACCCCACTGGGGAGCAACCACTGGGTAGACGAAAATGGCAAGTTGTGTAATCAGTAAATTGGGTATGATGGGGATTGAGACGTTGTCTATTAACGTGATGTATGCGTTGTCTGAGTACATGATATTTAACCTAAAATTGATTTGAATCATTTGATGAAATACTAAAAGACGGAAAAGGACAGAAAAAACGACGACGAACGGTTGTTTCAACTTTTATAAGTTTCATACGGATTTTGTCCTGTACTTGAAATTTGTGACTGACGTGTCCTCGACGGTTCACGGAGATGGGAGTTCATGGTGTACTGTTCGCGGACACAAAGTTTGTGTGCTTGTGGATTTTAAGTGTCTTCTATACGTACACGTACGTAGTACAAAGTACATTGGCGAGGTATTAGATTGCCATGAACAATGCTATTTTGAAAAAAAGATTTGGTTATAAAATATTGATAAAAGTAGTAAGAAGACTAAAATATCACGATAGTTACAGTTATTTATTTTTTATATTTTTTTGTCAGATTTTTACAATATATTTTTTTGTTTAATTAATATTTTTCAAATGAAGTAATAATGAATATTTTAAATTTTTTTATTCTAAATATTATCTTAAATAATGTGTCATTTATTAAATAGTTGGTAATTCTTTAAAAAAATTCAAGTAAATTAATTATATTATTTCATCAACCAATTAATTAATATACTATTATTTAAGATATTTTTTAAAATTAAAAATTTGTGATATATAATATTACTATTTCCAAACACTAATACTATGGATCTAACATTTGAATTATGATTTACATTCTAGCTAATATATCATTTATTTATTGGATGGTATGATAATAATTGTTGAAGTGTAAGGCTGAAAGCTGAGTTTATGGCTTTTGACGACAAGTCGGTTATCTACTTTGTTGCTATGTGACTTGTCAGTTGCAAAGCTTTTTGGAGCTATATGACATATATCTAATGTCGGTAAGATGAATAAGTGACTCGTGAGGCTGCAAGTGAAATACTTATTCAAGATGACAGTCTAGTATATCGTTTTGCCTAACAGATTCTGTGGGATTTTGACGTGTGTTCTTCAACTAATTCAAGAGGTCGTTAACCATTAAAACAAGCGGAAAATTTCTGGGTTCTCTTAACAAGCGCAGAAACGAATGAGCTCGCTGACATGGGTAGCTTCTAGATCAATTTCTCTGTATATATAAGCTTACTTTCTGTGGTTTTAGGCTAAATATGTTCAGTTGCACTTCGTCTACAATCTTGTATGTTGTATCTCAAAGTATAGTGAAATCTTTTTCTTTGTTTTAATTGCTTCTTTGTGAGTAATCTTTGTTCATATATTTTTTTAAAGGTACATCAACTTGAAAAATTAGGTTTTGATCTTTGAAATTAAAGCTTGAGTTTGGATATTGGGGGTGATTTGAATTAGCACATTGCTGGTTTGATCACAACAATACTTTTACTAATTATAAAATTTAAATGATGAGTTAGCACATATTGTTGATATATAAATTACGATCTTAATAGCATTGTTTGATAAATATTTAATATATTAGTCAATGAAATTTATGAAATAGATGTTATTATATTTCAATCAATTTTTTATGAAAACAAGATCAATGAAAATGATGAGAAATTTACACAAATCACCCCTTAAATTTTTTATTTTTTACAAATAATCCACCCACTTTATTTATATCAACATTAGCCAAATAGTTGCACCGGTGACGGAAATACCCCTCTCATTTTCTCCCCAATCTTCTCTTCTCTATCTCACCGAACGCTCTCTCTCGATTGGTCTAACATCACCGACAACTTCATTGAAGTTCAACCATCGGCTATTATTCTCAAAATCATGGATAAAATCTCCGATTAGTTTAAATTCTCTAAATTTTAGTTTTATTTTCTTGTATGTTGTTATTATGTTGTATTATAAATGGTGGTGGAGGATTGTTGTGGGTGAGGATTGTGGGCAACACTGGACTGATCAGGTGCGGATCAAACCTGATCTGTAAGCTGGTTACACGCTTGTGCTAACCAGGCATGATGACCAAGGGCTGGTCGCGACCAGGCAAGACGATTGAGTGCTGGTCGAGCACAAGCACACCACCAGCGGGTGCATGTCGCACCAACTTTTAGAACTGTGTATTATGGAATTTGGTGCGACATGGAGCCTATCACACTAACTTCCAGTTTGATTCTTCTGAGTTTATCATTGTATTTTTTATTTTTTAATATTATTAATACAAACTAATAATGTTATAAATGTAACAGATACATGGCAAAATTTAAGTATGTACTAGGCACAATGCAGATACTTTATGCTAAATACTTTTTGGGCGTATTACGAGTATGTATAAATTAGATACAGTTATAAAATTTATTCAGGAAAAGTTAACAAACGAGAATTACAATTATTCAAAAAAGGCATATTTGGGCATTTCTTAAAGTGTCGAAGCTTTCCTTTCAATAGCGTAATTGTGCATAATCTGTTGCTTAGACAAGTAACCTGTGATAAAAAATATCAATTATTGTTTGAAATTAGTGAGCATTTAATACGTTTATCAATTAAAGAGTGGTGTTTGGTTAAAAGACTTTCTTATAGTAAAGATACCATATCCAAAACACCAAAAAAAATACATAGGCTGCTTAATATATATTTTGATAGTTTGTTTCACAAGTTAAATTTCAGCGAATTCGATGAAAGATTTAGTAACTTGGACTTCGAGACTATGGATGACATTGATGCAATAAATATCACTCTCTTTTATTTTGCAGATGGAGTACTATATAGAAGAAAAGTTCATAATCAGATAAATTTTTCATTACTTAACGAAGTAGATGATGTAGATTGCTTTTGAATTCGTCCATAAGGTAATTTATTGTGGGAAACAATATACGATATGCCTGACAATGCATTGTATGACAAAAGCAAAAAATTTAAAAAAACTTGCTTGAAAAGGCCAAACCATAAAATAGAAAAGTACAATATTTATGGCTTTACATCTGGAGTTCAAGTATAGGCTGCTTAATATAATTTTCAAATTATTTTGTAGAATAGTGAATACTATCTAGTGTTTATGACTTTATAACTTTATTTGTTGCAAGCATGGATTTTTGAAGTGATTGGAGGACTACCGTTAGAATCGGTCGCCAAAACAAAAAAGAAAATTCCTCGCATCGTGCAATCGAAGCCTATCACTTCTTCCAGAATAAATTTCATTGAAATTTATTCCTTATTTAATGACAACTCTCATCTTGTAAGTAATATATATTGATAGTTGTATAATACTACTTTTTATATTACTAAATAATAATAGATTATTAGATTAACTTAAATTTTGGGGCAAATCTATGGTAAGGAAATATTTTACAAACCATTAAGCTGAACGCAAAAAAGAAAGTCCAAAACTATTGGTAATTTGTAAAAGATTACGTTCCACATATCCCAAATTGAGTTCGTAGTGTATGTATCATTTAATGCATCATACCAATAATAAAAACTTGAATTATTTTTTTGCTTATTATTTACTCATTTTAAATGTTACTTTATACAGTATCAACTATCCATCAATACGCCTTCCATTACGAGGCAAATAGAGGAGAGTCATAACACTGTGAGTGCTACTAGCCTAACATTAGAACAGCAAAATATTGTTGAGGATCCTACAAATGACCATCATGAGCAGACACACGAGCCCTATGATATATATGATTCAGAGGTTATAAATCATTTCTTTTCTTTATATATAAGTAATTTTAACATTTTCTCCCATATATATACTTATATTTTTTATTGATAATAGTTTAGGACAAAATATAATAATGAGCACGTCATTCAACGGATGGACAAATAGATCGTTCTATTTCTTAACTGAAATCGACTTTTGAGGTTGAGCATAAAGAACATAAACAATTTTGAAAAGCGATGATAGGATTTATTAGTTCCATACTGAACACTCATACGATCTTTCTCTAACTATACGCTCGTATCCGATGAGCAAATTTAACACTTAACTATTACGTTCTTTTAGTTTTTAATCAAAAATTTGTTTAATATGTTCATCCTAGTAAATGGATAGGCCGAAGATAATTGTGGAGTGTATACTAATGTAGAGAATGAGAATGGTTCTAGTCTTATATCATTGTATAGCTTTTATGGGGATGTTAATAGAGAGAGCATATAGATTCTTACGGAGGTGCCTCCAGACATTAGTAAGTTTGGTCGTCTATACAGATGGTCCTATGCCTTTAATAGTTCATACTTGATTCTGACATTCACGCGAAGAAGGAACATTAATCCTTTACCTACACTCGAACTAATGGACCGTCAGATCAATGAAAGAACGAGTGTGGATATAAATCCACTTCCAGGATTATAGGATCAAGGCTTATACAATAAGTTCGACCAGTGATTTACTAGTAACATCACAATAGATCGTACAGTCCCATACTCGCACTCATTTTTTGAAATACTTTTAGGCCATACTTTAATGAGATAATTATGTGATGAGGTAAATTTATAAATTTCTTCAAGTTTTGGTGATCTTGCATATTAAGATCGTGCTCTAAACTTACGGCACTTTTATATTATATTCATCCACAGCATATTCATGAGTATTTTTGCTTAAACAGTGAGAAACAACGACAGTATCTGAATGCACTACCTCAGCGCGTCACGCATACGAGACTTTTTTTTTGGTAATTGGTTTACACAACTTATACTCATCGTTTTTATTTATTATCTTATTAATTTCTTATTTTTTATGTATATGATGTTCTAGGTATTCCTAAAGCAGATATGGAATAACGGAGAATATGCAGTCGAATTCTTACAATATAGCAAAAATTATAATAGTTATATTTATAGGTGGGAGTTCATAATGTCAAAACAACTTATAGATGTGGATATGGTATGCATGTATTTTTTCTTTTTGCCATTTTAGACCTTAGAAACACAAAAAATTAACGAATATTTTTATGTGTAGATATTCATCTCTATTAACCTTGGCAGCGATCATTAGGTACTAGTCCGAATAGACTTTCGTGCCAGCAAGGTTTGGATTTATGACTCGTTGGTGATATTTCGTGACGATAAAACGTACAAGGATCAATTTAGGCAATTTGAAGTCATATTCCCTAGATAACTAGAACATATTAGATTCTACAATATCCAACATAACCTACAATATGCTGACTGGTGGAAAGTTATCGCAATTAAGGGTGTACTACAATAAGAGCCTGGTAATGATGATTACGATGTATTTTTATTGATATTTACTATGTATTTAATGTTCGGGTTCAAGCTTGATTTCAATAATAGTCATGGGGCGTATTTTAGGAAGAAAATAACTGTAGACATATTTAATGGTGATATTAGATTATAAGCTATTGTAGTCATTCGAATGTTAATGTATATAATTTTTTTTGTCATTAATGTACTTAATTATATATAATTGTGCATAAAAATTAAAAAATAGTTATTACATATAATTGTAATAATAAATAATATTAAAAAATTTTCATTACATATAATTGTGCAATACACAAAAAATATAGAATCGGTAATACATAATTACTTGGAACAATACAATTAATTTTGATCCGATGCAATAGTATTTTTATATCATTTATGGTTATGTCCTCGTTCGTTGCACTGCCCACATTTCATATTTTTCGATTTACATCATCACTAATAAAAGGTATTCTTAGTTTATTACGACGGCCAGGTGGTGGTGCTTTTACTGGTGGATAAATTTGCATCTCTTGGATTTCATCTAGAACTTCTCAATTTATTATGTTGCCAACCAGCTCCACTGGTTGTGCTTAAGCCTTCACCAATGATTTCTTGGTGTAAAAATCAAAGCAAATACTTATATAATCCACTCGAATAGTTAAACAAGCAGCAATTACATATGCACAGAAGAACTGATCTAATTTGAATACTCTACATGAGTAAGTTTTGTTCTGTATATAAACTAATCCCTCTTTAATACCACTACCCAATACAAGACGAACGATCATCCTTTCGGCCCGAGATCTCATGCTCAGCGACTATTTCATCTGCTCAGGTTGTTTACCAAGTATTCATCGATTCAGCCATAAGTTTTCTGTCGTTAAACCATTACTGCATTGTTTTTCTAAAGTGATCAACAAGATGAGTAATCGAAAATTTTTGCATTCTTCTCATAAAAAAATTCACGCTTTCCACGATATTAGTGGTAAGAGTACTATATCTCCTGCCTTCAAACTCATACCTTGCCCAATTACATGTGCCCACATTATTCTCCAAGTAATCGACTGTACTGGAGTGAAGCATCCACAAAGCCTCAAGTTATTTTCTAATTCTTTGTGTCTATATACTTTTGCGACTTTTATAAAGAAAGACTTGAAATCATCCCAAACAACTTTAGACATTCTGAATTATGATTTTATGTTACCTTTGACATAGTAAAAATGAATGCCATGAATAGTATTACGAAATACTTTAAGAACAGCTCTCTTGATGGAAGTACATCAATCGAAGATAAATATTAAGTTTGGCATATAGCCAATCCCTCCATGTAACTTCTTCATAAACCATTACCAAGCACTATTATTTTATGAATCTAAAACTTAAATGGCTAACGGATACAATTAATTATTTTCATCTAAACATGTTTCAATAAATAAGCTTTTCCGATATAGCCCCTTTAGATGAGTATTATCTTCATCAATCACTGACCTAATATACTGTTTAAAACCCTTAACGAAAGATCTAATAGCTATAAAGTAGCATAAGAAATTACTATATCCATCCCATTCAAGGTGAGTAATTGTACCCTCATTTGCAACCTTCAAAACGTGAGAATATTTGGGTAGTAAGTTACATGACTCTGCAAAATTCCCTTGAATAATTTCAAGGCCAACTTCTCTAGGCTGATATGCCTGTCAGTATATTAACTAGACATTGTATTCCTACTGTATATCTACTCTAATGTCATTCAGAGTATATATCATTTTTTCCTAGATATATTTTTTTGTAATAATATAACTAACAACTTGGCTCCTTACTTGGCGGCAACCATTAGACAACACTTCATTATGACATATGTGTACATTGTCAATTATCCTCACTACCTAATAAATATTTTGCTCATTCAAAGCTCTCGTTGCTTAAATACGCCATTTATATGATTCCGAAGAACAGTAGCCTCAAAACTTGTAATTATGGACCATGCAATCTTGAAATTAAGCTTATCCGAATGACAACTTTGTACAGTTCCAATATTAACTCATTATTCTCAGCAAACAATTTGCCACCACCAATATCATCTGAATTATAACTTCTAACAAAGTCTGAAGCAAACTAGTTTAATAGCACAACTACTGTCCTTATCGAACGGCCCATTGGAGCAATAAATTAATTATCCCTACTATTAGTAGTAATATCATCATAACGCTCATCCTCGTTATTAAAAAGAATATTGGAAGGATTGACACCCCCATCATTAACTAGACTACTGCAGTGAGTGCCTCTCGTACTATTATACACCTCCACACAAACATTATTTGCTTCTATGTTACCCATGTCATCAATAGGATCATTGTCGTCGCGGAAATAATTATCATGAAATGGAGAGTAACGTTCCTCTAAAGATGTCTCTAGTGGTAATACCTCTTTTCCAACATCCGCCAATGTAATGTTGTTATTATCAATGATGTCATTATTGTCGTGAAATGAAGAATAATATTGTTGCAACAATATTGTCATTGGTAACACCTTTTCTTCAACATCGGGAACAGAGATATGTTCTACAAGTGCCTCAACACCTTAGCTCAGAATTCGAGAAGATGCGGTAGTAAATATAGGGATGCATCCATAGTTGGATATATCATAGACTAGATGTAACACAGCCTTGACCATTTCATTATTGCATATGTCCATAGGTAGTGAACAAGCACGATGGGTTGTGATATTAGATTTCAAAGTTGTCTTCATCGTGATATTATATTCATTAGGATTTATCTGCAAAACCTCATTTACTCTTATTAGAAACTGAGGAAAATACAATCTTTCGAAACCAAAAATATTATATTCTTAACATTCACATAATTCATATGATCATCTGCCGATGTCTCCCACCAACTATTGTAACATAATTCGAGTACAACTAAATCTATTGATCCTGAAATTATTAAAAATAAATAAATTATTATACAGTAGAAAACATAATCATTAAAAATTTAAAACTACATTTACCCTGCACACCTGACTAGGCGCAACAGGCACTCCTGTCGCGCCTAATGTGTGTGCGACAGGGTGTCTGTCGCACACACATTAGGTGCGACATGCACGACAGTTATAGCAGCATGGTTATCGATGTTATCTCTCGGCCACGCAAAAACATAACATAACATCACACAAATGCCCTATCGCACCTTTTAAATACTTCATTAGATATACTACTCAAGATAAATTTTATTAAATACCTAGTTATACAAAAATTTATATAATTAGCTTATCTAGATTTTCGGCTATTGAATTTATTTTCTTAAATTTGTACATAAGTGCTAGATTCTTATGGATTTCTGTGTATTTGAACAAAATGTACTTTTACCGTCGACTGTTTTGGTCTCTCATTCGACACTATTAATGGTGATTAAAATCAAAAAACTGGTTACAACTTAGTTTGAGAAGATAATTATAAGGATGAAATAAGGAGTTTGAGAAGATAATTATAAGGATGAAATAAGGAGGGAAAGTTGAGGTAAAATATTTTTGTTTGGCTAATATTAATATAAAATAGTTAGAGGAGTTAATTTTAAAAATTAAAAAATTTTAATAGTTATTTGTGTCAATTTTTCGAAAATGATTGTAATAATATGATAATGGAATTGAGACTCTACGAGGAAGAAAGATAATAATCTATTCAATAAATTTTGTTTTATTATTCACCGACAAACACTAATAAATTCTAAAAAAATATGAATAAATAATTTTTTTATTAAGACTTTATAAAATAATTTTTAAATCCTGAAAAGAAATTAATATACAAAAAAATTTATTTACAGCCTTTAAAAGTTTGTGAAAGGAATATAATTTGGGATGAAAAGTTTGATAATATAATGCAAATTATTTGACCAATCCAATTGTTTGGGAATTCATAAATAAGATGCTTGTTAAGGTACGAGTAAGTAGATGGTAGACTTTCCCGCAAGGTTGAAGAAGATAATCACGTGTTTAATATGCTAGGTGGCCTCCACATTTCTATCGAAAGGCGGATAAGTCAAGTCATGCTCCCTTGGACCACAAGGGGCAAGCTGTCAAATGACAACTTAGACCCCTTAAATCAAAGTACACGTTTACCCGTGCATGCACATGTATATTATTTAAAGGGAGAAAAATGGACGGCTTTATGATGGTGTAATATTATGTACCCTAAAAATATATATTGTTGAATTTAATTAATGATAAATAATTATTTATTTAAATATTTTTAAAATACTAAATAAAAGAGAGTTCAAATATATTTTGTTGATGTAATTAAAAAAATTAAACAAATCTTCAATGCATTTATTTTTTATTGAACTCGAATGTATACAGTTCTTTATTTTTTTTATAAAATATAAACAGATAACACAATTGGACAATGTTGTTGAAGGAATTGATTCAATGGCAATTTGGTTAAACGGATTAAAATGTTGGTTGATTTTATTTCAATGTAGCTTAGGTACATTATGTGAGGAATATCGTGAAGATGTATGCACTCGTGTTTTATGTTTTAATATCATTTAAGATCTGTTTTATATTTTTAATATCATTTAAGGATCTTAAAAAATGTCAAAGATAAACTATAATTTTTTAATACATCATGTATTTCACAATTACAACATGATATAAATGAAAATGTACATGTAAAATTAATAATAGACATTTTAACTATTGTTTTGGTTAATTTTGACAATTGAAAACAATAATTTATAACTTACACTATCAAGTTGGTGAAAACTGAACAAAAATAATATAATAATCACATCATAGATGCTTTATGTCGATTTTTCTATTTTTTTAGGTGGGAGCTATATTATGACCATGCAAAATTTAATACTAAATATTTTAAAATATAAAATTATTTATACATTAAATAATTTTATTAAATATAAAACTTAATGATTTATTATTTAATAAATAAATGATATATTATATTAAAATTTAAAATAAAACTTAAATATTAGAATTCTTAATATTGTTGACACTATTATTATCACGCAAATACTTTGATAAATTATAAGGGTATTATAGTAAAAGAATAAAAATGCCAACCGCCACCATTTCAGTGGAGAAGAAAAGATCAATAAGAAGGAAGAGAGAGAAACCTTAATGGAGACAGAGAGTCTTGTCACTTGCGACTGACCCAACTAAAACCAATCAATAAAAGGCAAATAAGCCCATGGGAGAATCTTGGCCGTCCATCATGCTTCAGATGCTCTGGAAGGAACCAAAAGATGATTGATTAGTATTAATTAGGGTCGACAAGACATTGAGGAAATCACAAGGAGAAGAATCTTTCATTTCCATATTATTTTCATACCCATTTTTCATTTTTTCCCCTTTCGTTTACTTTTCCATTTAGGGTAATCCTTGTTCTCAATTTACACCACATTCTTGACTTGTATAATTTAGGAGTAACCACAAGTGGAGAGAACACGAAACGTTTCTTGTATTGTTGTATGAATATGACATCTCTTGAACGCCATTACTAAAACCTTAAATCATTAATCCGTTAAAAAAGGAACTTTTTTATTCTTTTTTTAATAAATAAAATAACTTAGGTTAATAATTTTATATTATAATCTAAATTCTATTGATATATTATAATTACAATTCTATTAAGATTATTCTTAATAATTTTATTTTGGTAAAACTTAAATTTTGACTCTCTCATAATAACGGAAGGGTGTTTATTATATCTTTATTTGTAGAGAGACAATTCTACCTCTATCCAATTTTCTTTATAGGAGAATTTTGAGTTCAATCCAACTTGAACCCGTGTACTCTAGGTGCACTCAAGGTTGTGCCAATTGGCTTGTTTTATCAAAATGATCATGTACAGAATATAATAAATTTTCATAATCATACGAGAAGATTTAAGACTTGTTTGTTAAATATTTAAAATATCAAAATTTATTAATTTGAGAATTTTTTATTTTTTATAACGCATATCTTATTTTTAATATTTATATCTGAATAAAAAAATAAACATTTGTGACTCTAAAAAATTTATGAATGAAAGTAAATATTATATCTTTAAAATCTTTATTAATATACTTATTTCTTAAACTATATAAACTAATCCATTTATTCATTTTATCTTACATCCGAAAATTCAAAAGAAAAAAGTATTCACCAACACAAAATATCCGATCCGATTCGATCCGATTACATGTTCAGGTTAAATTCGAGTTTCATTTCTCCCAACCTGATTAACCCGAAATATAATCTGGTCAACTTGAACTCAAATTTGCTCACCCCTAAAAGTAACCCAAGCTATACCCAAACCCTAACTTTTCCCTTTCATTGGCTGCTGCCACTCACAACCCTTCACTATCACCATCCTAATCAGTAGTTGTCATCCATAAACTCTAACAACCACTACAACTACCATCACAACCGCCATTACCACTCACAAACCCTAGCCACCGTGACCAACAAACCCTAGTTGCTACCTCCTACAAGCAAAGCCCCACTACCCCCCACCGCACACACATATAGCCACACCAACCCACCATACTATTGCGACAAAGCCCATAATATAGACAAAATCTTGTCGGGGATGGATTTTCTCCTTCTCCGAGTGGCTTTTCTTTTTTTTTTTTAATTATTATGTTATTTTAGTTTTTTTTCCCTTTTATTTTGTCTATGTTTCTGTTGTTAGATTGTTTTTATTATTGTTGTTGTTGGCGGCAGTGGAATTGCAATTCACATTAGTGTTGCTAATGTTGGTGGTGTTTTTGTTGTGTTGCTGCTATTCACAGAGGCTGTTCACGTTACTAAGGCAATGTCGCTAAAGTGTCAGGATCGAAAAGGTTATGCCCGTATTGGGATAGATGTCTCCAACAGTGATGCGCCAAGATTTCGACAGCCTAGAGCGAAGGCTAACAGAGAGGTCTCGATAGATGGTTTCGTGGATGACTATATATATATATTCTGATTGAAATGTGATTTTCACCCATAGTAGTTGAGGTTGGTACATTAGGCTAGTAACATAAAATTCCTCCAAAACTTCATGAGATTCTAATTGTGGAGTCATTTAGTCGCATTTTGGTTTTAGAATTTATAGTTATGAGTTATTTTATTGTTAGGTTTTTCCTAACTTAAATTATGCTTGAGTCATAGCATTGTCTTATATATTGTATTTAAGTTTGACCTTGTATTTGCACATATATGATGATGTATTGTTGGTCATTTTTTACCCTATTAGTACATGTTATTAACTTCAAAAAAAAAAAAATTAAACTAAGGAGTTGTTAGCAAAAAATGACTATGTACAATATTTATTATCTAGTATGAAAATTTATGGTACTTGATTAGAGGAAATCTTTTACTACGCCAAATTCTAATTGCATCTATGAAATTAAGATAATATTATAAATTAATTACAATTAATTTACATCTACTTATTAAACATATAGTTTTATTTTAAATTATTTTTAGGAAAAAGTCATTTTCACACTAGGTTTTAATGCTATAGCCTATTTTATCCATATTGTTTAAGCAATAGTTCATTTCACCCCTAATTTTTAAGCAATAACCTAAAATATTCTTTCATTAATTCATCATTAATTTACTGTATAATTCATTGACCAAAAAAATAAGATTTTCAATTAAGGAGATATAAACTATTTTAAAATAAAAGTACAAAATTAAATTAAATAACATCTGACTTTCTGCATAATTTTAAAATTTAAGAATAACTTAATGAATAAACAATAATAACAATATGTGTGTGTGTGTGTATAGAGAGAGAGAGAGAACTAAATACTAAAAAACATATATATCACAAGTATTAGAGTGATTTTTTTTTTTAATCTTGTCTGTGACTTTAAATTATAAAGATAAATAAATAAATAAAATTTATTATTTCACCAAAACTAAAGATAGATTTCTTCATTTACTAAAATAACACACACTAATAATGTAAAATGTAAAACATATATTTAATATATTTTATGAGTATGTATTTCTTTATTTTTTAATTTATCTTTATTTTTAATATGATCAGTGTTATAAGATTAAAAGATTATTATCATTATTATTTTAATTTTTCAAAAAAGGTAAATGCAAAGTTGATCGATTAGGTTCGTTACATATGAAAGTAAACTTTTGGGTTGTGTCTCATGTTCACGACTGTTGTGCTTGATTAATGGATGTCTCAGTCGATCGCATACAACATGTGTCATCACCCCAAAAAAAAAAAAAGGTTATGGAGAAAACTATTTTTTTTTCCTCTCAAATGTCATGGATGACACTAAATATACGTATTAAATTTTAAATTTAAGCTAAATAAAAGATTTAATGTTTGTTTATCTCACTTGAAGATAACTCTTTCTTTCCCTCATGTCATTTATTAATTTAAATTAATAATAGCCGAATATCTTTGTCATAAATATAAGTGAACTTAAAATTTCAAAATTTTTATTTTCAATTAAAAAAATTTATGAACTGAACTACCGGCACCGGTCCCTTATATTATTTATTCATTATATCACGAACATGACTAATGAAAAAGTATTTTAACATCTAAATCCAAATAAAATAAAAATCTGTTATTATCCATAAAATTGATTTAGAAACTAGCCCTGACTCATTTCTACTCTCTCTCAAGATAAATATTCTTTCTTCCTCCTTACTTTAAGCTTTCACTATCTTTCATTTTGAGTTTCTCCAAACCTAAAATGTGAAAAGTCAAAAAAAGAAGGGAAATAAAAAAGGGTTGTTTATGCACATGCAAGATTGCAAGTTGTTCATCATTCCAAAGAGATTTTTTAAATACTAAATAAAATATAATATTTCGAAATGAATGATTGTCCAAAAATAATTTTAAAATTTATTTGGTGGGGTTAAATTGGTAAGAGATGAATGAAATAGTTGTACATGTCGGCAGGGGTACGAGGTTTAAAAGCGAGTTGGGTGACGTGGACCCTTTCTGTCCTTTCGTACAAGAAGTCTAATCTCTTATTCATCTCTTTGCCACTCATTTTTTGCTTTATTTACAGAAATGTCCTACATCATTTTCTTCCTTTTATTCACGTGCCCTATATTTTGGACCGGCAACGTGTACGGCCAGATATTCTTTTAACTACGGTTGGTGAATGATTTTAATTATTGATTGATGGATGGGACGCAGCATGTGTGAATAATACTGTACTGCCAGTTGTATCGAAAAAGGAGCAAGGGAAAAAAAAAAAAAGGCACTCTCACTGTACTCCTGCAATATAAAAATTATTAATTTTGACGTATTTATTCCCAGATTAAGAGATATAAAAATAAAATATATATTACATTAATCTTATATAATTAGAAATATGTAAAATTATTTTAAAAGTCTAAATATTTGCATCTCTTTAATGTTTTCCTCTCAATTTAGTTTTTATAAATATTAGTACAATAATTTAATAACAATTTTAAATAATAAATTTTGTTCCAAATAGTTTTAAAATATATTTTATTTCATCTTAAACTTTTAATGTAACATTACACATATTTTTTTTTGTAATATATATATAAAATCATTATGTGGAGATATGTTTCTTATGATAAGATCTAAAAAAATTAACTTATTATTTTGTGGAATTTATTTTTATTTATAACTATAAGATCATAAATTTTTATAACTATATAAAAGTTAGTTCTATATAGAATAAAATTATAAAGACATTTTATTGTACTTTTCTTTTATTTTTTTCTAATTTTACGTGACAAAGTTTTCTAGAAGGAGAGAATGTTTAATTCTTTTTTATCATTTTATTTTATATGATAAATTTTAGATAAGAAAGGTCTTTTAGAACAAGCAATTTTTTTTTCTTTATGTCCTATAAGTGTGCGTAAAATAATTCTGGTGTTCTTTTTTTTTAAATGTATGGGTGGAGGCAAAATTATTATTTTAGTCTTTATTGATCACAAGATTCAAAATTGGATGATCAATTAAAAAAATATGCTTGAAAACCACCTATCAAGTGCAGGGATAAAATTAGGTTTTTCTTTAATTTTTCAATTAAAATCTTTTAAAATTGATCTCATATAACATATAAGAATTAAGTAATCTATAAATTTGTATCTTTGATAATATGAGAAGACAAACAATTAAGAGTTGTAGATCCGTCTCCAAACGATCTTTCAGGCTATGACTCAAAATCGATCAACACTGGATGTGTGGGCGTCTGTTTCAACACTCTCAATTACAATTGACGTCTCTTAGATGTCTTCTGTATTTTTATCAGAAACTCTGAAATTCTATTCTCTCTTGTTTTAAGAGAAAAATACACTTTTTATAATATCTTATAAAAAACCTTAGTATGTTACGATTAGAATTCCTATTTAAAATAGGATTCCTTTTTTAATTTAAATATTTGAATTAAATATTATCTCTCAACTTACGTAAAAGTGGAGAGAATGTGTAACTAACTAGAGGACCACCTTATAAAATATCACAAGCCCTCTTTTACACTTAAATATAACATACTAGGATTTAACAAATATTATAATTATGATTTTCACCTAATACGCCAGTTTTCTTTCTTTTGAGTCCAATGATGATGTTGTCAATTAAATAAGTTAACTCGAAGATTATTTGGGAACATACAATAATGGCTACTTAATTCCAATTCTACTCCACTATAAGATTGGAACTAACCTCCATAATTGTATGCTCGAATAATAATTCGCCCAAGACACATTGATTTCTTTACTGCACAGTTCTTTATACCACATCGTTAATTTAAATTGATATTTCAACTGTCCAATCAATTTAATTACATCTCGTTCCTTGATACTTACTGGTTTTCTCTAATGATCATTTTCAACATACTTATTTATGTTGACGCACTCTGGCCAGAGAATTCTATGATCAAGTACTGAAAACCCATAAAAAAATATGTCGTACAAATTCTGTATTGTTAATCTATAATTTTAATACTTGTGATTGCTCCCACCAAGATACCGGGTAATCTTGACTACATGTGTATGTCGTGCCCAGTGGTAATTCAAATGAAATAACAACTACAATCATGAAATTATAACTAACTCAAGATTAAGATTACAGTAAATCAATGCCTATGAGATTTAATAAGTCTAACAGTTATTACTAGGTTAATTAAATCTCATATGTGATCCAGTTCAATGTAGTCGTACTACATCAATAAATTCATATATGATTAAAACAGATCACTCAATGAATTTATTACAGTCTATACCTAAATAAAGTGTCCAACTTTATTTATTAACTGCGAACTTATTTTATTTAATTATAAGATAACTTGTATTTATGTCTTCTGTAAATCCACATAGTGATCGCATAAATACATATAATATGATTAAATGGACTTTACTTAAAATATTAATGCAATAAAGATACATGAATAAAATATCTCATTTATTTTATTAATCAGAAATATATTTATTATAATAAATATATAATTAAATATGCTTTAAAGAGCATATTTTTCTAACATCAAATCTTTAAAAAAAATAAATAAACCAATTTAGATAGTATGATTTTTTTGGAAAAAAAAAAAGTTATAGAACGTATTAGACCATGTTGAAACTCTTACAATTTTGTTCCTTTTTTGTGATATGTGTGTAACATAATTTTAGTATTCTTTTAAAAGTAAGGGTGGTTAAAATTTAAATTAATTTTTTATACCCTGTGGTGTGTGTATCATAATTTTAGTATTCTTTTAAAAGTAAGGGCAGGTAAACTTCAAAATCAATTTTTAAACCCTATCTCTCATATTATTCAAATTTGAATGGTCAACTTAACTAAAACTACTTGAAAATCACTCGATTAAACTTAAGAGTTCGACTAAACCTAAGAGCGAAACAAAATAATTTAATTAGCTAGTAAGATTTTACAAATAATTTTGGTATTATAATATATTGGAAGTTTGGAACTATTTTAAACTTATTGAAAAAACTAGCAAAAGTATTTTAAATAGTATGTATTAATACTCGCTAGGATTATATATTATTTTATATAAAATTAATATTGGGTAATTTTACATTTTAAAATAAAATGCTATACTCTTTTTTTTTTGTAAACTATTTCCTTTGCAGAACTATATATGTCGGTTAATTCAATTGAAAGGTTTGTTTAAGTCAAGCAGTTTGCTTAACATAATTTATTAAATTACGTTACCTAGGTGGGTGCATGGACATCCATACAAATTTTCAACATAATTTTTGTTTTCTTAAAATCAAGTTTCCCATTTTAGACTTTTTTCCTTAAAAATTTAATTGAGTTTCTTAGGTATAATCCTGTCTTATTCAATGCCGGTTTATATAAAATAATTATATCAAGCTCCAAAGTTATAAGTTCTTTGTGTCTCAATAAATTTTATAGTTGTCAAATCATTATATTATATTATCGATCGTAGTAGATAGAATTCCATAGAATTCTTCTTTAGCATTTCCTAATTAAAGAAACCGAATGGAGAATACTTCTTTAGAAATAGGCAAGGAACATGTTAGGGTTAGTGTGTACTTATTTTTTATGGTTCAATAGGAATAAACCTTTGCTTAATTGCTTGCCCTATTGAACGAGAGAATATAAATCATAAATTATTGTACAAGTACAAAATTGGAATGAATCCCATGAAGAAAATCAAATAAAAGTGGAGCATACCCTAAAGCAAGCAAAGGGTCTCCCCAGATCGTATTTATGCCCAAAAATGGCATTTTTAGGACCCACATGTATTAATTTTGGGACACAAATTGAACCATGAAATGTGCTTCCAATTGAGTGTTTTTTTCCCCAAATCTTTTTGTAATAACTAAAGGTTATGGAGAGCCAAATTCTCAGCAGCAATGGTCTATTCCTTGTCTTTTCATTTTTGGGCATTAATACAAACTGGGGAGGTACCAAATTTCCGTTTTTCTCAGTTGGGAAATAACAATGTGAGTTACAAAAAATTTGTTGTATTGAGAATATTTTGTTAATTTTTAATTCATATATTATCAAAGATCAAGTAGCATAATAGGCAAAATAGCAAATAACTAACCTTGTTTGAGCTCTATGCCACTGTAAATATGTTAACGCCGCTTTGGGCTTTATCTTTATTAATTTTTAACACACTTGACTACTATTTTTTAAAACAACGTGTTATATTAGAAGTTCCAGATCACGTATATATAAGATTTTTTTTTCTTTGAATTAAATATACATAAGTTTAAAATTAGGGGTGGATATTTAATTCGATTTAGACTGAACCGAACTGAATTAAATTATATTATGACAATTCGATTCGGAGTATAAAAATTAAACGGTTCAGAAATTCTGAATCAATTATTTTTTATTTAATTCGGTTAAAAAATAAACTAAATGGTTCAACAAAATCATTTCGTTTTTATTTGGTTGCATTTAAAACCGAACCAAATGGTTCAACAAAAAAATTAAAATTAAAATTAAAAAAATGAATTGATATTTTGGTAATAAAGTTGGTATTTTTATTTGTTAGCTAATAGATGTGATTATATATATATCATAGCATATAATTTAATTTTATTTATTTATTATTTAATTATTAGGACTTGGGGAATGATACACTTTGACTTGAAGAGATAATGTAAGCATTGTGGATGTAGAAGCTAAATGATAAAGAAGTCATGATTGAGAGAGCTGTCGTTGCCAATGAAAGTTTGAAGTTTCTTGTATAATATATAGTGGATTTCTAAATTAATGTCAGACTTTATTATGTTAATTTACTATTATTAAATTTTGTTATGTTTATTATTTGTGTATTTCTAGATTAGTGTTAAACTTTATTATATTAATTTATTGTTGTTAAATTTTATTATGTTGTTATTGTTTTTGAATTTATATACTCAAAATTATTATTATATCATTTTTTATTGATTGAATATATATGATGAAACTAAATTGAATTAAACCACCAAACTGAACTGAGTTCGGTTTAGTTCTATAATTTATATTTCATTCAAAAATTTATGAATTATTTAGTTTTATTTTAGGTTGGTTCAGGCTCTGAACTAAATAAACTAAATAATGTCTACTCATATGAAAAATATTATTTTTGTGTGAAATTTAGCCGATTAATTTTTAAGTAATTTTTTTAACTAGCTACCTAAGTTTGAAACATAAGGATGCGGGGACTAAAACCTGAATTTAAATTTCATCCACTCCTGCCTTTTACACACATAAATGATTAAATATTAATAAAAATATTGAAAACATTTTTATTCATGCAGATGTCAATTTCTTATCAGCAAACTATAGGACACTATTGTCACTGCGTAAGTGACGGTTTGGAGTCAAAACGAACCATCACCAAATTAAATTAGAGTGATGATGTGCTTAGACAATTGGTATTTAATTTTTGTGTTTCAGATTATCTGACATTTGACGTGTTATTTATTTATTGATGCTGGAAAATTATCTCAATAATTATGGTATAAAAGTCAACCACTGCCAAATATATTGTAGTGATTGATTCGTGACACATTATTTCGAATAAACAATTACATTTCAATTTTGTGAGTAAATCATCACTTCCCGCAATAACAGAAGGATGTGGTTCATGCAAGATCTATGAGAGAAATGTTAATTTTATATTTTTTGGGAAAAAAATTTATAAATAATGCTAGATCCCAACTAATTCTTTTGATAAAATATTTTTTGAAACTACTATAAGTATTCTTACTTTCTTATCCCAAAATGGTTTGAGTTTAAAAAAAAAAAGTAGAGAAAAATTATATAATATAGTCCCATTATTGAAAAAGGAAAATGACAAAGTTCATCTTGCAAGTATTTCTCAATTCTCAAAGGAATGGACCAGTACAAAGCCTTCAGATAATAGCCAACATCAAGAAAAATCAATCCATTTGGGCTTCAAAAACCATCAAACTCTCAAAACAAAACAATGTTACATATACTAAGAAGTATGGTAAATACTTTGAGTACACTATTCGCACCCTCAAATATGCTTTTAAAACCCCCTTTTTCCTAGTATATGTACTTTAATTTCAAAAATACTCTTTTAATCAACACTCCTAATTTATTATTATTTCCTATTTTTTGAAGTAGTTTTTTTACTCTTCAAATCATAGTCTCCTATTTATTTCCTTTGCAGCATTTAATAAGATGTTTTTTTATTGATAATTTTATTAATGGAAATCATTGACTTGAAAATTATGGTTTGAAAACAGTTTCAAGTATAGAAATAGTTAATTTGAAAACAAAAGAAAAAAAAAAAAAAAATTATTTTTTGATTTAGACAAATAAATTAGATACATGAGAAGTCATATCTCAACTCACGAAAAAAAAAAAAAAAGCGAGTGTAAGATGGATGATGAATTAATTCGTAGAAAAAAAAATTATATAACAAGTTTGCGTGGGATTTAAAGAGATAGAAAAAAAAAGATATTTATTGATTTAATTAAATTTAAATTGATCCTTAAATGTAATTTCAGTAAGAGAGATTTTATTAGAATAAGGAAGGCTGCTAATAGCTACACTCAAAATGTTTGATAAGGGGTTAACAAACAGACGACAAAGCCTTTAAAAAAACTGCAGCAAAATGTCAGAAGAAGAATTACAAGCAAGAGCAAAATAATTGGTACATTTAACACAAAAATCAAACATATACACTTTGGCAAAGAGACTGTATCTTGGCAATGAGTCTTATCCTGACGTTGATACTATTAAAACTTGCCTCCCATAAATGGGTTTGGCTAGTTGAGTGGAATATTTTTTTATAATTATATTATTAAAATTATAATATATTTTTTATTATTTATCATTTTGTGTGTATGATTTTAAAACTACTCCAACATAACCATGACTTGTGTATTATTGTTAGAAACAATTTCTCTAATGCAATATTATAACACAGCCAAAAGTCTCAAGTTCGATTATTTCCTTTACTGCAAACTCTTTCAATTTAATCTTCAATTTTCTGTCATATTTTTGAGCTCTCATCTTTCAATCCATCTACAAGCTTCTATTTTTAAAGCCCTAATCACGTTTTATGCGAGGGTTCTTTTAGGTTTTTCTTAATAAATATTGGGTTTCAAGTGTGAGGGTGTCTGTAAAGACTCGTTTTAATAAATATTAGGTATTAAATTTTCAAGTCAAACAATTTCTTTAACATATACAATTCACAAATTGATTCAGACAACTCAATTCTATTCAGAAACTGATTCAGACTCACATCAATACTGATTAACAACATTACAAAATATATTAACATAAACAAAATTGTGAAATTATCAATTTTTTAAATAGAAAGTACAAACTAGCTAGCTAGTTTGTTGAACAATACCAGTAGTGTTGAAATTGTTACTTTTAATTTCTTTGCAATGAGACGAAACCTGTCTTCTCAAGAAAATGAAGTACATGATTGGCGTCATTGTCTTGAAGATGATCCATTGTAATGATCAACAACTCTTTCAAATTTTCATGATTAGGAATAAATGTTACATAAATCTTATAATTAAATTCTTTGGAGACTAATAAAATTTTAATTTTCTCCATATCACCAGCATATGTAGTTTTAAGAAGGGTTAGTTAAATTTTTAATTAATAAAAATAATTTTAATATTGAAAGAATTATTATGATTCGTGTATTGTTAACAAATATTAATAATAATAAACTCGATTGGAAATAACCTCATGACTCTATGACTGACCTAGCTTAAATTTGATGTTGATTAAGGAAAAGCAAAATCTACGGAATAAAAGAGATCAACTAGGCACATTGGAAGATGAAATCGAAATTGATTTCAAAAAGTAAAAAAATTTAAATAAATTTTTTATTGTAGTATTAATAACATAGAACTATACTGTCGGATATAAGTTAAACAATATAAGTATCGTACGCATATATCCATATTGTTAGGTCCTGTTTGGTAGAATTATTGTAATTGTTAAGTTATAACTGTTGTAAAAAAATTGTAACTATAAAATAAAAATTAATAATTTGTAGTAAATATAATTTTTAAATAATAATTTTGATAAAATTATTAGAGATATAATAAAATTTTCATCATATTAGTGAAAAATTATATAAACAGAATTTCCAAGCTAGTATAGGTAATGTTTATCAAACACTTTCATACTGTAATTTTTAAGTTACAATTACTCAATCTCAATCTCAAACGGACTCTGAGTTCTTACTAATAAAAATTTATTTCATTTGTGAAAGATTAATGTAACTCATTACTAGTATCTAATTTTTATTAGTAGCACATAGGGGATTGTATCTGACTCCACCTAGGCTAAATTTGAGAGACAAGATAAGCAGGAAGTAGACTAGTTTGTGGGATTACTATTATAGTCCCATGTTTGGACTGTTAATTGATTTTGAATTACTTGTCCGGTGATAAAATTTAATTTAAAGTTCATAAGATAAGTTCTCTCATGAGCAAAAAACCCACACGATACGAGTTGGATTGATAAAGATCTTTCAACCCAAACGAATTAATTTTTACCAGTGCAATATTTGTGGGTTGGGTGGATGAAAAAAATGTTAACATAACCCAACTCGGAAACCCAAACAATTAATAATTTTTTTTAATATTTCATTACTAACAACTTATTCAAATAATAATATTAATTATATAGTATTAGATTAAAATTATAATTTAGTGTTTAATGTTTAATGAGGCTTTGAAGTTTGAATTTTGTTTAGAAATTTATGTTAATCAATTAATTAATTAATCATTTTAAATTTTTTTAATTTTTAAATACTAAAAAATAAAAATAAAAATAAAAAAGACATTTGAGATATGACTAGCCCGAATCAACTTGCACTTTTGTGGTTTAATTTTGGTTGAGTTATGTTTTTCGCAACCCGTGGTTTATGCAAATGCAATTGCCATCAGATTCCACTGAAAAAGTATTGATTTTAGAAACTATGTTTTTACTACTCATTTATAATATTTATGAATTAAAAAAATTAAAAATTAATTTATATGTTATTTTAAATTAAATTCCTTCTTTAATGAGATATGTCTTAATTATATAATTGAGAAACATAATTATTAATCATATTAACTAAGTAATTTCTATTGAATGCATTTCAACTGAATAGCGATTCGTTAATCCTGTTATTGGCCTTCTCCTTAACCCCCAATTTTATTAATTAAGTTGTCATTTCATTTATGTCAGTTATAAAAAAATTATAACTTAACAGGACCCAAATTTCTAATCTCAATACAGGTCTAATAAAAATTACTTAAATCTTTTTCGTCCTGTAGAATAATATGAAGAATTGACTTCTTTCTTAAGTTCTAACTGCTCAACTGAGTTACTGTGTGAATCTATGTGGTGACAATAGGTGACTTTAGATTTTGTGATATGAATGATCAAAAGATGGAGAGAAATTTAGAGGATTTTTACGTCATTGATTGTAACCTATGTTGAAAATGAACAATAAAATAAACAAAAATAAAACAGTAGGGGTGTCATGGGAGAAAAGTGGGGGCTGAAAAGCGCCACTCTATATAACGTTCAACTAAGCACTAAAACTAATGAGTGAAGCTATTGGTACCCACTTAACTTCTTGAAAAACTTTTCTGAGTGCACCTCCCAAATACTTTTACATATAGATCAGTCTATGATGCGGTAAAAAATTACGGCATCAGTAATGTTTTAATTATGTACCGTTAGATTTAATCAATAGTACAAAATATTTGTATTAAATAAAAAATAAAAAATTTAAAAATAATTGTAATGGCTTAAGGGAGCGAAGAATTTTTGTAAAACAGTTGTGATCACGCTTAGAGTTTGAAATAATTTCACTTAAATAGCATATTTTTTTAAAAAATCACTTTTCAACCTTCGTATAAATTTGTAATGTGATAATATTTTTTTTAAATAAATGTTTTAAAATCTATTATTATTAAAATATAAGATATAATTTCAAGTAGGTTATCTAACATAAATCAAATAAATAAGTTGTAATTATAAAATTTATACTTATAGGTGAGATTACTTGCAACCTAAAAAATACTTGATCACCCATGTTTTAATAAAATTTAATATTGCATATTAAAATACTTGTTATTTTATATACTATTCATTTGTGTAATTGATCATGAAGTATATATTAACTTAAAAATACTTGTTATTTTTAACACTTATTTAGCATACCTATTCTACGAATTTATTGTTTATGTTACAATTAATACACTTCCATGGTAGGAAATTACCCAAGCCTCATAAAATTAAAGTTTTACAAGCCTATATATTTTCGTTTTTTTGAATATTACTTTGTTAATTTCATAAAAGTTAATTCTATCATATATTCCTAATTATCTTTAGTTTATGAATCATGAAAGATTATCTTATTGATATCATTTGATTTTAATTATAAAATTTTTATGTTACTAAGAGTCATTACTTTTATTATGATAATTAATGGTGACAATAAATAAAATATTTTGTCCAATAATATTTAATGGAAAAAATGAGAGAAAATTTCAGTGTATGTTTTTATATTTTCATTATAAAAATATGGTTTGGAATATTTTAATTTAAAGTTTTGACACAAATTTTAGCCATTAATCTCTCACAATCTAATGATCAGTATTGAAATTCAAAGTAATATTTTATAATGTTATATCCTCCACCATTAAATTGCATGAAATTAATAGTTTAATTTTGTGTTAAAAAATTAAATCAAAATATGTCTCATTATGAGTTGTATAAACATATAATATATATATTTTTTTCAATAATAATTATCGAATAAAATATTTCTCATTTGTTGTGACTCATATAGTATCATTAATAAAACGTATATATTTCTCATTTTATTACAATGCCTTCTATTACCATTATTGTTTGAGTGTTAATGGTTTTGTAATTATATTCATACAATACAAATTATTATAAGACCTCATGAAATATCTTTATATAAAGTATTATTCAAATAACATTACTTGTTAGTTGCATTATATATATATATATATATATATATTACTAAATGTAAGAATGAAAACAAAAATGTAAAATAGTAAGGTGATAGATTGTACATAATAATTTTAATTTCAAAATTATTTGTGTTTTTTTCATTTTTTTGGTGACTTAAAAATATTTATCAATTGATTAGATAAAATATAATTTAAAGTATGAAGAAATATCACAACTTGAAAATATACTTGTTACATAATTACATATTGGTTAAAATTAAATTAAGGGTGAAAATTCTAATATTAAATCCAATGATCTCATTATTGATTGTGGGATTTTTATCCCAACATAATAGAAATTTTCTTTTATTAATTAATTAAAAATAAAAAATCTATATTTACTTACAACATGAAGGTTATCTGTTAATATTTAATTAACTAATTTTTTACGAACTATATTAAATGAATGGTATATATTAAAAATACTAAAATCCAATAGTCCATAATAATTCTATTATCAATGCTGTAAAACCTCATATAGCATCATAGAAAAATCATTTTACATATACATCACTTCTCAAAATCCTCACATTAATTTCCAAATTACCCTCATCTCTTTATTTTTTATTTCCCCTCTTTTTTAAGGTTTTGAATTCCTTCAGATTTACTCTAAGAATTTATCTATTTTGTATCAATTCATTTCTCAAAACTAATCTTTTTGGTTTAGTCTGCAGTAAATAGATTCACTTTTCTCTTCTAAACTTAAATTTTATCCCCAAATATTAATTTTCAATCCAGCCTACTCATCATCTAATTTTTGAAAAATAAATATAAATTCGAGCTTGTTAACTAGCACAAAGAAATCAACAAAAAGAGAAAAAAAAAATATATTTTCTTTTTCTTTTGCTAAAGTTTCAAACTTCACAGAAGGGAAAAAAAGAAAATCAATGAGGCTCATAAGAACGATACCCAAAAATTTAAGAAGCACTGCCACACTTTTGCCATGGACCGAATATACCTGATGAACTAGAGGTATGCAAGGAGGTGAATCAACTGCATATGCTGTTTGGTGGTTTTGATTATTTAGGGCTAGTTTAGGATTATGGTGGCTGATTAAATAAATTACTTATACTGTACAGAAGAAATAAGCTACTGATTAAAAAAGTTGCTTGGTATTTTATAAATTATGTTGTTGTGGTTGTTGTGAGTTAAAAAAGCAGAGTACATGCGTTTGATAAATTTTATTACGAAAATTTTATTTTATTATATAGTGACAAAAAAAAATAAGTTTAAATTATCTTTTTTTTTTAGAATATATTTAATAAATTGTTTGAAAATACTTTTTTTTAAATATATAAAATTACATAAAGTGAAAAAAACTCAATTAAATAAAATCTAATGAATTTTATTATCACACAAGATAAAAATTCATACATATACATAATTCAAATAAAATAAAAAGTAATATTTATTATATTCACATTAAATTGACATTGGAGATAATATATAGTAGTTGTGGCGGTAATTTAATTGCGGTGATAATATGATATCTAATTATTTATATATTAGGGTTTATGAAAAAATAAAATATAATTATCTTTTTGTTAAGATTCTAAGGTTATAATAGGAAATTTAAAAATAATTACTGTCACATACTTTTAAAAATTACTGTCAAAATGGAAAAAAATTATGAAATAACGAAATTTATAAAATATTATTTTAATAAAAAATGAAATAAGCAGTTCATTGAATTTTAACCCCAATCTCAAAAGGAGCATAATTGTTAAGTTTTTTTTTTTCTTTTAATGGGTATTTATTTTTATTATCATACTGACTTGATGATATTCTGGTGGTTTCATTTCAATTTCAATTTCAATTTGAAGTATTTGGTAATTTTAAAAAAAATTAAAAAAAAAGAGTACTGGGAGAGAGTTCATTTGTTAACGAAGACGAATGGGGATAATTTTGGAATGGAAAATTATCAGCCATATACTCTTAAATATCACTAATATTATTTGTGTTATAACACTTTTAATATGTATCACTCGTATACCCTAAGTTAGTAAAATGATTCTACAGTCTACCAATTCTTTACCAACCGTTAGAATATGCTAATGTCTTAAGGGTAGTATAGGAGAACTGTGATAAAAAATAATATGTCATCTTTTTTAAGTAAAATATATTACTTTACAGACGACATATCGTTTTATTAAAATATAACAATATGAAATGTCGTCTTATATAAGGAAAATGACAACGTTTTTTCAAACGACATGTCATTTATATTGAACATTAATAGATGGCATGTCGTTTACATTGAATGTTATTGGATGACATATAGTTTTATTATTAAAAAAATTAGTGTAAGAAAAGAAAACACGCACAGTATTGTATCTCTTCTCTTTTTCTTTTTTCTTTACAAACACACTATACAAAAGCAAGGGGAAGTCAATAACACATCATCATAGGGACAACACTTATGATTAGAGACAGCACGGCAGACGTAGAGACAGTCTCTTAACTTATATGAATAAGAATCACTTTAAAAGAAATTGCTGTACTTGTGAGTATGCTACCAGCTTCTCCTTTGTTTTTTTGTTTTGTGTGTGTGTAAAGAGAAGAAGAGATCCGATCATATGTGTTGTGCGTGTTTATTTTTATTTTACTATTTTTTTTTTGTAATCAAATGACACGTCGTCCAAGTAAAAGACGTATCTTCTTTTAGTATTTCAGTAAACCGACGTGTCGCTTTTAAAACATTTTCATTTTACTCAAATAAGACGATAAATCATATAGTTACATTACAGTAAAATGATATGTTATACAGTTATGTTTAAGTAAAACTATATGTCATACGGTTATATTCAATAAAACGATATGTCATTCGAAAACAATACATTTCATTGAAAAAAACGACATTTTATTTTTTATCACAGTTTCTCCTTTACTTGTTTCAAGTGTAAAATCGTCATTTTGCCAAAATTCCGTTAAGTTCTTAACAGTAGTAAATAGTAAAGTAGATGACAAAAATATTTTACCAACTTAGGGTCTACAAATGATACAAATTAAAAATATTATAACATAAATTATATTAGTCACATTTAAAATTATATGACTGATAATTTCTCCTTCAAAATTAAATTGGGTTTCAAAATTACCCTACATTCATCAATTGATTTTGGGGTGCTGCAAGGAACAAGAGTTTGGCGCAGCCAAGTCCAGTCGTCTACCTATCAATACGTTGTATCATAACTTCTTCTATCTTCAGCAAATCTTTAGCAATCGTGGATTGGTGTTCAGTAGTATATTATTCGCAAGTGAAGTAAGTAGTTCAGTTTGGGCGGGCATCTCTTGAGGGGACGAGCGTGCTGTTTTCCTCTATTGAAAAGGATTAGCAATTAGACTCTTCTATAGAATCTATATTGAGAAGGTTGCTTGCATAAGGAAAGTAGTGGTGTGCCAGTAGCACCACTCAAACTAATTTCCCAATGCCCAAATACACGAACGCCTAACCCATCGACCGACTCACAGCATTGAGCTGCCGCCCGTCACCACCAGGAAGACAGCCGGCAGCCACGCCACGCCACCCTACCGTTCCTCACTCCCTCTAAATTCAAATATCATTGTAGGTAAATTTCAAATTTTATGGTATACTCTGAAGACAATGAAAAATAAAATTGAAATACACTGATTTATATTTCAAATTATATATTTTCATACATTTTTTTACTTTTGTTACTACTCTCGGCAGTGTGGAAACGCACCAAGGCGATTGTGTGTAATGGAAGATCAAGAAGATGATGAGGCGATGAATAATAAGTGAATTGAATTCCTCGGTGGATTTCGTGCTTCATCGAGAGAACAGAGTCCCCCTGATGTACAACTCATTCCTCGTAACGGGCCTCCCGTGCGCCTTACCCGTAATTATCTCTCTCTTTAATATTTTTCTTTTATATATTAATTGCTACTAAACAACTGCAGTCACTTGAGCACGTACGCAGCACAGTTTTGTGCCTTGTATTGAATGTTGAAGTTATGGTATAACTAGTCAACCCCATGTGACAAGACAAGATTGCTCATCAGAAGGCTTGCAGCATTGTCCATATTTTTTTGTAATTGAAATCTGAACTTTGAAATCATCAATTATAGTAAACGAGTTCGTATCCATGTTAGTTTAAATAAGTCACGATTTGAACGCGACGCGATAAGACAAATTGACACCTCTATATAAAATTGTGTTAAAACCTATATGCATTTGGTAAAATGATATTTTGTTGTGTTGTGTCATGTAGGCTGCAAGAGCAAGCGGCTTGAAGGGCTGTCTAGATAGGAAAAATTTGCTGCTTTCATCCACTGACGGAATGACTACAATGAGAATAGGTGCAGAACATGAATTGCTCGAGGCTTTTGTAGATTTTCTCTACACAGGGAGCTTGCCTAGGGAGAAGCTGCAGAAACTTGTGACTCAATTATTCGTCCTGGGATATATGTATGAGATTGAGTACTTGAGAGAGGTTTGCTTGCACCATATGCTTGTGTCTTTGCAGTCATCAAATGCTCTTGATTTTCAGTCATCAACTGCTCTTGATTTTCTGAGAATCGGGTATCTTTATGAAATTGATGAATTGATGGAGGCTGCGCTGGACTTCACCGTCAAAAACTTGGAGGAGGTAGTATTCTCTGATGAGTATGAAAAGTTTGCATCCAAGTTTCCACAGTTGTGTGTGCAGATTACAAGAAGAAGTTTGATCAATGCCAACAGAAGACTTACTGAAGTTTAATAAGTTGTGGTAGAATTGATTGTTTGTGTAATGTTAATTCATTGATGGATGAAATAATTGTTTAATTTTGTTTTGGTCTTGTTAACAATTGCATTTTCTTCAGAGGTAGGGGGGTTGTTCTATCCAGATCTTGATCTGGGATGGTTGGTTTTCCTCTAGGCATGGGATAGTTGTTCCATTCAGATCTTAATTTAAGATGGTTGGTGTGTGCTTTTTGTTTCTTTTTGGTGAATAAGAATTTGTTTCTTTTTGGTGAATAAGAATTCTCCTTTCAGCTTCCACTAATAAATTACAACAGTATTTCCACAATTTTTTTTTTTGTTGACTAATTTTATGTTATTCCATCTATGTAATTGAGAGTCATTGATTAAATATATTTTTTCCTTTTCAATCAGGAACTACAATATTGCATATGTTAGTTTCATTTTATTGGATATTTATTGCTGATTATATTTGATTATTTCTATATTGAAAACCAGAAACCAGATCAGATTTGAGGATGTTGCACCTTCTAGCTTGCAAGTCCAATCGAATTCTAAATGCAAATGGCATCTAATGGTGCTTTAAGCTCTTCAGTTGCCTATTAGGGTGGCTTTGGCTTGTTTATTGAGTGAGATACATTACAGATACAGCTTGTTTGGTATGTTAAGGGAAAAAAAATTGTAAATATGAAATAAAATTTAATAATTTGTAGTAAATATAATTTTTAAATAATAATTATGATAAAAATAACAAAGATAATGTAAATTTTTTCTTATATAAATGGTGTATCGAATCAACTTACCTTAGTCATATTAGTTGATGTTACCATATAGTTTAATATTGTAACCTTTAAGTTACACTTGTACAACTTTAATATTAAAGAGGATCTAACTTGAACTAGCCTATATATCAACTATTGTTTAACCTGTGGCCAACGACCCAAGCAGCATTGTTCTGTTCCCTGCCTTTTCAGATTCGAAACAACATCTCAAGACTTGAGCACAATTTCCTTTTAGCAACAAGAGATGAGATCATGGCAATATTTTCAAAATGTTTGTGCTGTAGTGTAGTGACGGCTATTGAGCCTGGTTTCCGGCTGGACTTTTTACGAGCTTGGATTAAAAATGTGCGTAGTAACTAGAATTTAAACAAAATAATAATAATAATAATAATACTAACAACTGGGCTTAAAAATTATTCTTGGCCGTCTCACGACTGGGCAAGACTAAATTCAACTGGGCTCGAGCTTTTCTGTCATTTCTACTTGATAAGGTACTGTTAATTTTGAAAATGATCTAATATCAACAATCAAGTAGCAGCAACTTAATTTATCTTCAAGGTTGCAAGCAACTGAGTGATATTCAGTCTCTTTACTTGGATAGCCGCTCGAGTTCACCATTAAAAGTTATATTTAAAATTTGTTGACTTTCTACTTGTTATTATTATTTGTTTAAAGTAGCAATTCTTTACATTTTTACTATAATTTTATTTCAGGGCTTTGTTTTTTCTTATTTTTGGCATAACTGGAAGACTAATAAGAATATATAAGAATTGTAACTATTAGGTTCATATTTGAGGCTAATTTATTTCCATCATTTAAGGAAGCCAAGAATTGAAAGTTTGTCTTAGTCTCAAATCTTATAATAGCCAACAACTTCCAACATGTTTCTTTGTACTGGCCCGAAACAACCTCTCCATCTCTAAATTGAAAAATAAAAACCAAATATAGACGTTACGACATTGCTCGCGACACTATAAAAAGGGAACATATTTTGTACAATTTCATCATCACTGTCCATTTTCTTGCACGTTATTTCAATTCAAGAATCGAGATGGCAAGCATGAAAATCTCAGTTGGCATTCTTGCACTGTTGCTCGTGTCTTTCATTCTCAGCAGCGACGCTAAAAATCCTGCCGATGCTTCGGAATTGATTAGGAAAAAGCAGTACTTGTCTCCTCTCAGCTCTGTTGATGGTTCTGCTCCTGATGAATCCGGCGACCCACGTCACGTTGGGGTGTCTTCAAAACCTGAAACTCCTGCTCCTGCTCCTGCTCCTTCTCCAGATTATTCATCATCGCCATCGCCATCGCCATCACCATCGCCATCATATTAAATTGCTTGACAAGTTTAATTTATGATAATGGTATTGAAACTTTTTATTGTATCGGAAGAGAATGGATGGTGAGATGTGCAATAAATGATGAAGAAATAAATAACTTGTGGATGAAGAAATCTAAGAATTTGTTTATGCTCTTATTCCGACTTTGACGTATATATATTTGCGCATGGCTTTTATTCATTTTATCCTCTTTTATATGGGAGTGCTTTTCTCAACCATTTAATTGTTCTAAAGCACGCACACAAAGTTTCTTAAAATTTTAAGGCCTATAAATATATATATATATATATATATATATATCATGGGGTTGCACTTGGCCAAAACAAAGAACTGTGTATGCCACGCTGTTGAATAGAAATTAGAAATGGACAATTTTTGTAGTCGTCGAAGAATCATGATCTTATGTGCATCTAGGGACTTTATCCACCTCTATCTACCACTTTAATATTACATAAAGAATCGTGATACATTAAAACATGAATTGAAATTGTCAATTTTTGCTTCTTCATCAATTAGTGCCTACACTGCTACACGTGACTTGCAATTGTTTCCTTTGCTTCTTTCCCAATTAGTGCCCGCTAACACATGCGTGCACGGTCTTCTTTTGACAGATGGAATTTGTATTATTCAATAATATATGTAATTCTTTATTTTAAGTAAAATTTAAAAAAAAAAAAAGATAAGACGTTCCAAAATTTACTTAAATAGCTATATATACCACCTTAATTTTATAATTGATAACTCAAACTCGTTTCTTGATTGTCTTTTTCTTCGGCAAATTTTAAGAAAACCAAGAGAAGGCCCTCAAAATTGCAAACCAAAATGCCAGTGGGAATAATAAATACATTCAACATCAAACTTATGAAGCTGGCCTTTTAAGAAGAATTATCTGTATCAAAATTTATGTCTCAGTAACATCGTTCAATCATATGGATTCGTTTTTACATTGTAAACTAGCACACATGATAATGCTGCTCATCATTAGTTTGGACCATTTAATGAAATAAACGTCCAAGGTTTCAAGTTAATTGGTGGCCAAAAAGATAAAGAAGTTGGAAGTGGCACTATTCTACTGGCTGGTCTTCGCTTTGGCCCACTTTCTAAATTTGTAACTGAAACTTTAAGATAACTGAGGTCCCAATGCTTTCGTCACATCCCACATAACATTAGACTGGTCTTGGAATCATCAAATTCTGAAACTTAACTTTCAATGGCTTTACCCTTCAAAAGTTTTAGCCACCCTCTCTCTCTCTCTCTCTCTCTCTTATCAGTTTTCACCTGCAATGATGTGAGGATGTCTTATATTCCAAACCACCTCATGTTTGTCAAATTGCTCTCCGTCGGCACTTACAACCATTTGTGGAACTTTTTCATCACGAACCATTTGTGGAACTTTTTCATATAGCGAAGGCAAAGCTTAATGAAAAGAAAACTAATAGAATGAGTATGCAATTTTTCTGGTGAAACAGGTGACCTTGACTCTCTTTTAGCAGTTCCTTTTTTAATAAACATAAAAAAGGGTTGGGGCGGCTTAGGATGTTTAGGTTTCTATTTTGACTCATTCTATATATAAGTTTATGTATCACTCATTTTCTAACTAATGTGGGACAATTCGACAACTCAATAATCTACCGTTAGATAAAACTCAAAACGATTTGGAAGTGGCAGTTGCCCCAATCCATTCGTTCGACGTTGAGTACACTACATTTCGGCTTTGATACTAATTGTTGGGAAATAACATTATTATCAGTGAAAGTATCAAATTTATATTCTATCCATACTATCAGCTTTTAAAAGTGAATATCTTCTTGACTTTTGACTGAAGCTTTTTCCTTAGTTCCTACTATGAGAGTGAGATCAGATGCTGATAATTGCACACGTTCATAGAATGCCCTTGAAGCCTTTGTAATGTCCATATTAGATTAATCAACATTACAGCTGGATGAACAAGTAGTTTTTGACAGAGAAAAGATTATAATATTCAGTAGGTGATTAGAATTTTAATCTGTGTTCACACTTTGTAAAAGCCTTTGACCTATCTGGAAAATTCTTATAGATAAACCCCACCAGAGTCACCTGTCTTACTTAACGTTCTTGTTTCTTTTCAGTGACTTCTAAAATTTCCTTCCAAGTACTTTTCCTTCTCTTAGAAACAGAGTACTCTGTTTCTAAACTTTCAATGGAACATGAAAGTAAAAATACCCCAGAAAGGCCTGAAATTAGAGTTCCTCCAAGGAGAGGTCAAATTAAAATCCAGATCTTTGCAAGGTTAGTGAAGAAGGTAAAGGCTGCAGTAATGTTATTTGGAGAAGGCAAAAGGAAAGGAGAAGCTCGAAGTGCTTCATCAGCTACACCAATTCAAAGTGCTTATACCTCTGAAGGGCATTCAGATTCCTGACCCAGTTGAAGAAGTAACATTGAGGGGTTTATTTCTGTAAGGAGATAGTCATATAGCTTATGTTGCACTGTTACTAATTGTTATAGGGAGTTTGTTTTGGCTTGTGTGCTCTTTTTTTTTTTATGTGAAATAATCATCTTTCATTGTCAAAATTGCTTTATTTGTTCAAGTCTCAGAATGGAGTCTATATTGGGGTAATGATGATCAAAAGTATTGCAAGAACCCATCACTTGCTTTCATTGTGTTGCATAATGTATAGTGCATTTGAAAAAATAAAATAAAACCTGCGTTGCTTTTCAGTGTTCTTTGGACAATACATAACCGAAAGAAAAATTGTTATTCGATTCTGAATATGATTATATTCTTGTAGTTCTATTGATTCTTGTTCCTTTAATCTCTTTTTTGTTTGTGTTTGTTCTGCCTTCTAGAATTACAAGTATTATAGTCTTCCTTACATGGGCAGAACAATGAGAAATGTTCTGTGTTACATATGCATCACACCAATCAATATTATGTTGTGATATTTTTGGAAATGGTACAAAGTTTTTTTAAGCAAAGTTTTGCACATTGTTCTAGATTAACAAAACGCATACGCTTGCAGGATAGGATAATTCTACCCCCAACCCAGACACCTGGTTGGTCTTAATATATATTATATACAATTGTGTTAGACCTATATGTATTTGCTAAAATGATATTGTTTGTATGTGTTACGTAGGCTGCTAGATCAAACTACTTCAAGGAAGTAATGAATGAGTTGTCGGATGGTACCCTGACGCTCCCTTTGAATCGTGAAGAGCTTAACTTAAGGCTCTTGTACATTTTCTCTACACAGGGAACTTGCCTAAGGAGAAGCTGGAGAAGCACTCGCGTACATTATATTGTGCAGCCGAAAATTATGAAATCGGGTATTTGATGGAGATCTGTGAGAGCCATTTTCTTAGGTCTTTGAACCAATAAAATGCCCTTGAGTATCTGAATATCGCATATATTCGTGAAAGTGAAGATTTGATGGCTGCTGCATTGGACTTAATTGTAAAAAAATATGGAGGACATAGCTTTCACTGGAGAATATGATGACTTTACATGCAAGTATCCGGATTTGAGAGTGCAGATTACAAGGGAACTTTTGAAGAGCAAAAGATTTTTGTGATGTCAATGCATTGATCGATGGCCTAATTTTTATTCTTGTCTCGGCAATTAATTTTCTTTCAGAGTGAGGATGGTTGTTTTATCTAGATCTTGATCTGTGATGGTCGTTTCTTTTCAGTGAATAAGCAATCTCCTTTAGGATTTGTTGTCTTAGTATTCCAGATCTGAAAAGTTAAGAGGGGTGTAGATCGATCATAGTTGGAAAGACCAGATGTCCCCCGTTTTGGTGTTGAAGTAACACAGGTCTGCTATAATGATACATCCACATATGTCCCCCGTTTTGGCCCAATTCTTATATTTTATCGTCTTGGTAGATATATTCCTGTGAAAACTGAGGTTGAGTGTAGAAAGTACTGTATTTGCCTGTAATTTTTGATCAGTGAACAAATATAAAGTTCATATCCATTTATTGTTCCTTTGTTCGTCTTCGTTAAGAAGCAATAATAATAGTCTTTAGGTAAGCAGAAAATGTAAGAAAATACAAGAGTTCAATGGTAAAGCAATTGTAAAATATTCTCTTATTTTCATATCAATACGTACAGTCCCTATTTCTCCTCAAAGAAGACATTAATGAGGTGGAAGAAATCACTCAATGGACCGTTCTTGCATATTCTCAAGCACTCTGTTTATGAAAGTTTATGGTTGTTTTCTGACATCATGCTAATACCTGGTGCAGTCAATCATCTCGATTACCTTGGAGTACAGGTAGCATGAGTTACTGCCACTGGACCGTGGTTCCTTTCTATTTTCATGAACATGCTTCCCTGGGAAAGTGGTCAGATTTTATGCTGTATCTTTCATGAATTTAACCTTTCAGTATAAAATTGGCTTTAAAAAAAAAAATTTGGCTTGGTTATTTAACCTTTTGCATTCGTAAAGTAGTTCGCATCGCTGTGCTTTAGCAAGTTCATTCTTCCATATAATCTGATGGACTCCACACTTTTGCAATTCTTCGCATCTTGGATGTGCTTCTTTTCAGAACGGCACTTGCTTTGATGGAATTATATGGTACTGGGTAAAAGAGTCCAAGTTTTTGGATCATATGATGTGCTATGAAACATAAACAGAAACCTTTTGGCCAGTTTAGTTTATGAAACTTTCACTCAGTTTCTTGTAGGCCCTGCATTAGTTACAGTCAAGTATGCTGGAGATGCAGTTACTTTGCTACAGACTCTGGCTGGCTCAACTTTTGATAGCAGTCAGCTTGTATTGACTGCTTGCATGGTTTACCAAAATGTGAATGAAAATAGATTAAAGGAGTTGAGAAACAAGCATCGGCTGGCTGTAATAGCTGCTGATGAGGAAATATCAAAGGGCCTTCTAGATCGGAAGGACTCTCAGGGACTAGCGTCTAAACTATATAATTTTAAGCAAGACCCTAAATCAATGCTGATAGATCCAAATAATGCAGCACGACTGGATGATCCACAGACAAATGGTAATCTATCTCGTTCAGAATCCGGATCCACAAATGCAGATGAGGTTCTTATTAGCCTTACAGGAGATGGGGAGATGGATTCGGCTCCAGATCTTCAAGAGCAGGTAGGTTATATGCTTTCTCCTACTTTTGAGCATGTCATCCCATTCTTAGTATCCTACTGACTGTGAAGGATGTTTTAGTATAACAGACCATATGATACACACAATTTTGAGCTGAGATTAGTGCATTTACATCTGGAAGTAGATGGTAAACTAAAGCGCTTCTATTACATTATAAACTGATTTGTGATACTTGATCTACTTGCAGGTGGTATGGTTAAAGGTCGAATTATGCAGGTTGCTGGAGGATAAAAGATCTGCTTTAATTCAGGATGGTGCCTTCCAAATGCTGTATGATGCAAGTACACTCCAGTCGCTATATACTTTGTTTATGTTTCTTGTGAAAATATAAAGGAAAAAAGGAACAGAAAACCCGTACTGAGGCTGACAATATATTGAGTACATAGGTTCTTCTGTTTTGATGGTTGCTTCTATGCCTGTCTATTCTCAGATAATTGTTCATAAGCTAGCTGCTCATTGTTGTATACTTGAGTCGATAAGATCCATTTCACAAGTTCTTCACAATTTAAAACCAAGTTTGTAAGAAATTTTTCTTTGGTCTGCATATGTAGCTGCTGTATGCAATGGACCGCATGAATTCTTCTATTCCAAGTACTTAGCAGCTGAAATTGAGTTGAAACCGTGGAGATGGAAAATGACATCCGCAGTATGTTATCAGCTGTACGGAAGTTGTTAATTCTTGCACTCTTGCTAGGATTCTATTTGGTTGCCACAGCATAAAGGTTACCTGAATCTTCGGTATTCACTTCCTAAAGAAATAGAATTCTTACATTCCACACTCTTTTCAGCTGAAAGTGGGTGAAAAACCTCTGTTCTCCACAAACTAGTGCAACCCATAACAAAATAATTGTCGCAAACGAATGATGGATTTCCTTTGGTTAGTATGTTCCAGTCGTCTATTGTCCTTCAAGTCCTTTCCCCTTATCTCCTTTTTTCATGTGGCTGCTGCCTGGGATGGAGTGTTCTATGAAATGGAAGCGGTGACACCATAATCTGCTGCAGATTTTAAGGTAGCAGTTGCGAGTTCAAAAAGTTCAACAACCTCATCAAATACAAGTACTCAATGCTTAATTTATCCTGAGTACAAAAAATCTTGAAGCAAGAAGACTGGTGATAATTGCTTTAGACGGCATTCTATTCTAGACTTCTAGTAACAAAGAATCTCACTTTAGACGGCATTCTATTCTAGACTTCTAGTAACAAAGTATCTCACTTTAGACGGCATTCTATTCTAGACTTCTAGTAACAAAAAATCCAGTCCCCTAATGTTTGTTAGTCACTGGAATTTAATCTAGCATTTGCTTTAAGTTTCATTAGTGTAACTTAAAGTCAATTTTCCTAATTATTGCCACCATTACTTGTCAACAACGTAAATCATCAATTTCTTTTCTTATTACTCAGTTCGCGCTTTCCTCAGAGCTTAAGGGAATTGACTTCCAATTTTGGTCTTCACATACTTGCTATAATTGAACAATCACTTGGCCAAAACAACCAATGACCATGCATACGCTGTTGAATTGAAATTTTTTTTTTTTTAAAGGAAGGGGCGCGGGCAAGCGCAAATATAATTTTAATCCCTCTTCTCATCCTAAAAATCGAACCCGGACTACCACGGCTTTACGGCGAACATGGTGACTAACCCGATCACACCCTTGAGCTGAATTGAAATTAGAAATGAACTGTTTTTGTAATCATCTAATTGTATGTAAAGAATCATGACCTTATGTGCACCTAGGGACTTTGTCGATTGGATTTTAAGTAATTTTATTTAATTGACTGTTTGAGTTCAAGTCTCGAGAAATTAGGGATTAAAATTTTAGTTTGGACTTTATCTACTTCTATGTACTATTTTATAGTATATAAAAAAAATCGTGGTATCTTAACACATGAATTTAAATTGTCTATTTTCAAAAAAAAAAAAAAAGAAATTAAACTGTTTATTTTGCTTCTTCATCAATTAGTGCCTACACCACTACGCATGAATTGCAATTCTTTCTTTTGCATCTTTTCCAAGTTAGTGCCCGCTAATACATGCATGCATGCATGCATGGTCTTCTTTTGACAAATGGAATAAGTATTATACAATAATATATGTAATTTTTTATTTTAAAGTGAAAGAGACGGAGGCACCAAGATTTGTTTGGTTAAATAGTTATACAGATTTCGTAGTTGGCGGCAAATTTTAAGAAAGCAAGAGAAGGCCCTCAAAATTGCAAAGCAAAATGCCAGTGGGAATAAAAAACATTCAACTTCAAACTTATGAAGCCGGCCTTTTTAATAGAATTATCTGTCTCAAATTTTATGTCTCAGTAACATCGTTCAATAATATAGTTTCGCTTTACATTGAAAATTAGCACATATGATAATGCTGCTCATCATTTCCATAGGCAAAGCTAGATGGTAAGAAAAATAATAGAATGAGTGTGCAATTTTTCTACTGAAAAAGGTGACCTTGACTCTCTTGTGGCAGTTCTTTTTTTTATTAATACACATAAAAGGATGTTGGGGCGGCTTAGGATTTTCAAGTTTCTATTTTAAAAGACACAAGTCTTTTAAAAAACATAAGTCTATGAATTACTCATTTTCTAACTCGTGTGGGACAATTCGACTACTCAATAATCTACTTTTGGATAAAACTCAGTCCGTTTGGGAGTGGCACTTGCCCCGATCCATTGAGTACACTACATTTAGGATTGGCTTTGATTCTAATTGTTTTGGAAACAACATTCTTATCAGTGAAGGTATCAAATTTATATTCTATCCACACTATCAACGCTTAAAAGTGAATATCTTCTTGACTTTTGACTGAAGCTTTTTCCTTGGTTCCTACCATGAGAGTGAGATTAGATACTGACAATTGCACACGCTCATAGAATGCCCTTGAAGCCATTATAATGTTCAAACTAGATTAATCAACATTACAGCTGGATGAACAAGCTGTTTTTGACAGAGAATTAGGTTATAATTTTCAGTGAGTGATTAGAGTTTTAAGCTGTGTTCACACTTTTTAAAAGCCTTTGACCTATCTGGAAAATTCTTATAAATAAACCCCACCAGAGTCACCCGTCTTAACGTTCTCGTTTCTTTTCGGTGACTTCTAAAATTTCCTCTCTTCAAGTACTTTTCCTTCTCTTAGAAACAGAGTAAACAGATTACTCTGTTTCTAAACTTCAAAAACAATGGAAAATGGAAGTGCAAATACCCCAGAAAGTCATGAAATTAGAGTTCCTCCAAGGAGAGGTCAAATTAAAATCCAGATCTTTGCAGGGTTAGTAAAGAAGGTAAAGGCTGCAGTAATGTTATTTGGAGAATGCATAAGGAAAGAAGAAGCTCGAAGTGCCTCATCAACTGCACCAATTCAAAGTGCTTATACCTCTGAAGGGCATTCAGATTCCTGACCCAGTTGAAGAAGTAACATTGAGGGGTTTATTTCTGTAAGGAGATATAGTCATATAGCTTATGTTGCACTGTTACTACTTGTTATAGGGAGTTTGTTTTGGCTTGTGTGCTCTTTTTTTTACGTGAAATATTCATCTTTCATTTTCAAAATTGCTTTATTTTTCCAAGTCTCAGAATGGGGTCTATATTGGGGTAATTATGATCAAAAGTGTTGCAAGAACCTATCAATTGCTTTCATTGTGTTGCATAATGTGTAGTGCATTTGAAAAAAAAAAGTAAACCATGTTGCTTTTCAATGTTCTTCGGACAATACATAACCGATGAAAGATTGTTATTCGATTCTGAATATGATTATATTGTATAGTTCTATTATTTTTTGTTCCTTTAATCTCATTTTTGTTTGTGTTTGTTCTGCCCTGTGGAATTACAAGTATCAAAGAATCTTCCCTACTCGGTCAGAGCAATCAGAAATGTTGTGTGCCATATGTGCATCACGAGAATCAATACTACGTTGTGATATTTTTGGAAATGGTATAAAGTTTATGAAACAAAAGGCGGTGGGTGTGATTGGTTTGTTGTTGCAAGTTCTTTTCGATTATTATTTAGGTCTCAAAGGTGATAAGACTTTCATGACCCAAATGGTGTTGCAGTTTGACAAAGGAAAACTCCCAGGACTTGAAGCAACTGTATAGAGATTCTAGTAGAATGCTTACTCGTTACTCCTACATAATAATCCCTTGTTACAAGATATTTGGGTGGGTAATTTATCATAATTACCTTTTGATTTGCCTTTGATTTTGAGTGCCAACTTTTCAAAAGGTTCCACGCTAGTGCTTGGTTCAAACTTTAATTTCCCTAACAGTGTGGACACGTTGATGATAAATGAAATATTGATTCCTTACTATTATTAAAAAGCTTTCTTGTATTACTTAAGGCTGAAAGTGATTCTAGACAAAGCCCCTTCAAAAACACTGTTAAATCTCATAGGCCTCTGTATCTTTAGCAACCTAAACCATAAATTAACATCATTTGAATTAAGTTCAATATGAATAGAATGCTACATATATACAAGTGATTCATGAGCTAAAGCAAATCCCAAACATCCCTTTGGCGATATCTGAAACCAGGTCATTTTGTCAGCCTTGGTGCCTTGTGTTTGATTAGATAACAGAAACATAATATGAGTATATTACTGCGCATAAATCCACCGTCCTTTCATTGAATTTTAGTGAGAGAGTTGGCTCTTATGTTGAGCTAAAGATGACCTAAATGCTAAAGGTGACCCCACTAAAGACACCTATAAGACCCCCCACCATCTCACCTCTCTTTAGATACCACCTTCACCAGAATCACCACTAGCTTTCCTTCATCTCCTTCTCCTCCTCGTACTAGTTCTTCACTTCTAAAAAATCCAATTAAGAGCTATGGAAAGCAATCACATCAAGCAAGTGAAAAAAGGGAAAGTTAACACACTACCACCAAAGAGAGGGCAAATTAAAGTCAAAATTATGGAAGATTTTGTGGAGACTCTGGTGAGTATAGCAGGCAAGCCAGGTAAAAAGAATGAAAGAGGTGGTGAGTATGGCAGGCAAGCAAGTGATAAATCTTCTGATGATTAGAAAAATTCACTACTACTCTTACACTTACTACTACTATGTTGTTTTCATGTTTCTGAAAAAGTATGTGCATGTATGCTTCATTGCAAATTAAGCTGGTTTCTTAGCCTTTTCGGTCCTGAGTTTACATCTTTTTAAGCACTTGATATTTATATTGCAAATGTACTGAATTGAGCCAATATCTTTATCTTTAAGTTTGCCCTTCCACCTTGAAGATTCTGGTGATTAATACAAGTTTCTCAGTACAAGAAGGAGAGGAAGAAAGAGGTGTGGTTAGAAGAGAAATTGAGCTATAAATGAGACAAAACTTTGTAGAATGGACATCCGTCTGTGTACAAGATAAATGTCAAAAATCTGCAAGTAGCTTCTGCCCCCAGTGTTTTTTTCTCTTGCTTATCTCAATTGTGAACTGCACTGGCCTGCAACACAAGTGTTTCAGTGTCAAAAGTGAAACAGTATGACATGATATTCTCATGGACCCATAAGCCTTTGATTAACTTTTTGGGTCATTTTTTTCAGGCACCATGCGTCACATCCCTATATAGCAATAATAACTATAATCATAGAAAGCCATATGGATATTTGATCATGTGCCACCAAAAATTGCAGGAATGCGTAATCAAAAGTGGTAATTAGTAATTACGATAAAAATACCCTTGATATATTGTTGTTGATTATTATTTTCTAGTTTTACTTTTACATAGCAATGTAGCAAAGCCTGAAGGGTCTTAAGATGTGTGTTAACATCATTAGCTTCAAGTGGCCTAAACCTAATGCAATGTATGTGTATAAAATATTATTTTTTCCACAAATGATCAATCCCACGTCAGCTTCACTGTTTCTTGTCAATATTCCCTTAAAAGCCCATGTTGACTTTTGCTCTTAAAGTATCCTATTTTTTAAATAATCTCATTTCAAAATCTCTCAAATGATTTGGTTATACATATGGCTATCAAATATTTGAAAGCGGTTGAGCCAATCCAATAGGAAGTCATAACCTGCTACACTGTCATGTGCACTCTGCCATGTTCAAAGAATCAATTTGGCCCTTCGCTTCTAGAAAACCATCAAATGGGAAAAGAATAAGAAAATCTCCAGTGAAAGAGTTTGATTTTTGACCAATCCTCCTCCAGATTGGCAGCCAAGACTGGAATGGTAGCGACTCAATATGAAATAACAATATATAGACTAAAGCATTTGAACAAAAGTGAAACCAATTGACAAATGAACTGGATTTGTCGGTACGTGTATGTCTGCCACTGAAATAAATTAAAAGGAGTATGATGCGGCGGCTATAAGCTATTGCATGCGCTCAATGATATCTTATCACAGATTCTTCTCGAACTTACATTTTACCCTTGACATCATCTTGCTTTTATTGCTTATATCATCCTGCTTGGTCATGGCATGTAGTGGCTGCAGCATCAGCAACCATCTGGAAACAATAACCAGCTGCTGATGATCATGATCGCGATCACCAAGATATTCTCGTGATCATGGTGAAAATTGCATGTGAGTTCCTATTATATGTCAGCTGACAATTGCTACGTATGCTTCGAATCATCCTTCAATGACCGCGTCGAAATATGAATTAAATTAACCTCCTTGATTGTGTTTTATCAAAAGTGTCCCCTCCGTTGAAAATTATTTAATATTTTATTATTTTGAGCATATCATAAATTAAAGTGTATGAACAAATACTTAAGAGGGACAATAACCCAACAAAAAGAAAAATAAAATCAAAATTTAAAACTTTTCAATAAACAATGGAATTGGGTGCCTATTGAAGTGAATACTCATTGTCTTTTTTTAAATTATGAACATGATTTAAATAGAAAAAAATATGAATATTATGACTATTGCAAGTTAATTTATACTAAACAACTTCAAGTTTCTGGAGCATGTTAAGTTAACTTGACTAATTGAATCACATTGATGTTGATTTGAAGGGACTATTTTTTTATTTTTTTTTCTGAGAGGTTATTTGAACCTCAAGTTTAGGACATTATTTTAATCTAAACCATCTCTTTAATATTTAATTAATCTCCTAAGTTCCAATTGTTTATTAGCCTGGGCATCTCCACGTACGCCCAACTTTGTATAATAATAACGCATCTACATATGACCAGAGGATATCGAATCATTGTACCAGTCAATATTCAACATAAAATTGAAACATGGTTGGAAACTTTTGTCAGAGTGAAAATTGAAGAGTCAACATGTTCCACACAACCACCCCCATGGGCCATGGGATCTTTTGTGAAGGTCACTGAAGTTTCAGCAACTGCCAAAATTAAATTCGTTGAGTAAATTATTTCACATCCTCACGTCACATGGGCATGTCTAATTGACTAAAATTCAATAGGTTAAGTCGCAATTGAGAGGGGGTTATCTAGTGTTAGAAACATGCAGTCAACAGTCAACAAAATGCATCCTTTCTTTCATTTATCTCTAACAACATGTGCACAGATAAGAACAATGAGCTTTATGTGAAGTGGAATAAATCACAACTGTAATCTAGAATAATCAACAGAGGTCACTTTCTGTATATATATATATATATATTTTTTGATTTATCTTTTCTATTCCATGATCGGAATACGAGGATACACATTACACCAGGATTTTGAATCAAAAGAGAGATTTTTAGAAAATGACATATCTGTTCACTCTTATCAGTAATCAAAATTTGACCGAGCCGAATCTTATTTACCATAAGCTATAATATATGTGTGACATCAATGGCTTGCATAAGTAGAATTGCAAAAAAGATGGGTTATTTGAACGGAATAAAGATTAGGTACTCAGCTGAGTTTCTGATGTTGAGTACAATACGAATTTATTTAATGTAAGTCTCAACCAAATCTTGATAGTTGATTTAGTGCTTTAGCACAAGCTCAGATGAGCATCAACTCAATCCTAATCCATTTGAACGATCCACCAGATTCAATCAAACAGATTTGAGGTGTTATCTTAAGAATTAAAGAACTCATATGATCGATAACATGGCATGTCACATCTGTCACATTTTTTTTTTCTGGGTCATTGATAATTTGTTTCATTACCAGTAACAACTTTTCACATTGTATTTACAACTTAATAGTTATACTAGCAATTAGAAAAACTTGTTAGAAATACTATACTATGACAGATACACAACATATACATGATGCAACATAAGCTGAGCCCAGATAACAATTCAACAAATTCATATCTTCCAAAGTTCAATTTCAGCAATCAATGATTCAACTAATCTTCTCACAATATCATCATTACCAAGCCATCAAAATGAAAACCAAAAAATCACATTTTAAGAACACCACAAGTGCACATGATACAAAATTGACTCTCAGTTAAAACATGAGTTACTTCAATTGATGACAGTTGATTGAAAAGCCAAATACATGCTCTCTTAATCCCTCAACAGATCTACCGTGGTTTGCCAGAAATACTCTTAACATCTTTCTCCCTCTAAGATGAAGCCTCAATACCTGGCTCACTGATTTGAATAGACGTTCTTGACAAACTTGCTTCGAGCTCATTTAGCTCATCCAAGTCCAGTTCATCGTCATCATTGTCATCAGGAAGGATCTCTTCAGAATCAGCCAGTGCACCACTGGAACTGCTTGGTCCTGCTGTAGCTGATTCATCTTTAACCTAAAGTTTCATGCAAGAGACAAAACAATATATGAATGTAATAAATAAACAAGTCTACAGAAGTTTTTCTTGCACCACATACCAAGATGAGCTGAATTCAAAACCACTAAAAGAAGCACAAAATTTAATAGTAGACCAATTACCTTCTGTTCATTACTCTCAGGTTCTTCTTCCCTCTGGTATTTTTCAAATGCCTCAGCATCATCCACAAACAAGCTTGCATTTGAAAGAAACAACTCGCGGCCACTAAAATGAATTAAAAAAAAATTAATAGAATTTTAAATGATAATATTGGGAAAAAGTAAGATAAGCAGAACATTACCTCATACGGTCGTTCTTGGCCCTCTCAGCTCGTTGTGCGGCCAAACCTGCATCTCTTTCTTCCATCTTTTTCTTCTTCCATTGTATAAACAGCTCAGGAGTCATAGGTGTTGTTGACTTTAATTTTGCACGCTGAATTTTAGAACAGATGTTCCATTATTAAAAGTATCAAGTTGGAAAAATAAATGATTGTGATTACGAAAAATATGTTCCTAAAGAAATACTTGATACCAAAGTGAAATTTAACAAAACGAAAAGAAAGATCATAACCTGATCTTCAATCTCATCTTCAATAGGAAGCCTATCAGACTCTTCTTCTAGAAGTGCCTTCATTTGAGATTTTAAGATGTATCCTGGAGGAAGAGCATGTCTATAATGGCAGTCTTTGCCACCATTTGGACAAACCCAGAACCAACCATACTGCTTTTTTTCCACTGCTTCAAGAAAATATTTGCAAACCTGTATGTGAGTTTCAACAATCGAAAAATACAGACATTAGATATATAAATCACTTTCATAAATGTTTAAACACAAACCCAACTAGAAATTAGTGTTGGATAATCAGATAAAACAAAGGCACTGCCTTTCTCAACGACAGCCAATGATCGCTTTCCAATAACATAGACTTTCTTAAAGATCATGACGTTACCCAATTTCATCAAAAGAAAAAAGAAAACAAAGAAATTTTCCCTTGTCCCTGCCTGCATTTCATCATTTTGCAATTTCACCCATAAATAACATAATTATTTTAAAATTTCATGTCTTCTATCCTGCCCTTTTCTACCAACACATTTGGCCCGGGGGGGTGGGGGACTATTATTAATAATATATTATATATAGTATAATACTATATATTAATAATTATTATATATATATCTACTATATTAATATATATATTATAATATATATAATTATAATATAATTATATATTATATGTAATAATATATAATATTATATACTATAATATTATATAATAATATATTTATTATATTAATATATAATTATATATAATATATATAATATACTATGGGGAGAGAGTCTCCATGCCCCATTCTAAATTATCTCCCCACCCATACCAACAAAGAATTCAAGTAACAACCCATAAAATTCACAAATTCAACTCTCTTTCAATATTTGATTAAGGAAATTTTTGAAAAGTCATGATGATAAATCCAAACGGGAAGATTTGCATTGAGGGAGTCAAAAGATTCGGTGAAAGGCAAAAGCATTATAAGGTTTGTAGCCACCCCAAATACTTAACGAGCTACAGCTACATCTATTAGTCATAAGCTGTAACACTAGCCCACACCTTAACATCAAAGCCAGGTTAGTACCAACAGATAAAAGCATGAATAAACTACTAAAAATAAATTATTTACAAACAGATGGGGAGTCCAATCGTAAAATCAACATTATATAGGAAGAAAATATTCAAAAGAGTGGAATAGCATACAATCTCAGTTGGTTTATTCTGGTTATACTCCATCTTCTTTGACTCAACAACCTTCTCCAGTGTCTCTTGGTCCCAATCCTCCATCGTTTCTTAAAACAACAGACCCAGCAAAACTTCAAAATCGCATTTATCTTCAAATTAAAGAATAAAAATAAAATGAGTTAAAAAAATGCAAGCACAAAAATATATAAATTTACCTCCATCACGCTTATCACTGTAAATATCTATCTTTTCACCCTTTCTCTGAATATTCAAATCATGCGAGAACTTGCATTTGAAACCCTTCTGACACTGTCCCGCCTTGAAAAACTCACATAGTATAGACTTGGGATCCACACCTATCAAAAACTCCCACTTTCTAAGACCGCAAACATACCAACTGATATGCATCTATCAATAAACAATAAAAGACAAGCACCCAAAAAAAAAAAAAAGAAAGAACTAATTATATGTAAATGACACATACCAACTGGTACTTTTGGTTGAGTAACAGCGACTTTGAACAAATCATTGAGCTCCTTCTCTCTTGCTTTCTCTTCTTCTTTCTTTTTCTGTTCATGAAGTAAGGCACAATGTGATTACATGCTATGTGATTACTCAGTTAAAAGTTTTAGTTATTTTAACACTAATATTCATGAGTCACTCTCTACAACCCGGTTCCAGAGATAGAACTTTAGTCCCCTTAGTTTTGTAGGAATGCCACCACCTACTGTCTATACTAATGATTGCCACAATATTGCAGCCACCCACTCACAACATAACTCACTTGAAATGCTTTATTATATCAATCTCAATTCTCAAATAGGATAAGTTTGTAACTGTTGTGCACTTCTACTTAATTTTGAAAGCACAATTAAATCATTTGGTAAACAACCACTTTTACTAGGCAACTAGTAAATTAGTAATTTCAGTCCACAGCAACTGTGGATTCAAAAACCCAACACCTTAATCCTAATCATACCCTTTAAATATTTTGTTGATATATTTACAAGTATTCTTGCTTCAATAGCAATGAACAAACCAAATGCTACCAATTAATAAAACCTCTTAACAATTTCCTAGTAAACATTTGCGTAACACTACAACTATAAACTAAACTATACAAACTCAATTCATACAAACTGACAATACATAACAAATGTTTAATTTTTTTCTCTACATTACAATAAGTTTATCAAAACTACAAATTATCAAATTGAGCTAAATTATCAAATTTCTTTTGGAAAAAAAAAAAAGAATAGGACCTTGACGGCGACTTGGGTCGAGTCGGGTCTGGGCTGAACCGATTGTTTGAGACTTTGAACATATTTCTGAACATTTTTGCTCTTATTCTTGTTCTTCAATCCGAACGTTTTGTCTTCGACCACTTTTTGCTTCTTCGCTAAATCGGCTTTTGACTGCTTCGGCGGCATCGTTTTTATTCGATTCGAAAAAAAAAAATCTATTCACACTTCACAAAATTTGATTGGTTAAATTAAGATAACTCCAGGAAGATTAAAAAAAAAAAATTGGTGTGCAAAATTGTATTTTTATATATTCTTTTCCCTCGCTCTTTACAGAGTGAAAAGGATTTTAAGTGGATTTATGAGAGTGGTTTTGAATTAAGGGTTTCTGATTTGCTGAGTGAGTGAACACGTTTACGACGAAGAAGTGTGGTGATATTGTGTGCCTTTTTTCCCGAAATGACGAATTCATCCTTTGTCGTTCACATCTTGGACGACGACATGTCGTTTATCACTTACAATACTTTCGTTCTGCTAATGGGTAATTTACAAATTCATCTTTCTAGTTTGCGTTTTTTTTTTTTTTTTTTGAAGTACATCTTTCTAGTTTGCTGAAGTAACAAACATACCACTTGTCTCTAATTCGACTCTAATAATCTCCACTTTGGCAAATATGAAATAATTTAAGAGAACACCATTATAATTGTTGTTCCAAATATAAAATTTATTTATATTAAAATATTGTGTAATAATTTGATTCATTATCATACATTTCACGACATCATGAAAAAAATTTATTATAAATAAATCAATAATCATAAAGTCATAAAATTGTTATAAAATAAGTAATAATTGTAGGATCATATAACTTAAATGATTTTTTTTTCAAAATAGAATAAAAAATTTGGAAGAATGTAGGGATTAAAATAAAAATTTACACATAAAAATATGATATAATTTTACAAAATTTATATATATCTTAACAACTCTTTAGTTTTATTTGACCTATACTCTTATGTTGAGAATAAAATTGTGTAATTCAGATTATTTATATATTATGAAAAAATTATCTAATAAATAAACAAATGTCTCGTTGCTCTAAAAAAGAAATGAAATATTAGCTGGTTGGAGAAAAGAAACTGAGGCATAATGCAAATTTTAGACCTAATTGTTACTTCTGTAAACCACAGAGGCTAATTTGGTAATTCCAGAGGAAAGAGGTCTACTCGTTCACGGTAAATTAATTACGACGATGCGCGAACCTAAACGACCTGTCGTTTATAAACAAAATAAAACCTTGCAACGGACAACGCTCACTACCGCTCTGTTTCATCATTTCATAACCACGAAAGCACTGTTCGCGCAAAACCACATAGCCGGAGGAAAATGAGATTCCAAACGACAGCGTATAGAATTTGTCAGTTCAAAAACAAAGCTCCGTTCTCGTTTCAATCGAGTCGAGCCTCCCGTTCGTCCTGTCAGCTTCAACCAGAGCTTAAACAACGGTGCGTTTCAAGTTCAAAATTTTTTAGTAGTTTTTATTTCATTTTTTATTTTATTTTAAGCTTTTAACTTCGATTGATATCATTAAGCAGGTGCTCTTTTGGAATTGCATTTGACATAGACGGAGTTGTACTTCGTGGCCGCGTTCCCATTGGCGGTTCGCCTCGAGCTTTGAGAAGATTGTACGGCCATTGTGGTATTAATTTTTACACGTACTCGCTGTGTTTGCTGTCTGAAATTTGGAATATTTATTTTGTCATAGTTATGTTAAATGTGCTAAAAAAAATTTAATTTACAGAATTTTGAGTGTTGTTTAGTGATTTATTGTGACCGTTTGAACGATTTTCATGAATCTGCTGTCAATAAGAAGAATTGTGAACTATGTGGTTTAAGAAAATGTAAGCGCTTAATTTCTGGTTCAAGCATTCATATGACTGTGTATATATATGTATATATTGTGCAGGTGCTTTGAAGGTTCCCTTTTTGTTCTTGACAAATGGTGAGCCATTTTATTCATCTCTCTCTTTCTTTTTCATTTTTAATTTTATCATTTTTTCTGTATTGAATTATTTGTGAAAGAAATGAACCAAAAACCATTCGGGAAATAAGATAAATAAGATGCCATATGTCGAGGAATGCATAGATTGTCAGGAAAACTCACCAAAATATAATACACATTTAGCTACAAATTGACTATCATTATCCTTCGACTTTAATAGGAGGTGGCATCCCAGAATCTAGACGAGCCTCAGAATTAAGTGAACTTCTTGGAGTTAATATTTTACCTTCTCAGGTAGTGTCTTGATATTTTATATTCTTGTGATATGGCATCAATGTGAGAACACTGACTTTCTGTTACATCTCTTGACTAACGGAAAATTTGGCATAGCCATCTTTATGTCCTGGTGCAGGTTGTACAGGGTCACTCACCTTTTAAGAATCTGTTGAAGAGGTATATATACATTTGTTTATATTTTAAGTTGATACTTCCTGCATAAGCATATAGGATTAATATAAATACTACTTGTCGGTGCACGCACGTGTTAGATCCAACAATCACTGTGTCTAGAGAAACAACACTTCATCAAATAGATAGCTGAGGTCCTTGTTAATTAAATTTGGTATGAAAAAATAGGCTTAATACTTAAGAAATTTATTCATATGTTTATAATTCTTCTCTTTATCATAATGACCTTTTTTTTTTCTTTTAAATGTTTCACACATTATTTAACTATTTTTGTCATCTTATGTTTATGGTCAATTGATATTCTTACTTCAGATTTGAGAATGAGCTCATTATTGCCACTGGAAAAGGAGAACCTGCATTGGTGATGTCAGAGTATGGTTTCAAGTAGGGCGTCTCTCATTCATGTGTTTATCTGGCGTTGACTATTATTGCTCAGGCTTTATTGTTTTGCAAACTGTAATGCAAGATTTTTCTTTCTTGTTTTCGTGGCAGAAAAGTTCTCTCTTTGGATGAGTATGCAACTTACTTTGAAAACATTGATCCTGTATCTCAATATAAGAGATGGACAACAGGGCAGATATCTAATAGGAATAGTCACTCACTGCCAGGATTTAATGTTTCTTCTGAAAGAGTGAAGGGAGCTTTTGTTGTCAGTGATCCTGTAGATTGGGGAAGAGATATTCAGGCATTATCTCATTTTGTTTTGTATTCATGCTTGTTGAGCCAGTTAATTCATCTATGTATTCCATGAAGCTCCTGGGAATAACCCCCTCATGATTATTATTTATTAGGTTCCGTTGCTTCAATTCAGAATTAACGTATCATTTTTCATATGCCATCAACTACAAATTTTATGAATTTTGTATCGATCTGTTCTGTGTTGGAGACTAAAAATGCATAAAAAGATGTCATCTGAGAAAATTTTTGTGTTCATGTCTCCTGTGCGTCATTCATCCTAGTGAATATGACCATGATGTCGATCTTTTATATCCCTTCAAAAGCACTTAACTGATCTATGAATGGTAATAGGTTCTCTGCGATATCTTAGGATCCAGGGGCCTTCCCGGACAAGAAAATGGACAGCAACCACCTTTATATTTTGCTGCTGATGATCTTGAATACCAGGTTGGCTGTTGTGCTTATTTATGGATGATCTTAAATCTAGGCGGAGGTCATAGCTTGATTCATTGGATCTGTAGTTTGAAACTCCAATACTAGTACTCACTGAAGAGAATGCTTGAGCAAAGATCCATAAAATTCAGAAGAAACTACTGATTTAATTGTTTTCATTGTTCTTGCTTCGTAGATTAGCTAAAACTTGACAATTGTCTGATCACATGAAGATATAATACAGGCTGCATTCCCTTCTGAACGCCTTGGCATGGGTGCTTTTAGAATTGCTCTCGAATGTGTCTTCAACAGGTAATTTGACTCTTTCATGTCATTTGAATTGTTTGCAGTCGCTGGCTCTGCATTTATATGTTGCACCTGACTAAATGTCAAATTACACTGATCCGCTGTTTAGATGGCACAAGTCTTGTTGGGCTTGTAGAACTTTCTTTTTTTTATTTTTTTTTTCTTTCTTTCTGCTTAGTACTTATACACAACAAGAACCTTCACCATCCTTACAGTGAAAAGCTTTAATCTTTGTTGACGCTTTGCAGAATCCACCATTGTCCGCTGGAGTATGTGTCATATGGGAAACCAAATCCTTTTGTATTTAGGAACGTCGAAGCCATATTAAGCCAGTTTCTGCCATCCTATGTTGATGACAATGGAGATGCAGGATCACATTCTTTCAAAACCCTTTATATGATCGGTGACAATCCCATGGTTGATATCAAAGGTGCAAAACAGGTTGTTATTGTCGTCAGTTCGAATTGATTTTGTGCTTGCTTACCGTTTAAAACAATCTTTTGTTCTGGCTTATTAAGTAATGTTGCCTTTCAATTTGCAGGCAGGATATCCTTGGTTTTCTATCTTGACGAGGACGGGCGTTTTCAAGGGAGTTGATAACCACACACAGTTTCCAGCCAATCTGGTGAGTTGAGAGTGGTTTTTTTATATATTTCTGTAATGATCAGATTGATTGTATAGGGAGAATTTCAAGCTTTATTTCATTTAGCGTAAGACATGCTTTGCTGTGGGCAGGTCGTTGATACAGTTGAAGAGGCGGTGGAATATATTCTGAAAAGGGAGCGTATTTCTTAGTATTGTGAACTTCCCATTTGACATTTGTCCTTTTTTTGACATTTGGTGATTCAGTTGTAAAAACATACACAGCACATAGCAGTTGGAGAATACACCCTGAGAAATTTGGCGCGAAAAATCAACAAGTGTAAATGTAAGCACCAATCAGTATGGCAATTAGACGGCAAAGCTCCGTGACCCAAATAGATTGTGCCCACAAAATTTACAATCACTCAGAAATGAAATTTAACGAAAATAAATTAAATAAAGCTGCTCATCCCCGAATCCATGAATCATTTTCATTTCAAAATAGACAGCGCCATCTTGTAAAAGCTACAGATCGAGGACAATTGGACAAATGATTATTGTTGATGATCTAATATTTACACATGAGCCTTAGCATTCAGCAAGTCGAGTATTGAGTGGCAAATCCATTCAAGTCCATTTTGGTAGAAATGCCTCTAAATTCGAGCATGCTTAACAAGAGAAAACTGGTGAAGAATACCAAGTAAAAGAAAAAGTAATGATTGCTAATGAAGAGATCCATAACCTACAAATCTGAATATACAGATGAATATTGACTATACAAATTCTTGGAGAATGCAGATCAACCTAGTTCCCTCTTTTCTGCTTGCAGATGTTTTAATTCTACAAATACTGGGCAGCAGTGACGTGACTTTCTTTATACAAACGTATCTTCCCGCCACAATAATTATATTATGCTCTTCCATGTCACTCTAATACTCCACTCAACATAAAAAGACGATGAATCTCCTAGTTATTGACCAGTTGGAAAGAGGCAGCTCATTGACGCATAAACGGAAAATATTGACCTTCCATCGCGGAAGGACCTAGCATTACAACTGATATCATTAAGTGAACTCCATCAATTTGAAATAAAGTTTCCAAATGAGAAGACTTCAATTTTTACTCCGTTTCATAGCTTCATTTGCCCCAAAATAAATTCAGTCCAAATCACATGGAAATCAATATTTTCTGCCGCATCAACCTAGATTAACATAAGCGGTTTCCAGTTATACTTGCAGCAGCCAGAAACAACAAATGACAAAAAGCTTGAAAAACCCAACACCACCAAGGTAGCAACATGCAACTTTAACAAGTTCAAAATAAACTATGAAAACAAACTTCCAAGGCTTCACACATAAAAAAAAAAAACAACTCCAACAAGACAATTAAGAAATACCTAACCAACTTTAGCTGAAATTTGTTGACAAAAGGAGTTCAAACAGCTCAAGAAACACTCTAGTTGCAAAACAATCAAGACCCCCGTCAGCCCTGTACCATATTGAATTCTACAACTACCAAAATGAGCCAGAGACAAGAACCTGCTAACCATATGCATTTGAGATCAAAAACCCGATCAGCCAATACGAAGGAATCATCAACAATTAACTTGCAATGCATTTCCAAACTGCTTTCAATTCTACACAATTGGCAGTTATACAACTTGCATATCTTCTCTAGATTCTCAAAACAACCCAAAAGAGCCCATGGAAGCATAATCATATGACTACAACAACATATTCAAATAAAAAATATAAAATAAAACAAAAGAGCCTTAAATCAAAAGGCAAACTTACAATCACTCAAATCATTCACTACTGCCCACTTTCATCCTCCAACTTCTTCACATACGCCTTCAAAACCATCAGCACATCCCTAGCAGGAGCCTGCAAAGTCCCCACCAATCCAATAGCCGGTCCCTGCAATGCTCCCAACAACTTAGCATAAATCTCGGCTCTCGTAGACATACTCTCTAAAGCTTTAAAATCACCAGGCGCATAAAACTTGCCTTCAAAAACCGCCCCGGTAAAATCATTTTCTTCCAATTTCCTCTCTTTCTGAAAGTTCCTGTACGGCTTTATAGCGGCAGGAATCTCCTCACTAGTGCACAAAAAGCCAAGCATTCATTCCAGTCATGCAAGGCTTCAGAGCTTCCCATTTGGTCCCTTCAATGGCTTTATACACAAGAGTGTTTTTAGCTACAAGAAGCTTAGTGTTTTCTGGCAATGACCGTCTCAAATCTTGGAATTGCTTGACAGTGAAGCCTTGGTACTTGATGGCAGCGATTAAATGGCAATTTTCGAGATGGGTTTTGACAGTGTCAACTGTTTCTTCTTTCTTGGTCCTGGAAATGGCGGCCCTGATGTGGGTTGGTGGTGGTTTGCTGCGTTTCCAAGGGTGGGAATGGAAAAGTGGGTTAGCGTTTGGTTTTAGGGTTAGGTTTTGAGAGGAAGATAAAGAAAGGAGAGACACTTCCATGGCGGAATTAAAAGAAAATAGAGTTTGTGAGAGGAGGATAAAGAGCAGATCAGCAGACCTGAGGTGCAGTTGTTTTGTTTGCTGGAGGGCTTATCTTATCGTTCTTGAGAGTTGAGTGTGAGTCTGTGCTGGTGAAGGAATTCACCAAATCCTTTATCCAATAATTATTTATTATTGATCGAAAAAATAATATAGTATAATTTATTTATTTTAATTTTATAAAAATTTATCAATTAATTAATTAACAACAAAGTTATAAATAAAAAATAAATACCATATCCAAAAAATATATTTTGAACATACACTTATTTTCTAAACTATAACGCCTTAATCCTTTCATTAGTTTGAACTTATAAAACATAAATATGGAATAATTATACTTATAAAAATAAATAAGTTGTGTGTTATACACAAAAATATTAAAAAATTATCATCAATTATTTATATTATAATCTATTTAAATTTCAACTAAATTTTGATAAATTTAAATTTTTTAAACAAATACTACCTTAATATATAAATTTTTGTTTTAAAAAAAAAAAAGTTTACAGTTGCCACATTCTAGTTGTGGCAGTTATCAAACTGCCAGCAACTAGACCATGGGTAACAGATTCAAACAGAGCCTAAATGCACCTTTCTACATTTTAAGATAAAATTTTGGGATATATTTTATTTCATTCATAGTATTTGGGAAAAAGACATCTTTTGAAACTTCAAAGATAAATGCAGCAATTTAACAAATAAATTAGTTAATTTTAATTTGCAGAGGATTTATAAATTCACTTTTGTGTTAAAATGTCTCATTTATCTTTCAACAACATATTTTTTTTTCAATTATTTCAACACTAGGTATAAAATGAGTAAATATAAATTATTAAGAAAGTGGTAAAAACAATTTGTAAGAACTAGAAGTGTCACCTTCCTTGTTAGAGCATTTGAAAGCGGAGGAGAGTTAAGAAAGATCGAGCAGACCGAAGAATCAAACTTCCGAGCATGAATATTTCCATAATCATTATTGGACAAACCATATCAGCACATCATATCCCAAACATTGATATATCCATAATCAGCACTCAGCTGTGATGATGAGTTACGAGTTTAGCCTGCTGGGTTAAATACATCAAATGTTTGGTTCAAAACTAGGTTAGATATTTACACGCCGTGCTTGGCAAAGATGGATTCAACAACTCCTTGAGCTATCGGGTGATAACAATCCCGAGCTTCAGCAAACACTCTCTTAGCCAAGATATTCTCTTCGTCCTTGCCAGTTCCTTGTACGAGAGCAGTGTAAAGTGGACGAAGATACTTCATTCTCCCAACCTCCTTCAAAGTTTTCTCCACCTCACCATAGTAGTCTTTGCAGCTTGATGAAATGGCCAGTTGGAGAAATGCCACTTTCACTTCATAATCCTTTGATTCTGATAGCCTGTATCGCTCATCCAAGGCTAAAACCTGCACGATTAACCAAAATGATTAATATTACTGAAATTTGACAAAGGGCAGTCTATATTTTTTGATTCTTGGATACCTTCTCAATTACAAGGGAGGATGAGATTTGAAAATTGCAAATTTAAAATTGGGTAAATACTTCAAAGAAAAAAAAAACAGTAAATAAAACCCGCTAGAAAACTAAGGACCAAGGCTAACAATTTATGGAAGTGGACAGTTATAAATTGCCACCAAAAGCTTATTTAGCCGCTCAGGCCAACAACTCACAAAATGCACAACTATGTCAGCAAGCTCACCAAAACTCTTTTAAGTTCTCAGAAGTTATAAATTAAGTGAGCGACTTTCTAACATTCCTCAAAATTGAGGTGCGTGCTCAAATGTGACAACTGCAGAGGATAATAAATCAGGTCCTATATCGTTAACAAATTATAAATCTTACAAAAAGGTTCTCAGAAATGAGAAAACAAAAAGGGAAACGAACTCTTAAAAGCAGCTGCAGTACCTGAGAAGCTTCAGCAGATTTTGGCAGGTTTTCCAAATAGAGCTCCCATTCCTGCCCTTGCCAATCAGCAACTTCATCTTCCTTTGGTATCTTTCCAAGCTTAAATTCATTTGCCAATGATACAATTTTTGCATATAAACTGGAAACTGGTTCATAGGCATCTGGAGGGATGCCAGTACCCTCAGTCCACAATTCTAAATCAATTTGTTTCTCTATTCCAGGGACATTTTCTTTCAGGAAGTTAAGAAATGTTTCAGTATCAATTGATGTGAACTTAAAAGTGGCAATATACTTTTTGATGAATTCATCAAATGCAGGCCTTCCAATCTACATATCAAACGGGAAAAACATGTTAAAACACACTATATAACATATTAACTAGTGTTTGAGCAATACACAATCAACCAAACCTGTCGTTCAATGCGCCACAGAAATTGGAAACCTTTCTCATATGGAACTTGGGAATAAACATGATCCGGATCCAGCCCTTCTTGATTGGTTTTGAGCTTTGTGCACTCCAAGTTGTCCTTAAACCTCTCCATTTCTTCATTCAAACCTTTCCAACCAATCCCAATATTCAACACAGCCCTATCCTCCCCTTGGACAACCTCAACAATTCTTCTCTCCGCATAAGTTGTGAAACCCTATGACCACAGATTAAAACTTCAGACAATTCAAAATAAACATATAGCTCTCTCCATGCAGACTAAAACAAACAATAAATCCCAACATAATGTGAGTTTATTAAAATAAAAGCAAATTACAAAATAACAAATTGCCATTCAATCCAATTCTTTTCCCTCCAAAATCTCCCTGATCAACCTATTCGTCAAATGCAAGCACGGGCACGCACATGCACATGCAAAAAAAATTTATAGACCTACAAATTTGTGGCATTGGAAACAAAAAACACCAATTAATCATTTTATTCATATATAGTCAGATTGCACTTTGCCTATAAGACCAAAGCAGAAAATAGATAATCTAAAAAATTTTACCTACTCATTTAGAGTTTTAGACAATTATTTTCAACCGCGCACACTTTAACAACAAACATGTATAAAATCTAACTTTGAGTTAGAACTCTGGATATAAAGCACAAAAAATACCTCATTCAACCAAAAATGCTCATTGTTCTTATTAGTGATCAAATTTCCCGTCCAGCTATGCGCAAGCTCATGGGCCACAACCTGTGCCCCACTTGCATCACCCTTGATCACAGTTGGTGTCAAGAACACCATCCTTGGATTCTCCATCCCGCCATAAGGAAAACTTGGAGGCAACACCAACAAATCAAACCTCTCCCAATCATAATCCCCAAACAATCTCTCCCCCTGCCTGAAAAGTCAAACAATTTAACAGCTTCACTATCAGAAAACCAAAAAATAATAATAATAATAAATAAAAGAATTAAAAAAACAAAATAAACTAAAGACAAAAAAATAAATAAATAGCAATACTACACATACAAAATAGTTAAAATAATAAATAAGGAAAAAAAGTATTTTTCATATTATGTCACATCAGATTATAAATGCGAGCATGTAAAGGAAAGTCATCGTTTACCTTATCATCTCCTCAGTTCCGGCGAATTCCCGCGCCGCCGCGTCTAGTATGGAGGGAACAGACTCAGCATAAACCCTAGTCCTGGGCCCCACTTCACGAAACCCTAACTCTCCCACAGCGAAAGCAAACAAATAAGGCGGCACAGGCTGATTCATCTCGAATTCTTCAACAACACGGCCATCGGCACACCACAACGATTCGTAGTCGAAATCAAAACAGCTACTTCCAAACGCCTTCGTCTCGCCGGCAACGGGCGGGCGACGATCCACGTGTCTCGCGGCCATGACGGCGGACAGCTGGCGGGGGATGTTGATGAAGGCCTTGTAACAAACACGCGCCGCGGGGGTGTCCTGGCACGGGAACACCGACCGCGCGTGAATCGCCTGGCACTGTGTGTAGACGAAGGGGTGGAGTTTGTTGAAGGTTTGCGGCGGGGAGAGCCACTGGAGGGCGGAGGAAGACGGGGAGGTAGAGTAGACGATGAGTACGGAGGAGTGATCGGAGAGTGTGAGGATGAGGTGGCGGCCTTTGATTGGGTCGTCGGTCGGGGAGAGAGTGAAGGGGAGTGGAATTAGGGTTTGGGGGTCGAGTACTTGGTGGATAGTGAGGGCGCGCGTGTCGAGGGAAAGAGGGCCGGCGCTCGGAGAGGCGAGGGTGAGGATGGCTGCGGCGTGGATGGTGGAGGAAGGGAAGTCGAAGTAGAGAGAGAGGGAGATGTGCGTGGTAAGTGGGTGAGTTGAATCGGCGAACGAGTGCGGGTCGATCGGTGCCATTGTGGTTGTTGAAATCGAGTTAACTCGGTCAGTGAGAGAGAGGACTGAGGAGCGTAGTTTCGGGTGTTGATTGTTTGCGAATTGCGAGGAGATTTTAATTTGGTGGGGAATTTAAAACAAATTTCAAAAAGAAAAATGGGGGAGTTGGTGCTTTCTGTATTTTTGTTTTTGTTTCTCCCTCTTTTGGAGGGAGAATCGCAGCAAGGTATATTTTGTATTGTTTGAGGAATTAAAAAAACACCCATGCACTTACGATTTTTAAAGTCAGCTATCAAATGTTTCTTCCATTTAGTGTCCTTATAATATATGGCTTAACTAGTGACCGTATTTGTTTGATTTCATACTTCTTTTAAAAAAAATATTTTTTTATTATTTAATTATTTTTAGAATTAAGTTTTGGAGGCATAAATATATTATTTTATTTCCGCTGATAAGAACTTAAATTTTAAGTTGCAGAGCTTTTTCAAAAATTTTAATTATCAAAAATACTCATTATTTATTTTATTTTTTTATTTTGTTTTTTATATCATAACTTTATAAAATCTTTTATTAAAATAATTTTTTAACTTTAAATAAAAACTCTCATTAAAAATATATTTATAAAAATTTTACTTAAATGAATTTTATTTAAAAAATTATACCAAAAGTGTACTGTGTATTTTTTAATGAGAGTTTTATATTATTTGAGTTTTATATCTCCCGCCGGTACTGTGTATTTTTTCTTCAATTTTATATTATTTCATTTTTCTATCTCCTTTTGTCATTGCTTCTGCTGCTCCAGGAGGTGTTTCCGATGACTATTGATGGTGCCGACCTAGTGGTTCGGGTCGGGATGGTATGCCTATGTTGGAGTCTTTATTTGGTTCTGATGGTGTAGCGTCGAAGATTTTGGTCGTCTGGGCGGGGGCTCGTTCACCTTGGGAACGGCGTGTGGTGGTTGGTGTTCTTTTATTTTTTAATTAAATTTAATGCTGCAGGTATAAAATTAGAAATTCATACCTTAAATTAATTTTAATATTAATAATGTTCGTGTAGTCACTTATTTGTAAAAAAAAATTATAGTCGAATTTGTTAGAAACATGGAAGAAAGGATATTTTTATGTAATTAAACTTATTTGAATTCAAATAAAGAGTCATTTGGTCGTTAACTCAAAAGTCAGACGGAGCCGTTAAAAATAACTAAAAAATTAACAGAATTGGAGGCGTTTTTGAACTAAAAAATTAACTGAATTGGAGGCGTGTTGCAGCGAGTTAATTTTATTACGTGTGGAGTAAAAAATGTCAATTCATTTAGGGGTTAACTAAAAATTACCCAATAATTTATTTTTCTTATTAGAAGTAAATGAGCCTTATATTTTGTTGTTATTTTTTTGTACTATTTTGTGAGTGAGTACGTTATATCTAAAATAATTTAGTAATTGCTTAATTTCACGAGAATAAAACTTTATGAATAGTTACTACTGATATTGTTTTTATTATTTTTTTAGTAATGCTTATTTTTTATTATTTATGACACTATTCACTTCGGCAGTAGTAATCGATTCATCAGGGCATGGTCGATGCATTTTATTTAAGATTAATTTTTTATTCTACTATAAATATTTTTCAATGTAACAAGAATAGATAATATAAATTGATCTCTATAATTCAACGACACTTTATGATATTATATTACAAACAATAGTTTGAATCAATAAAAAAAATTATAAAGAAAATAAGAGATAAAAGGAGAGCTAATAGAAGTGCCTTAAAGGTTTTGTATGTCTCTTTTATATAAAGAAATCTTCTATAATTATTTTTTCAATTCAATTTAAATTATTAACTCACTTTCCTTATTTTATTTAAATTAATTATTTATGTATCTCATAATTTAATTCAATTTAAATAGTCAAAATCACATATAAATTTGACTTATTAAATTTTAATTTATATTTTAATTAAACACATGACTACTTTTAAATAAAATATAAAAAATAATTATTCACGCTTCCCTCAAATGTATCAATAAAACTCCAACAACTGAATGCAACTCAAATCCGGTGACTTTGTTGGATTGGCTTTCCTTTGGTTATGGTTTTACCTTACAAATATGAGTTTGATAATCAGACCCATAAATTTTTTTTTAACATTTCATGATATCTTGTTTTTGTTTTTCATTTTAAATATAAAATAAAAGTTTGTAGTGTCTCCCAAATTTTTTATATTTAAGCGTATTCTAATATTGTATCTCTCTTCTTGTTCTTGTGAAAGTGTATTGGTGGCTGTTTACTTTCCGCGTTAAAATAATAATAATAATAATAAATTTAAAAATTTGAAAATTTATCTATCAGAGGCAAGATTACTTCTTCCTTTTGGTATTTTTCAATAAATAAGACTGAAGTTTAGAAATGGATGCTATATGATTAAAACACGGGGTGCAAATAGCTCTACAAAATTGTGAAAGGAGACCCCAACTGCAGTGGTTCCAAAGTGGGTCGATCTCTAACGATTCAACGACTCTGTCGGGCCCTATTCGCTAGTAGCATTGAGACCGCCAAAAATTTCTTTTAAACCCCTTTTCAATTGAAATTATTTAAATAACTTCATACAAATTAATTCATTTTTTATTTTTAATAAAAATTTAATTAAAAACTTAAATAAATTATTATTTTAACAATTATTTTACACCCACTCCATTCTATAGTTATATTTATATTTTAAATTTTAATTAAAAATATTTTGAAAAAATTATAAGAGTTTAGACTTATGAAGATTAAATTATATAATAAGCCAAAAAAATTGAGATAAATTTAATATTTTATGGGCCATGGCTACCGTGGATAAAGTATGATTTATAACCACATATATAAAATAATAAATAATTAAAAATTCATTATATATTTAATTGTGTGGTTATGAAAGAGTCTTGTATGTTGGAATAACTGTAATATAACCGGACCCTATTTTATGATTTATATGCAATTTAAAAAAATTATATAAAAATTTTGTGGGTAGATAAATAATTTTAATATATATATTAGTAGGGTAGTAAAAACTCTGGTCCCAAAAAAATTCAATTGATAATTAAGAAAATAAATAGAATTATGTATTTAGAACAAAAATATTACATTAATCTTTTTCATTTTTTTAGTTCTTAAGAATATCATATTGATGTTATAATTTTACTAAATTATTTTTTATTAAAATCTAATCAAGTATACGCGACAGAACTTGTTTTGAGTTTTTATTGATAAAGTTGTGTTATAGGTCCTGCAACCTTGTTAGTGTCGAATATCAAAAAGCATTCTGTTGCACACCAATTCAATACTATGTATACGACTGTCTACTAGAAGTTTGTATATATATAATATATATACATATAGCATAATCCGAAGTCTATAAAACATATCTTGAAAACATAAGCTAAATATATGTCAGATTTATGCCCACACCTATTAGGATAAATTTGCTCAATTATGTAGGATATATCTACTCATCCATATTTGTGGAAGGGAGAATAATATTGGGTATACCATAACTCAAAACAATTTAAATAATAAGTCTAATTAAGTATCTTCAAAGTATTGTATTTTATACCTTTAAGTCCTGTTAATAGGTTGGATAAAAATGTTTGGGCCAACATGTAAGGGTCTAAACAAGGACATTAAAAAAAAAAGGTTCGAGTTAGTCAAAGCCCGCTAATGTTTAAAAATTAATAATAAATTAAAATTTAAAAAATAATAGAAAAATAAAAATAAAACTTAAACCCTTAATTCATAAATTAACGATAATTTAAAAAACCTAAAACTATAATTCAAAACTCTTTTTTAAGCATTAATTAAATAAAATAGTGTTTGAATTAGAGAATTCAATATTAAAATATTTAATCCCTCTACTTTTATTTTGTTTAGCTATATTAGAGATGTTACACTATGAAGCATTTGTTCATGGCCACAATTATAATGTGTTTTTTTTTTTATTATTTATCATTCGATTGTATGATTATGAAGGAGTATTATATGGTGAAGCATCTCTAATATAGTTATTGTCTTATTTTGTTTATTTACTATTATTTTTTAAAATATTTATATTCTTCTATTCATCGTTGATTATTACTTTATTTTAAATTTACAATAATTAAAAATTTTAAAACAATAAGTAGGGATGGCAATAACATCCGGATCTGAAAAAATTCGGATATGTATTTAAAAAAGTGCGGATTCGGGTAAAGAAAATGAGGATCCGCACGGATTCGGATATAACTATATCTGGAAATCCAGATTCGTATTTTATTTAATATTAAATAAAAAATTAATTGAAAAATATATATTAAATTAAAAAAATCCTTAACCCTAGCTTACTTTCAAACACACACATTTTTATTTGTTATTTTTATGTTTGATTTATCGATTTATAGTGTTTTTATTTGTTATTTTTTGTTTGATTTAAGTTATTTTTATTTGTGATTTTATAATGTTATTGTATGTTATGTTGAATTGTTAATTATTTAATTTTGATTGAATTTTTATTTGTTATTAAAATTTAATTGTTGAATTTTATTTATTAAATTTAATTTGTTTGCGGATCCGGATATCTGGAATATTTGTCTGCAATCCGTGCGGATATTATCCGCATCCGAATCCACACAAAAAAAAACAGATCCGAATGTAAAAATATTAATCCGGATATAAATCCGGATCCAGATGTATGTATATCCGGATCCAGATTCGGATTTTGACGGATTTTGACATCCCTGACAATAAGTGAAAGTTTAAGTCCTCCCAAGCCCACAATGGACTCTAACTCATGTTTGGCCTTTATACTTCCTCTAGAACTCAACTTAAGCTTAAAAAAAATCATGTCCAAACTCATAGTTTGCCATCCTAACTATTAAATGATTAAATTTTATAAATATTAATGATATTTGACCCCTTAGAATATTTCTTCAGCCCTTTTTTAATAAAATTTTAAAACTGCCCTCATTAAAATTTGAAAAGTTATTTATTTTATTTTCTCTCTCTAGACATCACCAATAATCCACCATCATCATTTTGTTGCATTAGATGCTATCTATTGTTAGGGAAAAAAAATGTTGAAGAATGCAATTCAAACTCAATGAGGTCAATTTTGGTTTCGAAGGTGTCATTGAGTGCTGTTGTGGCTATGTCTAGATGAAGATTAAGAGTATAACAATGGTGGATGGTGTCTATCTTTATGTATGGATAATAATAATTTATACCAAATATTTTGATAGTATAAAAAAAAATTGCATCCTATTAGTGCCGTAAAAGAATAAAATTTGGTAGCACAATTTATGTAGCTAATATTAGACAAAACAAGAACAAAAAAAAAGTGAATTAAATTGTTTGTATTAGCTTTAGAAAGTAAAAAATATATTTTTTATTTTAATAAAGATAATTTTAAAATTTTATTAAAAATAAGAGTTGAAAAAATTCCTTGACCGTCAATTATCATTATTCTTTTATTAAATTTAATTGAATTTCTGAACATATGACTTACCTAGACCGTGGCGTACGCAGCTAAGCGCACCATAGTGAAAGAGACCATAGAAATGAAAGTGACCGCGAGCTGTAGGGGAAGATGGCCCAAAGACTCAAAATAATCATCATCTATTCATCTGAACACAATTCGAATTTTCAAACAGTGGGACCCAAAACTCAACGGCGCAGATCCTACCAACAAAACAATCAAGGGGACCCACTATATTCACGGAAAAAGTAAACTAACATAATTACACCCATCTCCTTTGCCGGAGCGCAATTTTACAAACTGTGCACCTCTCACTGGTACTTGTTGGTTTCTCCCCTGTCAAAGTCTCAATTTCTCGCACACAAAGCAGCAGAAGCAACTGTGAGAGAGAGAGAGAACTTATTAAAAAATGGACGATTACACGCGAGAAATGATGGACCTCAAAACCCTAGTCACCAGAACGCTAGAGAAGAAAGGAGTCCTTGCTAAGATCCGGGTGCGAATTTACCCAACTACTCCTTCATCTTCTTCATCTCCCCTTTTTTATCGCGAATAATTGATGAAGAAAAAAGTGAAGAAATTTGAAATTAGTTCAGCTTCTCTTTTACGTCGGATCTCGTGCAATGCAGTAATTTTGATTTTGATTTTTTTTTTTTTGTGCGTGTTATAGATCTTATCTGCGTCGTGCGGTTTAATTTTCTTAATAGGAAATCGAAGAAAAATTAGGGCTTTTGAAGTTAAAGTTAAATAGATTTATGGGTAATTGATGTTATCTGGAAGATTATAACTCTGACTAGATTGATGGGTTAGGCCCAAAATTTTATTATTTTTGCTTCAATTTTCAGATAATTAAAGCTCATTTGAATTTTTGTGGTTTTCTTACTATTTGGTGAATATTGTTAATTATAGTAAAGTCTTCCCCTTTAACTCAATTTTTGTGCCTTTTTAACTGACTCAAATTGGTTTGTTTGCTAGGCTGAACTCAGGGCCAGTGTCTTTGAGGCAATTGAAGAGGAGGATCATGTAATTGAGAAAGATGAAGGTCTGCCTCCTGCATTATTGGGTAGCTGCAATGACCGTGCCAAACAACTTCATGCTTCTCCTTCAGGTCACCTCGTTAAAATGAACATTGGTCTCTATATTTCACATTTGATGAGAGTTTATCTCTTCTTAGGCTGGGAATTACACTCTGCTCTTATTGGTTCACTGTTTTTTTTTCTTCTTGTTAATATAGTGTTTTAACCTTCATTTCATTTGTTGCATTCATTATTAGGCTGGTTATGGGCCACCTCCAGAGTAACTTAGTATTCTCTGAATGATAAAGATAAGATTAACCAATCAGTTTCACCTTTTCTTTTATTAGCTTTTTTCCTGAAGCAAATTTAGATACGAAAATTATTTTATGTTGAAATTCACTGTTTATAAGAGTCTAGTGTCTTTGAGTACAACTAGAACTGATGATCTTGTAGACTGCTCTGATTCTTATAGCCATGTTCCTCTAGATGTCATTTCAGTATCAAGAATATTAGTATTATTGAGGCCTCACCAACTCCCTTAGGCAAGTATCTAACTAGATTGTTCCTCTTTGATATGCCTAATGCTCTTTCAGGTCAGTTCTCAATTGATTTTGTTTGTATTTAGCATTAAATAATTTAAATTGTTGTTAAAGCACTTTAATATTGCAATGGTTATTTATATATACGAGCAAGTGTGCTTCTGTGCAGTTATGATGTTGAGAGTAAATCAAGATCTTATTTCTTATTTGCATCTTCCTGCTGGCGTCTAATTTTCTTTGCATATATGATTTTCGAAATGCAGGAAGGCTGCTAACTGCTTTAATATGTGAATACTTAGACTGGGCTCAACTGAACCACACAATGAAAGTGTATCTGCCAGAGTGTAATTTGGTAATCAAGTATTTTTCAATCTATAGATGTAATTATCCCTACTTTTTGACAATAAGTTCTTGTTTAGTTGCTTATGTTTGGTTGATTGGTTACACTGCAGCAAAAAGATTTTTGGAAAGCTGAGTTGAAAGAGTTTAGTAGCAAGAATGGTTACGATCTTAACAAAAATGGTGATAGTGCTCCTTTGCTTTTGGATGTTCTTGAAGGATTCTTGAAGTTTGAGGTATGGGATTAGATCCTTTTCTTGTTCTAGATTCTCCAAGCTTCAGATATCATGGAACTTGTCCTGAAATTTGAAGCCTTACATTATGATGGTATCTTTATCATTTGGGTTTCATTTACTCATGGGATTGGTTTCATCTACACATATTATATGTGCGATGTGCCTCTTGATTACTGTATGAATATGTGTCATTTTCTATAAAACTTTGTTTGTCTTGTGTTTGAGATATTAAGCTGAGAAGGAAACACTTTCTGTTCTAGTGAAATGCTGCAAACTTTGCTGAGTGCAAAATTTGAGGCTGGCCATTTGCTTATATATTATCCTGTTAAAATTTTGTTATAAGTCTGAAAATATGGTAGTTGTGTTAGCAGACTCATTAGGTAATAAAAAACATTTATATTTGCTTGTTCTCACATCTTATATTACTCGTTGCATCTTATGAAAATCCAGGGAAGTAAAGCTCCTTTTTTAATTTTTTCACAAAGTTTAGTTGGAATGCATTACATATGATTCAAAGCTCATTTTAATTTTTTTTCACAAAGTTTATTTGGAATGTATTTTACATATGATTTCCATCTAGAGCAGGTGTGGCTTTGTAGAACTGCAATGTTTTGACTGCATGCAAGCATGAATTATAATGAACAATATCTTGTTATGGGAGTGTATTCACTTTTGACAAATGCCATGTTATCTTACTTAATAATGGGCTGTTTTTTACTTTTTGTGTATGTCTTTGCAATAAGGTGTGAATAAATATTATGTTTTCGCAGAATTCATCCCAAGCAAGGGGTACTGGAAGGAGACAACCTGAATCTGAGTTCATGCCCCATTTAGAGTCAAGGAATGCACGGAGACCCTCATCGTCTTCTGTTACTGGGGGCTTACCTCCATTGGGAAGGTGCTGGACCAACCTCTCCTTTTCCCATTTTTTCATTTCTTTTACTTTTGTTTTGCAATTTTTTCCCTCTCTTTTTTTTTAATGCTTTTTATATTTGTATAATTGACATGTTTTATTTTGTTGGCACACATCTAATAGGCCAATTCCTGCTTCCCAGGCATCTGGTAAATTCTTAATTTTGATGTATTATCTGTTCTATATTCTGGTTACTTGCTGTTTCTTAATGTAATTCTTTTTGCCTCCTAGATAGGAGAGCAGCAGGGTCTTCCATGTCTGCTTACAGGAAAGATGAATACAATTGGAGATATGACAGTGATGAGCTTTCAGATGACGTAGTTCGAGCATCAACTGCACTGGAAAACCTTCAGTTGGACCGAAAAGCTCGAAACCTAACGACATCTTGGCGGTATGTATTTCCCTCCCTCTGATCCAAAATTTTCTTTCCACTCTTATTTATTTTTTTAATTAATTAGTAGTTAGTTGTTCCAGGGCTATGAGCTTAAGGATCTTGTGACAGATAGTTTAGCATAGTCTTGCTAGCAGGGTTAGTTTCACACAGGCAAGGGTCATGAAAGTGCATAGGTGCCGTGCGTGTAGCTTACATGAGTTGCAGGTCTTTATAGGTTTACTTTTTAGAGTGAATTTCAGAAGATTCTTGGCCTGTGATCGCTAACTTGTAACACAATCCTAACCTTAGGCCAAGGAGGTGGTTGGGTTTAGATGTCCCCATTAAGATGGTTCTCCAGCTCAGTTGTAATTTAGCATCAGTGCTAAGAACTCTTTATTACCTGGTCTTGGATCCCACCTGCTTGCTTTCTCATATATGGTTTGAGCAACCTAGTTTTTCCTTATGTCTGTTTTGTTCATGATAACCTCAAGAATTATTGATCATTATATGTTTTTGCAATGGCGTGACATTAACTTCTTTCTTTTTTTTTTTTTCTAAAAAAATAAAAAATAACTGGATTTTGGTTGCAGGCATGCTGGTGATGGAATGAGTGAGGATGATGGCCGGCCCGATCATATGTAGCCAAAGAACACCCCCTTTGTATTACTGCACGTGTAGTTTAGTGTGTATTTTTAATCTTCAGTTATCAATGTTTTGTAACCATCAATTCAAATGAGGGTAGTATTGTTTGTAAGTTTAGATATATTTTCTGATTGATTTAGTTTTTTTTTTTTTGTTATCTGGGCTGGGCTTTCTCTCAGTTTGTTTTTTGTGTTTTTTTTCCCCCCTCAATTATCACACCTGGGTTCGTTGATTTAAAAATCAATGCTTGTTCCTTTTTAAACATCATGATTTGATTCTATAAATTGTTCTAAAAGGTTTGATTTGATGAACAGATGATGTGGTTTTCTGATGGGATGGAAAGTTCACCCAGCTCATTCATTGGTGTATTTCATTTCATTGATTGGTAGATAGCATCTGCAATATGACCTGGTAAATGATAAGATTATCATTCCTTTTTGTAGTAAGTATCCATTGGGTGTTTATTGCAAGACAAACATGTTATGTTACTATTAACGGGAGAAAAAATAAAAATAAAAATGTGTCGGGTGCATGCAGCCCATAGGCGATGCCTTTGTTAATGTAGATGGATTCATTCAGTGTGGACTATGGAGTCAGGCAGTTGGGCATAAGAAGAATATTCCTCGGGAAGTTATTGTTGGTTGCAAATTCGCCTTGCCTTCACTAACGTACTACTATAATTAGCATATTCCCGCCGTCGTCCTCTTCGACAAGTAACTTTTCGAAAAAGTAGTTGTATTACCAAAAGCCCTAGAAATGGAAATTGAAAAATAAAAGCGCTCGTGGGTTAATTCGAACATCAATTTCAATTCACGTGTCTGTTTTCTCTACCAAGGACAAGGACCCCCAAGGCCAAAGTTTGGAAAAATCAAATCAAAAACCTTCAAAATTTCAACACCAATCCAAAGCTCTCTCCGCTGGGTCAAGAAGAGACAATTCAAAATCACCGCTCTCTCTTTCTTTCTTTCTCTCCTTCAGAGTAGAGTACGACATGTCGGTGTTAAGCCGTGTTTGGAGAGCGAGAGGCTCTACGGCGGCGACGACGACGTCGCTGCGGACATTAATATTCATATCTCGAGCGTTCTCCACGTCTTATGAAAATACCGGAATTGACCCCAAAGCAAAAGCAACGACGCTGCCGCTTAATAATAAGATGAAAGAGGGGAAGGAGAAGGGCAAACATGTCCAGTGGGTTTTTCTTGGCTGCCCAGGCGTGGGCAAAGGTACTTACGCTTCTAGGCTGTCGAATTTGTTGGGAGTTCCTCACATCGCCACCGGTGATCTCGTTCGCGAGGAGCTCGCCTCCTCGGGACCTCTCTCCTCTCAGGTCTCTTTCTCTCAATTGTATTAATTATTTCATTATGTGCAAGTTGTTGACAAAAAAAAAAAAAATGAATTGAAATTGCTAATCTAATTCAATTTAGCTAGTTAAAGTTGTTGGAGCTTCTAAACTTAGAGGGAAGTTAGGTCCCCGAATAAGGTCCTCTTTGGTACCGAGGTGCTGCAGTAACTAAGAAATAAAAGTTTAAGTAACTGAGAAATAAAAGTTAATATTACCTAGAAAATATTATTTTTAAATAATAATTTTGATAAAGATAATAAAAATATTATAAGTTTTCATCGTACGGTTGGGAGAATCAAATGAATTTAACTTTTAAGATATAGTAATTACTGTTTTTACAAATTATTTTAGAATTGTAATTTTTAAGCTACAATTGCTGAATCTTACTAAAGAGGGCCGAAGCATCTTAGCTAAACCTAAAATCTAACCTGGCTTTAATTAGTATGAAATTTAGCTCCTACAGTCCAAAATGATAATTTCAACTTCATTTTTGCTCTGTATATAGGAAGCATTATGTTTTTAGTGGATCAATGAAATCTTTAGGCTACGTGTAACGTGATTAAACCATATCTTTGCATGGCAATGGTGCATTGAGTTTATGCTTGCCAGGCTCAAATACCAGCAACTTGTGGTTCAAAGCTGTTTTCATTTTCTTTTTTGGGCTCTGTCAACATATGTTTATTTTTCCTGTTTTGCAGCTCAATGAGATTGTCAGTCAGGGAAAGCTAGTTTCAGATGAAATTATAATAAATTTATTGTCCAAGCGTCTTGAAGCTGGAGAAGCTAAGGGTGAAGCTGGGTTTATTCTTGATGGTTTTCCTCGAACTGTAAGACAGGCGGTCAGTATTTCTTGGGATCAACTTCTGAGATGTTGAAAATTAACTTGTCTCTCTATATGCTAGTTCGTTGAATATGGTTTGAATGTTAAGAGCCGACCCACAAAAATTACAAATGAATGATTTTTCTGCTAATATATGGATGCTGTAGTGAAATTAATCAATTGAAATGCTTAATTGTCTGTTTTGAAGGAAACAAATACAAAAATATTCCCGATGTAGTGTTATCGACACTGTTTTTTTCACAATTATTCACTAATTTTAATGGCTTTACCAGTACCTCTGTTGGAATGTACTGTTCAAAATGGCTTCATCTTTTCCTTAATTGTTTATTAGCAACAAGTTAAGTGGGTTTAAAGTGGCTTCATCTAAACCAAAGACTGTGGTGGTATTATAGGAAAAATACATATATTTATTCAACATATCCCGAATTCAATGGATACCATGAAAAAAACTTTTGGATTGTTGAAAATGCTTAACTAGTAACTTCTGATGGTAATATACCATTGGCCAAGGCATGTTAGATTTTGGAAATATCATTTTCTAGTCCCATTGTTTCTTCCCTTTGAATGCCTCTGAGCTCCAACCTGTATATATTTGTTTGTGCTTTGGTTGTTTCCTCCCAGGAAATATTAGAGGGAGTGACCGACATTGACTTGGTGATTAACCTAAAGCTTCGGGAGGAGGCATTGCTTGCAAAATGCCTCGGAAGAAGAATATGTAGCGAATGTGGAGGAAACTACAATGTTGCCTGTATTGACATCAAGGGTGAAAATGGGAACCCAGGAATGTACATGGCTCCACTTCTTCCCCCTCCACATTGTGCATCAAAGCTTATCACTCGTTCTGATGACAAAGAAGAAATTGTTAAAGAGCGACTTCGCATATATAATGAGAAGGTATTTTCTAATCTCGATTGTTCTATGATGCTTTTTAGTTCTTCATTCTTTAGGGATGCTCTTGAATATTACTTATGGCCATTCTTATGTATTCCATTATTTAGAAATATGCGCTATTAAACAAGACACCTAAATGGTATAGGAGATGTCTTTCCATTTACTTTTAACAAGCGATACACTTTTCTACATGCCACATTTTCGATCAGAATATTAAGTAAACTTATTTTTCTCATTATTTCCATTAATTGGTTGTCATCACATTTATAATCCTTAATGTAAACATAACATAAATAATTTACCTCTTCGGTTCAATGGGTAACATGCTTGGTGAATTATCTGGAACCTGCAGAGTCGACCTGTGGAGGACTTCTACCGTTGTCGTGGCAAGCTATTAGAGTTTGATCTTCCAGGTGGAATTCCAGAATCATGGCCGAAGTTGCTTCAAGCTCTAAATCTTGAAGATCTTGAGGATAAGCAGTCTGCGGCAGCATGAGTTTTTAGAATTCTGTACTATATTATTTTCAAGGTAAATTAGATCATTCTTTGCATGCACGTGCATGGGAAGTGCATGCGTATTTATTTTATGATTTAAAAGAGCAAAAAGAACATTTATTTGCAATAAGTGGAAAGAATTCTGCTTGTTTATGAGTAATCTCCCTTTTGGGGATCTCAAGATGTGTAATATGGGTATGATGTTGGAGAGCAAAGATGGTTTCTTGTTATTGTTAGGAATGATATCTTGGCCGACAGAGCTCCTCGTTGATTTTATGTATGGAAAGTATTTATAGTTCCCATCCAATTGTCTTGTTATTGTTGGTAACGATATCTTGGCCGACAGAGCTTTAGCTCGTTGATTTTATGAATCGAAAGTATTAATAGTTCTCATCCAATTGTTGTATATTTTGATTTTGAATCTGTCTAAGGTGATTGTTGAAGATTCCGTATGCACCACTGGAGTAAAAAGAGTTTTTGTCTGGTATCGAATACCTCTTTGTTAATTTGTTATATAATTATATGAATCCTAGAATGTGGAGTTTTCGGATAAAATTATGGGCAAGTTTTTAACATTGGCAGTAGATCAATTCTTCCTTTTAGGAGTATTCATAGGAATGAAAACCCCTACCAAGGAACATGATATTGCAATTCTATTGCTGATTCAGTTTCATGATTATGGTTTCACTTCTGCTCTTGAATATACAAGTCTAGTGAGATTATTCATGCTGTATATAGTGCTAGCAAGCAAGATCAACTCTCTTCCATCTGCAGCCTCAATAATTGAAGTAACGGATCAAGTTAATTCCATTAGTCATTGCGCTGCCGGTGATGGTGAAGAAAAAATTAAGTATTTCAGATAACTCGTTGCCCTTTTTCTAACTTTTCAGATGGTGAAATACTGAAATGATTAAATGTTTATTTGAATCTATCTCTTGTTAATGTGAGCTCTGATCTTGAGCATTATGAAATCCAAAATTGTAGAATTTTGGGTTTTTCTTTTCTTTTTTTTTTTATTTTTATCGTTGAGCTGATAGGGATGTCACAGAATTAAGGTTTGTTCTGAATCATTGATTAAATCAGATATATCAGAAATAAAATAGGAGAACCATCTTATTGAAAAAAAATAACCAAATTTTCCTCCCCGGTTCGCAGTTTGGGCCCAAATAGGGAAGTAAGGGCGTTGTTTTCTAAACGGTGCTCATTAAAATGGGATATTTATATGAATGAATTTTCTGTGGTATTATTCGAATTGTGAAAGGCCACCGTATTGTTGTACTTTTAAGACACAACAGTTGGGACTCGGTTATTGGAATCTTCAATCATTTTGTACTTTATTGAGTGTAATTTGTAAGTGTCGTGTGGCATGATTCTCCAAAGCATATAATAAATTTTCTTTTCAAATGAATTTTGGTTGGGGATAAATTTAGAAAGATATATTTGAAGTAATAAATGAATGACACATGGACAATTATAAGGATAAAATTAAAATAATACTCAGAGCAATATAAAGATGCCATTTGAAATAACTTACTACATTATATGAATTTAGAAATTAATGGTCAAAGTTGGTTACATCAAGATATTTATAGGAAATAATAAACCTAATATAAAATGAATATTCTTCTTATTATTATTATTATTTTTGAACATAACAAGTAGTCCTAAAAGTATTATCTTATTTTAATATGAAGATGATATCTAACTCTTACTTTTATGCACGATTCTTAGCACTAGTTTTCGATATATAAATGTTATACTTACCCATAAAGAGGTTTATCTTATCTTTTATTTGTGGATGACAATAATACCCACAAACTTGCAAATTCATTCAAACCAATCCGTTAGGAGTAATTTTGTGAGTTGTAGATGAATTTAGTATTAACTAAATATTTGATGGATATACGCATGGATATCCGTCAAATTCGTAATTTTTTTCAAATATTTTAATTTAATTTTAATTAAAAATAAAATTAAATCTAAAAATATATAAATTAAATAAATATAAAGTATTGTAAACATGTCACATGTTGTGTGCACAAAAGAAACCTAAACTCATAATCTAACATAAACTCCTAAAGGAAACCTAAATTACTTCTCTTTATAATTTTGTATGGATTATTATTCTTTAAGTTAATGCATAGATTATTTCATTATTATAATTTATTTTTTGAATTAATATTTTTAATCTTAATCATTAGTGTAGGAATTGTGTTGGATAAGAATATGAAACAATAATTGTTGTTTAATGCATTGATTATTTGTGGTTTTTTTATGCTTAAATTTAAAAATTTGTGTTGGATTGATGTTGCAATTTTAATTTTTTATTTACATTAATTAAATTTAGAATTAAGTATGTTATGTGAAATTTTAAGTTATTAATATAAATTAACATATTGAATATTTGTGATTTTAAATGTGGAAACTTGTAAAAAAATCTGTTGGGTACTATTATGGATTTGGTAATTATCAAAACACGTAGCGGGTGGACATTCTTAAAAAATTGAAACTCGTAGTGAGTGCGAGTTTGGTAATTTAAAATTTGTACGGATGTGGATTTAGTAATAACAACCCTCGCTACGAGTGGTGCCCATTGTTATCCCTTTCTTATTATCTCGTTTCCTTGCCTCTTCTCCTCTCCTCTCTCTCTCACACACTCTCTCTTATTTTTTCTCCATCTTTTAGATCATCACCCATTTCTATATTTTTTAAAGCTATTTCTATTATCTGCCTTCATCATATTCTTTATCATATAATCACTCTCCAAATCTTTATTCACCATCTTCATATGTGTAACACCAAATATCTCTATATAGATATATAGCTTATGTTATTTATTTTGTATAATGTAAAATCTTATTTAGCATCTCATTTATTTAATGGATTGATGATTACTTGCTTCCATGAATGTAGGCTAAACCATGAAAATATTATGTATTCTTTATATTTATGTTTGTTTTGTTATATTTTCAGTTTGAAATCCAGATTGTGTTTCAGGTATAAAAGTATTTGATGTACTTTAGTTACACCAAGTATTCTATGGACCACCTAGGCTATCTCTGTGTGCACATGAACTACTTCTAAGTATATATTAACTCCTTAAATTAACTCCAACAGGGTTCCACTGAACTCTCCCTGTTATTCCCCATATAATCACCTCTACTCACTACGCATATTACTTTTAACTCACCACCTAAGGTACTTTAGTTAAACTACTTACCCTAAACATCAAAAAAATAAACTTAAACCTAAAGTTAATACATGCTCCCCTCAAATATAAATTTATTTATTTGAATAAGATTTGATCTGGAACTGATGAGCACTACCCAATTGGTTCAAATTGGATCCTAGCAAAAATTTGGTGAAAACAAATTTTTTAAGAGAATTCCACAATTCTCCCTCAAGCTTATGATTCTTGGTTACATTTCTTAAGCTTATGCTGTCCAAGATATTTGATTCTGTAGAATGACTTGTCAATCACAGCACCCACATTCTCTTTTGAAAGCTCAAAGTAATTCTTAATTACAGTCTTAAATTTATTGTTTCTAATTCCGAAATTATGATACATTACGTAATATACATAAATATGATTAGCGCTAACAAAAATTGAGAGTGTAACTAAAAACTTAAGATTTGTATAAAAGAGTAATCGGTTGCATCGTAGACATGTCATCAATTCTAGCAAAACAAAATCATATATCTTTCGGCCTAACATCAGATGGCCAGATGATTCGGCCATTGTGATATTTATGTACAGCAAAGCAGAGCCACTGAAGGGAGCCAGAAAATGGCATGTCAAATTTGTCATTGGAAGAAAATGGTGAGGTGGGTGGTGTATTTTCATTTCACTGTTAGTATTATGTCAATTACAATCATAAATGTTGAAAATTTGGCCAATTGGCATGAGACAAATGTGAGGGACTCCTCCTCACTTTAGGCTGGTATGTGATATGAAAATTTCCAAAGTGGGAGCTTGATTTGATAATGACATGCACAAGGGCTAGAAACTGCATATGAGACAATAAAGCCTGCTTCTCCATTTTGCTTTTCATAACAACAGACGGGTTGTTTGGTTTTAGTCATGAACAATTAATATAATTTAATTTTAAATGAGTCGTCTTAAATTTTTTGTATTAAATTATTTTTCACAAATTGATATGGCATAACAATTTTAATTGGATGAAAACACAAAAAAAAAATAACTCAAATAAATTATGTGAGTCGTGTGTTATTTTCATCTAATCACTATTCTTATATTTGTCGCATCAATTTGTAAAAATAATTTATACAAAGAGTTTGTGGCTTTATCATTACTATATTTACCGATGCATATGAAATTGCTTATTTTCTTGTGTTTATATTGGGTTTCATGAATGATACAAAGAACCATATTATTCATATTTATATTTTTAATTGTATTCATACTTCAAGCTACCAACAAAAGAGGAAATTAACTATATAAAATTACTTTTTCTAAAACAATATAACTTATTTGATGCATTAGTAATCTATATGAAACAAAAAATGCTTCTGAAAAAGGTTTTGCTTGTTGTCTGTTGTGCTTTTGGATTTTGTTTATTTTTGATAAAATTAAAAAATTTTGAATAAAAAGTTAGGGTTATTACTTGTTAGCCCTTATTTACTCTCTAAAACTTAAAACAACTTAAAATTTTGAGTGAAGCAAAACATCAAGAGCGTAACAAGATATTATTTGTCCAAATCTGAAACACGATGCCAATACATAGCCCAAAGTTTTGTTTTTTATTGTAAAAAAAAAAAAACACTGAACCAATTAATAATCACCTTTTAATTAATTAATTATTATTTTCCCAATCAAATCGGCAATCATTAATTATATATGCATGAGATGGAATATGATCAATGAATTAAGGAGGGAGCTACCTTACACCTTACATTTGTTATAAGATGCAGTCCTCTCAAATGAAACTCGAGGCCAATTTGTGAGGGAACTGTATCTTACAGCAATTGTAAGATAGCAAGTTCCATGAATTTATTAAAAGTTTCCACACCTCATTTTTTGTTTAGAAAAAAATAAATAAATAAGTTTTGGTAGATTAAAAAGCATTTCTGGTTCTTCACACATTCAGTATATGCACCTTTCCTACTTGTTCACATACTTAAATATCACGAAACTCACACGCCCACATGCATGTTTGTACTCTACTCAAAGTGCTTTTCCGGAAGTGCTTTTAGCTTAGCATCTTTAGGCTTGCTCTCCAAGTGTGTAGTAGTACCATGAGGAAGACAATTCACAATTGCTACAATTATGCTCTTAATGTCACGTGAAAATCAGAAAGAAAGCAAAACTGAGAAATTGAGATGCAATGTATAATAATTAAAATGTTATATATGGGGAGGATCGGCTACATTGATGTTGAGTTGTTCCAATAGACAAAAGTTTCGGATTATTAATTAAATTGTGTTGTCCCTCGTCGACTATAAAAGAAGTGACACATAATACTTTACATAGAGTCAGTTTGATATTAAAGTATTGCAGTTTAAAAATTATTGTAGATGTGAAAAAAAACTGTAATTATAAAATAAAAATTAATAATATGTATTAAATATAATTCTTAAATAATAATTTTCATAAAATTATTAAAGATATAATAAATTTTTTATCACACAAATAAAAAATCATATTAACATAATTTTTAAACTACAACAGTTATTATTTATAAAATACTTTAATATTATAACTTAAAAGCTACACATGTCTAACTTCAATTACAAACATATCCATAATATCTGGTCATTTCAGGTACATAGCTAATTTTTTGAGCTGCATACTTGAATCATAAATGCGTCACTTCTTTGAATTATAAATGTGACATTGGACATAACAGAAAACAATGCTTAGTGAAGTTGGGGAAGCTGCAATTCACCATATAACAAATTTTGTACGTACATATGCCTAATAACATGACTAAATAAATTAATGGGCATGTTACATGATATCAAAATATGCGCTATGCAATCAGATTTGGCCGCAAAAATTAAATGGATATGAAATGAGATAACCACTAGGAAAAAAGAAAACTAATTAATTTATTTGTTAAAGTATAATATATATGTGTGTGTACGAGGATCGAGTATAATGGTAAAAGTAATTTCCATGGCAGAAATTCTTCGACTTCACGTGAAGAATCATTCATGCATATCTCACAAAGTCAAAAGCATAATTAGGTCGATCAAGGAAAAATTTAGAAGTGACAAAATGAAACATCATTTTCAATATCACCATCACCTTCAGAATACAGTCGATTGCTTTTTCAATTAAAGGTTGTGGTTCATGACGCATGGGCATATTTTAAAGGCGTTTTATAGCTGCATGTAGTCTCAAATTCAATCAATTGAAGGCTTGGGGTGAATGTATGATATTGGCATGCTGTGGCTTTAAAATTATAATTTTTATAATATAAATAAATAATTAATAATATGTTATAAATTTAATTTTTAAATAATAATTTTAATAAAATAATAAAGATATATTTTAAATTTTTTATACTATAAATATAAGATTAAATTAAGTTTAACTTCTAAAATTACTGTAATAATTGAGTGTTGCTTTTAAGCTAAATGAAAGCATCTGCATGCAGCATGCAACGTATACATAATTCCAAACCGATGAGCATGTATGCAAGTTGATGTCACCGCATTTTTCTAACATACAAGGCATACTAGCCATATGTATCATGGTTTTATTATTATTATTATTTAAATAAACCTACGTGAAACAAGGAAATTTTATTAAAAAGATCGCATAATACCCTAATTAGCGGGAGAGAATGACTTAAAAAAGTAATATGTCATTTCATCTAATAGAGTTTGAATCTATTCATTCAAACTGATTATAATATCATGGATTAAGATTTTAAACTTTATTAAAATTTTAAAAAATTAATGAACCGGACAATTTAATATATAATATAATATAATATTATTATACTTAAGTTATATGGTTTAATAACTTTCATAATTATTATATTATTAAACTACATGTTTTAATAATTTTTTGAAATTTTAATAAGTTTAAGTTCCCTGATTGAAACAATCTTATATTGAATTAATGTTTAACTGTCAACAAAATTCATGGTGACTTAGAAATTCTAAATTTGAAGCACTTGTCGCGATCAGTATTTGTAACAAGAAAGTGAGACCCCTACCAATATAACAAATATTATCAAAAGCCGATCGGAATAGATGGAGTTCAAGTAGCTGTAATTGGAGATTCCAAAGAAGAAAATTTGAAAAGATAAAGAGGGGAATCAAAACTTTTTTGCACTTACCTAAGTGTTGTGGATGTTTAAAGATGGAACCGAAATGAAGAATTCAAAACGAAAGCCACAAATAGTGCATGAGATGCAAAGGTTAACGTTTGGGCAATAAAGTAAAATCACCGAAAAGAAGCAAAATCACAAACTGTCGAACTTTACAACTGTTTTTCTTTTTTCAGAAGAATCAAATTGAGAGCAATGAGAGGTGAAAATGGGAGAAACATGGCCATTTTTATAACTTCTGATTGCAATTTCGAATGTATCACAAATTGTAAGAAAACAGAACACGTAAGGAATCAAAATGTATGGAAGCATTCGCATGCATGATAGAAATTTGGCTTAATTAACCTTTTCGTTTTTGGAATATTATGTCCGCGTATGCTAGTTGCTAGTTGCTAGTTTATCTCCCCATCTAGATGAGTGATGTTCAAATCTCGGACCTCTTATTCTCACTCAAGAGATTTTATTAATGTATTAATTGGCATCTATAATTGCTTTTTCTTTCTTTTTTTCATTTTTATGATTTGATACCTCTAACTAGTGGTACAATTAAAAAAATCAAATTATCGGGAATAAAATTTATAACCGACGTAAAATAAAAACATAAAAAATATATAAATTGTATTATTATATATGTGTGTATGAATATTTGTGCAATTTTTTAAATTTAATTTCTTTAACACATTTGGAACTTATATTTAATTCATCTAATGGGAGTAAATTTATAATTTAATTAAGATTAAAAATAATTTTGATATTTTTGGACCTAATGAGGACAGTCAATCCCTCTAATTTTATGGTGTACTTACTTAAGAGATTAGGAAATCCGAATCCAGAATAAAAATTATTGATCTTGTTTACTTGTTCAAGTATAAGTGGGCATGATAATGAATTGTGTGGGGCTTACATATTTTTTAAATTAAGGAATAAAAACTTGATTCTTATGAAGATTGTGAATTATGTTTTCATTATTTAAACTCTCTATTTTATCTCACCCAAATTTCATAATTCTAATTTTTATCTCAATAATAATGATAATAATAATAATAATAATAATATTATTATTATTATTATAACAACAATAATTATTATTATTATTATTTTCATTATTATTATTGTCGTCAGCATCATCATTATTATCAACAATAATCATTTTGAATAATAATAATCACAATAATTATAATAAATAATGACAATAATCAACTAAGGTAAAAGTAAACACATGAACGATAATACAACTCATTTCGATTTTGATTCTTATAATTAAAATAATAATTTATTTTAATTTTTAATTTTTATTTTAGTTTTAACTCGTTCTGATTCTAATAAGTCATTTCAATTAACAATTGGCAAAGGCATTATTATTGATTTAATAATGCTATCCATTTTCTTTCTTTAATAAATCATTCATTTGTCAACTAAGAGAATGTTTGAAATGGAAATTTTTACTTCATTTATTATCTTGATAATTCAAGTGAGAATTGAACTATTTTTATTTTTGGGGTTCATTTTTAAATATGTGAGATGGGCTTTAAATTAAACTTATGCATACAAAAAATTGTAAAAATGATATAATAGACACTTGTAACTTAAAATTATGCATGTGTATATACATAATATATGTCATATATTTACGCGATACATTTACGTTGATTTTTTAAATTTGAAGATTTTTTAAAAGCAATTGTTCAATGGAGAAAAATGTATTAAAAAGATTATAAGGAAAAATCTCATGTTATTTATTATCGCTATCAATAAATTTGAGTAAATTCGTTAGAAAATTAAAAAAGGATAATTTCCACATTTTTATGGACGCAAGAGGTTCCCGGGTCACCCGAAGTTTGATCCGGTTCGATAAGTCAAGTCAGCGTAGATATTTTCCGCCGCGTACCCAGTTCAGTGAGGGTATTTTAGTCATTATGGACGTTATTTGACCGCCGTCAAACTCCGTCCATTCGATCCAAACCATGTTATGTGTGGGGTTCATGCTGACGTTGGCGAAAACGACACCATCCTCTTTTCGTTTAATAAATCTAGTCTAGGCATCTTTAACTCTTCAAAGATTGCGCCACGTGTAACCTATTTGATCCGGAGGATCGCCAAAGATCCATTACAATATTCAGAGTCCAGCTTTAGATCTTCCGTCCAACTCATCAAATCGCAATCCGACGTGGCATATCGCGTGTCAGTACTTAACGCCTTCTCTTTTACCACGTCAGTAATTCGGGTGGGGACTATATTATTATTAGTTTTTTTTTGTTGGACATGATCCATTTTTTTCTTTAAACAATTGCTTCTCGTTTCTCAACCAGCGAAGCGATTTTTTTTTTCCTCCGTAATAATTATTATTTAAACAAAACCCTAAAATAGAAAATGGCTTAAATTGCTCTTTGTATTTTCGAATTTGTCTCTGAATTTGAACTTTTGACTGTTGGTGAATGAATCGAGCTCGTATGAATTGCAGAAGAGGTAAAGTGTTGTTCGTTTATGATCAAAATACTTCTGAACTTCACGTTATGCAATTTTTTTAAGTTTTATTTTATTATTCTGTTTCGGCTTGTTTGATTCCCGAGAAAATTGATAAGAAAATTTCATTTTTGAATTTCGCGCGTAATGATTACCTCGCACAATGCGTTTTTGATGAAAAATTAAATGCATTGGAGTTCTGATTTCTTTTATTTTTATTACGAGACTTTCAAATTAAGCAAACATCATTCTACTACTACTGAGTTGATTAGTTTGCTTTTTAATAAAGCCAAATGACTTAAGTTAGTTATATTTTTTCTTCCTTTTTGCTCTCTGTTCCTTTTTCTGCAATTGAGTGAAAGAGTAATTTGAATTTTATTGACTCCATGGCAATTTAACACTGTTAAAGTCATTTTCTTTATTTATATAAGAAATAAAGAGAAAATAAATATTGAACGTTATGTTCAGTGGTATTTGGTTCCCAAGAACTCAAGTTCTTATTCTTGCTGACTTTTTCCCTCCAAATGAAGCAAATTTGTTTAAATATTAAGCCATGTCTTTCTTTCTTTATTTTTATGCATACTTCCTTGTTTAAATATGAAGCCATATCTTTCTTTGGTTCTTTTTATTTTTTTTCACTATTTTAATTTAATTCCCTTTGATTTTCATGGACTCATTATAATGGTTTGTTGTTGCTGTATTTATGCTTGCTGAGAAAATCAGGTGGTAAACGATGTTATATCTAATAGTTGATGTTGTTTTTAGCTTTCAAAGAAAATAAATAAATTACTATAATTAGGCCAATTAATTAATCAGGATTTTTTTATTATTTTTATTTTCAAATTTATATATATTTTAAATTAAGGGTTTAATAATTCCAAATTTATACATATTTTATATTTTTCTGTACATTTAATCAGTAAGTGATTCATGTTTGTGTCTCTCTGAGAAATCAAAATTTTAGTTTTACAAGGTAAATAAAGTCATAGATTTAGATTTGGACACATTGTTCTTCAAATGGTTAAAACTGTCGGAAGAATGCTAGGGATGCAATACTTAATTTTCTATTATCTTGCTCATAGAAAAAAAGTGGCTGGGTCAAATTTTTGTTCGTTTGTTTTATTTTAGTTTGTATGCACATGGTTTTTGTTGTTGTGATTTGGGTTTGAAGAATATCTGAAATTCCATGTCTTCTTTTGTAGGACCTTGTTAGGTACTCCTCTAATAAGCTGATATCATAAGGGAAACAATATGTGCACTCTCTCTTGTGGAATAGAGGTGGTTTTCTCACCAATTCTGTCAAGTACTTCCCACATTATTGGTCCTTTTGAATCTGGTTGATGGGGATAGTTCAAATGAACGGTAATGGCCCTGTGTCCAATGGGTTGGCGGAATTAAATCATCATACGCGAGATGACCATAAGCAAATAAGGGATGGAGTTACGGGCGAAGGGCAGGGGCTTTCAGAGGAAGATGAGTCACGAATTAATGAGGATGGGGAAGATTTCAATAATGGTTGGGTAGATGCAAATCAGGCCCAGGCTCATACAGCAGCTGCCCTGCAGAGACAGCAGTCACAGCCAGAGAGGCCTCTGGTTTGCTGGGAGAGGTTTTTACCGCTTAGATCTCTCAAGGTTCTACTGGTGGAAAGCGATGATTCTACTCGTCAAGTTGTCTGTGCATTACTTCAAAATTGTGGCTATGAAGGTCAGTACCTTTCCTGGCATAGAATGATCTGAATTTATCATTTAAAAACTGTTACTTATCCTGTTTTGCCCTAAATATTGAAGTGGACAAAGGTGATGTTTTTGTGTGCTTTGCTTAGAGTTGAACTGATTTTCAAATAGTATTTTTCTTTGCTGAGGAGCTTGTTTTTATGTTCTTAACTCCTTAATGATGCGTTTACTTCTCAGATTGGAGAATTGGAATGATTAATTGTGTTTACTTGCTAAGAACATTAAAGAATGGGAGTGGATTATGGGTGTGGCCCACGAATTTGGGAATGGAGAATAGGAATCCCATTCCCATGGAGAGAGGTGGGAATGAAAATGGGGGATAGGAATGGAGAATAAATTGACACTTTTACCCTTAAAAAAAATTAAATCATTTTTTCCCTATGTAGACAATAATGGTATTAATATTGATAATATTATTATTATAATTAGTAGTAATAATAATAATAATAATAATAACATCAACAACAACAACTAGTTTATTCTAAAAATTATAATATTACAATCAGTGTTGTAATAAACATACATATACTTCCCTTTAAAATCTTATTTGTTTTTTTTATTGAAAAATATATAATTTTAACTAAGGACATTCTAGTAACTTGTAACAATCCATTTTGATTACAAGCCAATGTAAACAAATCATTTCAATTGCGATTACTACAGCTCAAGTAAATAACTTATTCAGTTTCTTATTTTCTATTTTAATTCCAGCTTATTTTGATCTAGCTCATTCCGATTCATGAAAAGTAAACGCACCATAATTGCATATAAATTTTGGTATCTATTTAGTTCATTTATAGGTGGACTTCCTTTGTTCTTCAACAGAAAGGCAGCCTTTCTCTACTAATATTACTTATTCTTTCAAAAGCGTGCTGCATTTATGTTCCTATAATACATTTGATCCTTGGACATGGAGATTTGGATAATGAAGCCTATACTGATTCTGAGTTTGTTTAAATACTCTTTCAAAGTTTCTTTGCTGCACTTCTGATAAACAGGGTTTGGGGGGTCAGAATTGGTATAAAAGTTAGGATTAAGAAGGTCCACAGTGATGAGTTTAATGACCTTGTTCTTTTTCTTGAAAACTTTCATCTAGTAATTGTCACTACTGCATTTTGAAGTGAAATATGATCTTTGGCAGCATATAAGTAGTACTGTTACTTTTCTTTACTTAGAAACACAAAAGCTCACTGTTTAAGTTTGTGTGAAACCCATAAGCCATCATTTGATTATGAGAAGTTTGACTTTGTTAATGCTTGATTGTTAGCTTGTCACGAATCAATACAAAAATCTCTGAATCTCACAATAATTTTCCTACCAGATTCTTAGAAGCATGTTTAGCTGCACAATTAGGCTCTTTGCATTCTTCAGTAGCTTATCACATTCATTGTTTTGTTAGGGCCAAGATAGATGTGCCTTTTTTTTCTTTGCACTGTTTGGCCATGAAAACAGACAAGAGAACAATCTATAAAATGTTGAACATCTTTTTTGTAGTAAGATATTTGAGGTATTTTATGTTTTAAATATTTGTTGAAACCAATTAGATGTTTCCTTAATCATCTATTCTTTTTCAATTTTTTTTTTTTTTGTGGTAAAAAAATAAATAAATAAGAGTGAGGCATTTTTTGGTAAATAAAAAAATAAATTATTGCCTCACGGCTAAAGTTCAGATAAGAGAGTTTGTTGAATTTGAAAGGGTGGTAGGCCTAAGGTCTGAAAGGTTGTTATGGCATTTGGAGAGCTATGAAAATATCACTGGGCAGGAGATTAGCAATGTAGCATTCCAAGAAGAAGAACCTATGTTTATTATGAATTTTAGTTTTAGAAGAAGATTCAAAACCTTATCATGATGGTAGACCTACTGATGAGGAGATGAGAAAAGGTTTATGGGAGCATGCTAGTACTTTTCACCTAGTTGTCCTATTGACTCTTCAAGAACCAAGATTTTGGGCAAGGTAGCTCAGCAGGTAGGGGAAGCTCTAAAAATGAGGGGGTCTCAAGCAATGCAAGGGAATTCTTTTTAACTTATCATGGACAAATTAGAAGAAGGTTTGGTGCAGAAAATGTGTTTGATCGAGTGAAAAATGCGATATAGTAAAGGTTCAATGGTAAAAGATTTTGGCGCTAGCAAAATTTTTTTAGATAATCTAAGGATATAGTTTATTTCTTTTAGAGAGAGAAATTTTTCTTTGGTTGCAACTTCATAAATGGGGAAGAAATCCAACTATTTTTTTTTGAAGGATAAAAGAACTGGAGGGATTAGAGAGTTGAACAACCTAAAATCTTGAATCAATAATGATAGATTGATAGATGTCTTGGGAAGCAAAAACTAGGGGAAGGTTGGGAATCATGAAGATTTTGTCTATAAACATCTAAGACATAGAGAGCAATAAAGAAAGGGGGATTGTAAAAGATGTTTGAAATAACTTGGCCTAAATGTTACTTTGATTTGAAAGATTAAGGGAGAATCCTTTGATAGGATAGATGTTGGCTGCATTTGGAGTTCCAAATATAAGGAAGTGCAGTTCCTTGCCTGCTTGGGGAAGTTAAGAGTCTTAGTTGTGGTATGGAATACCACAATCAATGGAGGTGTTAGATTGTGTGAAGGTCACTTCTCAATTTCCATTATGATTTAGACCTGCAGCAGTTTATGATAGTGGTTAATTGGAGTTTATGGTCCTTGTACACCTAGTAAAAACTTACATTTTGGGAAGAATTGATAGGTCCTTTTTGGCTTCTGTTGCCCTTATGGTTTTAGTGTTGATTTTAACTTATATCAGATTTATGTTAAAGAGATCTAATAGAAGTAGGGAGGGCATTTTTATGAAAAACTTCAACTGCTTTCTTAGGGTCATCATTCTAAAATATCCTTTTCTGTTCAATGCAGGTTTTACTTGGTCTAATTTAAGGGATCAGGTTTTGTTTGATATTCACATAAAGAAAAAAAAAGGGTTGTTTATTGCTTGATAGCATATTAAAGTTTAAGTTGGATGCAGAGAAGAAAGAGTACAAAAGTAACAGAGTACATACCAGAAACTTATGGTAGACTCCTAACTCTACTTATGGCAATTCTCAGGGACTTGTAGGATGGCTTCTTCGTGCCTTTAGAAAGATATTTTTGAGAAATATTATGACCTTATGTCTTATACTACTTTGGGCCTTAGATTCAGAAGTTTACTTCTTGGAAAGACTTGTTCAAATAATGTTCTTTTCATTCTTTGCTTTTCTCAACTTTATTGCCCCCCTAATGATAAAGGCTATTCTATACATTTCTTCTAGTGTCTTCCTAAAGAGATCTTTTCAATTAGGTTTTTATTTAGATGGAGAAATATATTTCTTTGACTGCATTCCTTACTTACGTTGTCTTTTAATTATAAATGGATTTCATTCATTAGTTATGCTTCCTGTTCCTACAAAGAAGGAAAAATATATTCCTTTGCTTGTATTCCTTATTCTATTTCCTCTTACTTGATTTTGTTTCCTTTTATTAATACTTCTTACAAAAATGCTTTCTCTAAGATTGATTTATGGTGATTCTAAGTACCATTTCCTTCATACAACTGTTATTTTAGATTCTCCTAATTGGTGCAAACGTTGTGAAAGAAATGGAAATCAATTCGTCATTCTTCATGAACTTGTGATTTGGCATATGGTTTGTGAGTAAATTCTTCTGTGTAGTGGAGTCAGCTTGAGGTTTTGCCTCAATTTAGCTTTTCATATTCTTGTGTAGATGTCGGATGATTCCAAAACATAAAAAGGTGTTAAATTTTATAGAGATGTGCAATGAAAGCACTGCTATGGGAGATATAAACAGAAAGAAATAAGATAATTTTCTTGGAAAATGAAGAGTTTGTAATACTTTGGATGAGCATGTGTTAGTTCAATTAGTAAAACCTCTTGCGGAGGTACAATAGGTATGCGGTTCAAATTCTACTCAGGTAGGTGAGGAAGAGATTTGGTTGCTGTCAAAAGATTTTTTTTTAAAAAATGAATAAATATTTTGGATGAGAATAATATATTTCACTTCACCTTGGGATTTAGATCCATTTTATCTAAAAGAATTTTTAGAAGCTTTTTCTTTTATGGTTGAGATCCTTTTCTTCACTTTTCAATGAATGGTGTTATTTTCCTTATTAAGGTGTTGTGCGCAAAGGATGGATGACAGGTCCTCTTTTTCATTATTTTGTATGTTTGTTCTCTCATCAAATGGAAATATATATGATCGTCTTCAAAATTGTATGATCTCTATTGTAGGGACAAGGTTTATTCAAGGGGCAAACTATTTGATATTTTGAAATAGTGTGATTTACATTATTATTCGACAAACTGGAATGAGGAATTCAGTTTATTTGCAATTAAAGACAAATTTTTTGTTGATACGTAATGAAACCTACTGTTAAACCTCAAATTTTGAGTGAATTACACTAACATCCTCGATGTCTTTATGAACTCTTACCATTCCATCCTTGATGTCTTTATGAAGTCTACCCTTCCCCCTGCTTGGCATAAACAGTTAGCAAGCTTATGACTCAGTACTGTAATACATAAATATCACTACCCTTGTTATGATTTAAGAATTCATTGCTGATCTTACAGCACCTATTATCAATGCCAATGCGGTTACTTTTTGGAACAATATGTAAAAAGAGTTCACTTTCCTCATTGTGATTGTTGTTTTTCATTTCAATTTTGTTTCTTTAACTTATGAACTTATCAGATATTTCTATCTTGGCAGTTATTGCTGTAGAAAATGGCCTTCAAGCTTGGAAAATTTTAGAAGATCTAATGGATCAAATTGACCTTGTCTTAACTGAGGTAGTCATGCCTTGCTTATCAGGCATTGGCCTTCTACGTAAGATTATGAACCACAAAACTTGCAAGAATATTCCAGTGATTAGTGAGTACAATTTCTTATATTTTTGCTTCTGTTTCAAATTAACATTGTTTTTCTGCTGTTTCTTTTAAAGATTGATACTTTTAACTGCTACACCGGTGGAGTTTTTTGCAGTGATGTCATCTCATGATTCTATGAGTATTGTCTTTAAGTGTTTGTCCAAGGGTGCAGTTTACTTTTTAGTGAAGCCTATTCGAAAGAATGAGCTTCAAAACCTTTGGCAGCATGTTTGGAGGAAATGCCACAGCGTGAGTTGCTAATTGTTATCCCATTTTTTGTATAAAACTGTATCATGGACCAATTTTGGACTCTAAACTTTAGGTCTGATCTTGTATAAGCATTCTTCTTAATTGACGAGTTGTCCAAACTAAGACAAGGCATTCATTTTTGCTTGGATTGATGCTATCAACTCATATTTCAACTATGGTATTTTGGATAATGCATTCTTTGTTTTTGATGTTTTCATCATTTATTTACCGTAACATTGATATAGGACCACATAAAAAGTGCAAAATTTTGTCTCCCATTTTGTATTCACTGTTCATCCTTTCATTAGTCTAGCGGTAGTGGAAGTGAAAGTGGTATAATGGCTCAAAAATCCAGCCAGTCGAAAAGTGCTGAATGGTCAGATAATAACTCTGGCAGCAATGATGAGGACGATAAAGCAAGCATTGGTTTGAATATTCGGGATGGAAGTGACAATGGAAGTGGCACCCAGGTATTAAATGTTTATTGTTTTTGTTATCTTTCGTTGGCATGTTTGTTAACATATTTCCAAACATACTTAAAAACTAGTCTTTCTTATGCTTCAGTTGTGTTATTTTACTTGTCTTCATGATGCTTTCAATTTTCCAAAAATGTCATGGTCTTTTTCCTATTTTAATTTATTTATTCTTTGTTGCCTGAGTTTTTCTACCTGCATGTGTATCTTTACATAGTTGAGCTAATGAATTAAAGAGGAATTTGATTGTTGATTAACTTGGATTGTTTGGTTCATTGCCCTTAAAGTTTGTCGAACTTTTATCTTTTGATGATATATTTTAAAGAATTCATGTGATTGTGTAGCATAGGAATCCAAGTCTTGATTATCTATTTAAGGTAAAATTTTAATTTTAAAATCTTAGTATGAGTTAGATTTGGTTTTCTTTTTTAAAATTTGAGTTGCTTTGTTCGCAGATTGTATGTTCATACGGCCACCATAATTTTACAGATCTTGATTTATATTCTCTGCGGTTATTAAAACTAATTTTGAACTGCTTTTTAGCTTTCTTTGATAGGAAACTAGTAAATATTTTAATGAATAAATAGAAAGAAAAGTATTACAGAAGTGAAGTAGAGGTCCACAATTTAAATCTTCCCCATTGTGAAGAAATTAAAAACAATATAAACTTGTTAAATAAAGCAAATCCCTACAAGCTCAAAATTAACGCTAGATTATTGGTTCCCAATCAAGCTAGCTAGATGATAAAGAATGAAGAATTTTAAAAATCCCGAGAAACCAAAGCACATAGAGAAAGTAAAGAAATGAATCCTCCATTGACATTTTCCTATTTTCCTCCACAAAAGTGCAGTTATTTCTTTCTTGCCAGATCACCCACAAGAGAGTTAGTAGTGCACACTTACACAAAGTTTTAGCCTTACTATTCTAAAGGTGAAAATGTTCCCCATTTCTACATTGCAAGAAGCTAGAGTTGGCCAAAGAAGTTTAGTTAAAGTGCATAATTTAGCCCTTAATGAAGAGGCAATGGCACAATGAAGAAATAGGTGGTTGTTGGTTTCTTTATTCTTTCTCCTCATAAAACACCATGAAGGGGGAAAGACACATCGTAAGATTTCCTTCACTTAAATCTCCTCAACATTAGTTTTCCTGGAGATGTTCAAGCAAAGATTAAAGTTAAGGATGAACATTGGTTTTCCAATCCATTCTAAATTGTTTGAAATCACTATAGAGTTGCTTGGCCAACCCAAAAATGTGGACTTATAAGAAAGATTACCTGAGGAATCTTATTCCAAATACCTCTGTCATCCTCAACCCTCATCAACAATGGAAGAGTCCATTAAAGCCATAAGAACAGTGTACACTTGACTTTCCAGTTTATTCAAATTTCACTGCAAATTGAAATTCTTACTTTGGTTGCCTGCAGGGGGCATTCAAGCCTCTTTGTTTGGCTACCCCCCTGGTATGACTTTAAGGGAGGTAGGGTTTAAAATTTATATTTGGACTTTGCCCACCCCTTACCTTTTTGGAAAATAAGATACAAAACAATAAAATAAAATAAAAATCTTACTCCAGTCCAAGGAAGAGTGATCAACGACCATTCTATGGTTAATAGACACATTTTTGGAATTACATAAACCATACAAATGAGGAAATCGCTCACAAAGAGAAATATCTAGCTCAAATGTCTTCCAAAAATCAGATTTTCCCAGCATGTCCCACTGGCCACCTGATATGATTTTGAAGAAATGAGGATATTCTTTGAGATGGCTTTCTAAGGACCTCTATTAGATCTGAATTGAAACAATATTGAGTCCCATTCATTGGAGTGAAGTCCATATTTGCTTCTAATAACATTATACCAAAGAGATACTTTATACTGGGAACTTCTATAGCCATTTAACTAGTAAAACCTATTTTCCTTCTCTATGTTTCCAATTCTAGTCACTTCTTTTCCTTAGTTTTGTAACCTTATCCTGTTTAAGAAGATGAACTCCATTGTCTTCTCCATAAGCATTTTATAAAAGTCCCTGTCGGTTTCTCTAATCTTTGAGCAACCTTACTAGGAATCTTAAATAGACAGAAAATTCACGTGGTAAGGATGACAAAACCAAGTGAATCAAAATAAGTTTGTTCCCGCTTGAACATAAGCACCCCTTCAACCTCTGAGCTTTTGTCAAATTTTTCTAACACCAGGTCCCAAAAGCTCAAGGATCTTGGGTTATCTCCTCGCAAGATTCCTATTTCAGAGACCAACATCCAATGTGTATCCAAGATTAATGGCAAACGCTTTGACCTTGTCCCTTTATAAATGAACCGAAGAGACAACCCTTATATATATTAACGAAAACTTATGTATAATCCAAACTACTACCATGGTTTTAGTTGGTAAACAATAATAGTTCTAATGTATTAAGTTATGATGTGGATGCATACTTAGACATTCTACTTTTGCAGAGCTCATGGACAAATAGGGCAGTAGAAGTTGACAGACCCAAAGCAATGTCGCCATGCGAACATTTAGCTGACCCTCCTGATAGCACTTGTGCGCAGGTTATTCACTCAAGACCTGAAGCACTTGGCAACAGCTGGGTGCCTGTGACAGCAACAAAGGAGTGCAAAGGGCAGGATGATGAACTTGGTATGCACAGTTCTATTTGTGATTGAACCTCAATCTGATATATCTCCTTTCATCCTCTTTTGTTCCCTTTTATTGAGATTGTACTGAATTCCAATCTTCAGAAAATGTTGAAACGGGCAAAGACCTGAAGCTAGGAGTACCTAGAATTTCAAATTTGCAGCTTGAACATCCGACTGAAAATGTACCTAACACAATAGCAAGCAGCAACAAAGTGAAGTCTTCTGAAATGAATTCCAAGAAAAATGATGAGCGGCAAGAGACAAGAAGGCTGGAGCTCAACAATGAGAAAATGAATGCTGATCTGAGAAACCAAACTGATGATATGGCAGGTGTCATCACCAATGGTAATGATTCTCCTCCTATTGAGAGAGTAGTTTTTGACACTCCAAATGGTCCCTTCAAGGTCTCTGGAACGAAAGAAAAGCTCATCTATGACAATAATGAAATACCTTCCCTTGAGCTTAGTTTGAAGAGGTCGAGAGAAGATGGTGACAATGGGACCCTTCTGCATGACCGAAATGTTTTGAGGCATTCAAACCTGCACTCAGCCTTTTCAAGGTATAAGGAAATCCTGGATGTGAATAATATTATTTTCATATGATTGAAACTCCAAATGTGACAGTTGAAGTTTCATGTCTGCAGATATAATTCTGCTTCAACTGCTAAACAGGCTCCTACAAGGAATGTAGGTGGCGGTTCTCCATTTGATAATAGTTCAGATGCAGCAAAAACAAATTCAATACAAAATTTTCAATCAAATCTAAGCAGCACACCACCCAGTCAGCGTTCCAATGTCAGTAGTAATAACAGTGACGTGGGTTTAACTACTAATGCTTCTTCCACCAATCCAAGAGTTTTCGGAGACAAGTCTACCGTCAAAAGTCTCCTTCCATCTTCTGCCTCCCAACCAGCACAGCCTACAATTCAAGGTATAGTTGATGGTGCAATAGGCAGCGCAGCCCAAGTGGGGGCAATAAACCAGCAAGTCCAAGTGCAGCATCATCACCACCATTACCACCACTACCATCACCATGTCCATAATATGCCCCAGCAGCAGCCGGCCAACCATGATGACATGCTTTTGAAAAAAATGGCAGCAAAAGCTGCTCATTATGGGTCATCCAATGTCTTGAGTGCTCCCATTGAAGGCAATGCTGGTAATCACAGTTTGAATGGGAGCACCTCAGGAAGTAACCACGGAAGCAATGGACAGGATGGTAGCTGCACTGCTTTGGATGCTGAATTAGAAAATATTGAAAATGACAATGGAGCACCCATGAAAGGTGAACCTGCTGGTGGTGTAGGATATGGGATCAGAAGTGGAGTCATCAAAAATCATTTTGCACAAAGAGAGGCTGCTCTGAACAAATTTCGTCATAAGAGGAAACAGAGATGCTTTGAAAAGAAGGTAACTGGAATTTACTTTTAAATTGGCAACCATGAAGGAAATACTTGACTTAAATTAGCTTGGACGCTGTGTTGAAAAGAACTTCTTAGGTCAACCCCCTTAGCTTGGAGAAACATTTTACTTGGAACTATTGATAAAGTTCTGTGTTCCTATGTTTCACCTTTGCAAATATCAGAGTTTCACTGACATGATCAAAATTGATTTAATTTGTGAAGTCAAATATCTTACTTGTGCATTATGTAACTGACGTGTTTGCTGACAATTGTTTATGAGAAATGGGAAGAAACATCTTGTTATCATTTTTTTCAGATCAGATATCAGAGCAGGAAGAATCTGGCAGAGCAAAGACCAAGGGTTCGAGGACAATTTGTTCGACAAGGGGCACTTGAAAATAAAGGTGCAGTTAGGTAACACCCACTTGACAGCAAGTGTGGATGTGAGAGGGAGCATGTATCATCCATGGTGCAGAAAATTAGCTCAACTGCTTTTATGATGCTCTGAAAAGACACCCTTAACTGTACTTTATAATTTTAGACTATGAGGACCAGAGCTACTACTACTACTGCACAGAACCGGACCTTTAGTAGGCTATCCTTCTGGAATAAAATTCTGCAATTCGATGTGTGACTCTTTAATTATTTCACAACCATTCATCATAAGCGGATGATTGAAAGACATCATTTTCATCTCTCCAGCTCTTCTTAAGATGTTTGTGTGTGATTTTTCTTCTTTTTCTCCTTTTCTTTTTGAATTCTTCCTCTTGGTTGGTTTTCGAGGTAACTTGTCTAACAGACATCAATGAGCATGTGGCTGAAGATTCTTCATATACAGTATGTCTAGATGGAAGTTAAAAATAAATAAATAATGAAATACTTTTTGTCATAATGTATCTTGCTGCTGCGGCCGGTATCATTCAAGTTTGAATGATGTTCTAAATACAGCAATACAGGATTTCATGTCTGAAGATCACTCAATTATCCTCGCCGATGCACAGAAGAAGGTGAAGGTCCGAATTGATCATATTTAGTCGGAAGATGCTTCCGGGAAGAAATTCTTTCAAGAAAAAGATTGCATGCCAAATAAAAATAATACAAGCGAGCCCCAAGGTAATATTTGTTGGTCACCATTCTTGCCTTAGCGAGCTGTTGGATGGCAGTTCGAATTTAATTTTTGGAGTAAAAATGAAAGATAAAAATTATATTTGGACTTATTCGTCTCCTCTTCTTTTTTTTAAAATAAAAATAAAAATAATACAAGCGAATGCATGCCAAAACCAAAATAAAAACAAATAAAACCAAAATGAAATTAAGTCCTCACATTAGAGAGAAGCAAACCTTGGCTTCAATGGCGAGTGATCATCATCAAATCACATCAGCAGCTTGCAGAATGCCAGCAAATGTCTTTTGTTACTGTTGATCTCTTCACCTTTTTCGCACATTAAAAAAGGTATTAGTTTTTACGTGCATGTTACAATGCTTTCATTTCCAGGTTTTCTCATTTTCTTAGAGACATGTTAGCAGTGCAAAATTTATTTGGGCCACACAAAACTGAAATCGAATTGGTGGAGGTCAACAGTCAGCTTGTACAATAAGAACAGGGTCCACCAAGGCATCGATTTATTGACGTGGCCGAACTTTACGTGGCTTTTATGCCTTGGCAGATGATTATTGGATGCCTTTTACAAGTCATAGTCTAAGCTTTGCGATAAGATATGCTCACAGTTCGGTCCCGTTAGCAACCGCGAAAAGGACCACCACACTCGCTTTCCAGGTGGCAGCGAGAGATTCATCATATACCCAATGAAGCAATTGGAAAAATTTCCAGTTTAAATGACACTCATCGGTTACTTAGTACCACAAAATAATAATTAATTTTACGTTTTATGAAATTCATTATCTAATAAATAACTCACACAAAATATTCAAATTTCAAAACCCAAACATTCCATTAACAGGAAGGGAGTTTTTCTGAAGGATATCTCTTATACACCATAACTATCAATAGGAACCACAAGCTTCTTTCTCCACAAAACAACATCAAGCCACCTATAAATGGTTAGTAACCATGAAATTTCTGATTCCGCAGACAGTAACTACATACTGCCCATGGATCTGTGATAATCCATTTTCCATTGAGCATTGGAATTGTACTATTCTCAGACGCGACTTCCAGGATAGAAATATTCAACACTGTTTTCCTTGACCTTGTAGTGAAAATTATGTATCTTGTTGCCTGAGCTCCCCAACCTATGCGATGTTCCCTTGTTTAAAACCGTCAACTGAAAGACAGAAATATTATCAGAGTCCATGAAAAAATAAACAAATACAGATTACAAAATATAAAATTGTAGCTGGGAAAATATATATGCCTTCTCAAAATCAACATACGACAGTAGAATGTACTCATTCAATAGATTTTAACCGTGAACTAGGTACAAAACACCAGTAAACAATAATTTTCACAAGCTAAATTAATTTTTTTTATGCTCGGTGAGAGATAAAGTAATCAGACAACCATACCTGTCCATGCACATCAGTTGCCAAACCAGTGCTCAAAGGCTCTGCCTTAATCAAGATGTCCGCAAGATACTCCGTCTGTAACATAAACGTAGGCCTCTCCATACTTGAATAGATATCCTCATGATTAAGTGTGATTAACGAACAATCCTGTGACCAGAATAAAGTAAGAATAGATAACAAGCAGCAGCACTTGGCAAAAGGAAAGCATGCATGGAAATAAGTAACAAAGCAGAAAATAGCTGCAACTATGCCTTACAAATTCAGATGTTAAAGCATGGCAGTAATGCAGGAAGTCCAAGACATAATCAGATCCACCATTTACAGCCACCTCCACGAGAGAAATATCATCTATCATAATAGTAACATAGTTCTTCTTATCTCCTGGTAAGCCACTTGTAGTTTTCAGTATTTTCTCATACAGCAAAACAAGTCCACCTTCACTGGATTTTCCTTCATCTTCATCTATTCATTCATCAACACAAACAGAGATTCTGATGAGATAAAATCACTTCAAAAATATTATTCTTTCTTCTAAGTCCTATCATGTTGAAAACTCAGTCTGATAAATAACAAAAGATATTTTCTGAAAAAAAAGATCACTATACTAAAAAAACCTATGCTAACAACAACTACACTGTGTACTTCATATTAAAACAGGTTTATGAATTGTATAAATGGCAGCAATTAACGGAATTCAACGAAAATAAAAACAACATATACACAAACGCGAAGGTCCAAAAATAACAATTTTACCTGATTTTCTCACCTGGGCACCGCAGCATTAGCATATCAAAGAAAATGAATCTCTTATTATCCCTTTGTGTCACTAGGTTGCATCCCTATAACACCAACATAATCAAATAACATAAATGCCATTCACTAAAAAGTTTCACAACTCAATGCACTAGAAAATACCCACTAACAAGATTAACATTTTTAGTCCACGTGGGATTTAAGCGAAATTTCACAAACTAAAAAAAAAAAAAAACTTTTTTTAGACATCAAATAATAGAGAAATTACGAGTTTACGCAGGATTCGATCATAGTGAGAGAAAGGGTTAGCGAAGGCGACGAAGATGATAACATTCGATGAAGTCGGAGACAGAGAGCGTTTTACGAGCTGGTGAAGCACGAACGAGCCACTTGTCTCGACGCAGTCCTCGATTAACACAACTCGGCCGCTGAGCGGCCACGGTTCGCTCGTCCGGTCGAGCCCTAAAGCTCTGTCGAGGAGATTCAATGACTGATTCTCCATCTGAGTATGAGAGTAAATGTGAAATTTCAGGGTTTAGTGTTTTAGATTTGGGAACTGAATGTGAGTTCAATTTATTGCCTTTTATATTAATTTTGTGGATGGCTAGTCGTTACTTAATCTAAGGCATTAGTGACGAGAAGCGTATATTTGTAATTTATGAACGACTTGTCGTTTTGTATATATAGTCCCTAGTAATATTTTCTACTAAAATGACCAAAATTATCCTTAGGGTTTCTGAACATTGACCATTTATTTTATTTATTTTTTAAAAAAAAATTTCAAGTCATTTTCGGTAAAGATATTTTGAGTGTAGTTTAATTAATCAAGTACAAATTAATAATTATGAAGATCATGCAATGCATTCAATTGGATGGTATGGAAATGAAGATTTGGAATTTTTGAGAAATATTTGGCTGCCTCTACAGCTGTTTTATATATAGTTTTGCGATGCATGTATACAAATTTTAAAAACACCATCAGAAAATAATTAAAAATAATTTAAAAAAAAAAGAAAAGAAAAGAAAGAAAGAGTCTAGAGTTGTTTGTTTTGTTGGAATAATGGAGCCGCATCCCCTAGGCACCAGCTGGCACTCCCACGATCATTTTGTCTTTGAAAAGCCAAAATACATTTATCATATGATTGATGATGAAAAAAATATAATCGACTATTCAAATGGTAGGTTTTTTTTTTTTTGAAACCACTAAAATAGTGAGGGGTTAGGCTGGATCCCTACTTGTAATATAAATCATGTAAGAGGAAACACATATATAAGGAGAGGACATGAACCAAAAACCTCCTTGATAAGTGAAAACATACAAACGGTAATATAATAAAACTAGCGTCTGATATGTGGAATCGCATGGGCATCCATATGAATAATCTTAGATAAACCTGTGGGCATATCACTGGACCGATAAGAATCGATGGTTGGAACAAGTAGTGCAAGCCCAATTAGCCAAAAGTCACCGCAAACGTAGCCTCACGATACACATGCCGAACCACAACCGAATAAGAGGACACCAAAGATCGAACTCGACGCTAGGGCAAAGCATAATCCCATCGGACGTAACTATCCGCGAGGATCCAGGAAACCACGATGAATCGAAGTCGACTCTACCTCCACAATGTAATAACCCATCCGGACCGCCGACCCAAACCCTCACAAATGTACCATAAGCTCGCGATAAAGGATTGGATGATGGCCAAGAAAAGAGCCAAACCCTACCAAAAATATACCCTATGATCCCGAAGAACACCCCCTACAGCGGATAACCCAGGATTACCCATCGAACACCCATCAACAGTCAGCTTGACCGCACCAAGAGGCGGTCGCGTCCAAACGACAACTCGAATAGGCATCGGGGTGAAGCAATCACTCGTAGCCCATTTGTGGTCGAGAATCCCTCACACCCCGCAATCGAGACGGCTTGAAACCAAGAGCGAGCCAGTAAGTCGAATGTCCGACACCACTCGAAAAATCACCGCATCCACCGAAAGGAGTGAGAATCAAACTCGAATCCATTTCGAGCCTTCCACACATGCCACGGAATGAAGCAAGGTAAAATAACCCGAATATGAGATCGAGAAGAAGCACATCTGCCAGCGGATTGAAGCAAAGCATGGGCGATAAAAGCTAGTCCGCCACATCCCTAAACAATGATAAAAATACTCCCACACTGGCTAACCCGAGGGCACTCTAGAAATAGGTGGCGAGAGGTCTCGATGACACTGCCTACGAAGCACCGCGAAACCATACAGTAATCCGCACGCACTCAATGCATCATCAGTGGCTAGAAAACCTCGTAACAACCGCCAAAGAAATAACGATAATCGAGACGGAATATAGCGCTGCCAAATCATAGAACAGACGTCATCTCGTGGCCTGGCCCACCTCACTATCTTCCAAGCCGATCGTAAATGAAAAATACCATCGATAGCGATGATCTCATCGAGTCTCATCGAGCACGCCGATGAGATATTGGAACCAAAACAATCGCTCAACTCATCGACGCTGGGTAAGATGGCTGGAAGCTTACCCTATCCCAAACAGTACCACGCTAATAAGAAGACACCGGTATGGACGAAGCGACGACTGTAATTATAAAAATACAAAGGGAGTGATCCCAGCCAACAGTCATACCATAAACTACAAGCACAACACCCACCAGCCAACGAATATGAGGCTCAGCAACATCTCGGATAGAGCAAAGACGCCTCCATAGGGGCGAAGTTGGGTAACGAAAACGAACCATTCCGGGATGATCATTGCTGCAATATTTAGACTTCATGTATGAAGCCCATAACGACTGCTGCTCTCGAAATCTCCACCAAAGCTTAAGTTCAAAAGCTTCAGCAAGATCACGAAATGACCTAAAACCCAAGCCGCCCTCCTCCCGAGGAAAGCACACCTCCGACCAATGGCACCAATGAATCCTCCGCCTAGGTCCACAGTCACCCCATAAGAAGCGTGTAAACATCCGCTCTAGCTCATTGGATAACCCCAATCGGTGGTCGCGTAACATGAAATAAGTGCAAAGGCATAGAGGATAAAACATGCTGAATAAGCACTAGCTTCCCCAAACGAAAGTAGCAGATTAGCCTAACCAGAAATCCTCTCTCGGACCCTCCGAATCAGATCATCAAAAAGAGCAATCTTGACTCTCCCAACAAACACCGGACAACCAAGATAAGAAAAAGGGAGTTGCTTCTGCTGGAACCCCGTAACTGTGTGAATAATAGCACCACGTGAAGCGAAATCGAGCCCCAACATAAAAGCGCTCTTCGCTGGCTAACCGGTTGCCCGAAGCAGATCTCGTAATGATGCGAGAAAATCCATAAGCAGCGTGAGACTAACCTCACTCCCATTCCAAAAAGAACAATATCATCTGCAAAGCTCAAATGGGAGATAGGAAGATGACCAGACGAGCAATATCTCAAGGAAGGATGCGAGGAATACAAGTGATCCAGGCCTCTAGATAAAAACTCTGCAACAATAATGAACAAACAAGGAGATAGCGGATCACCTTGGCGAAGACCACCCCGAGACTGAAAAAATCCATGGCTGACCCCATTAACCAACACAGAAAACCAAGGTCCATATATCGCCCTTCGAACTAAAGAAATCCATCTGCTCGAGAAACCCAAGCACCGTAACATCTGAAGGACAAAGGACCATGACATCCGATCATATGCCTTAGTCATATCCAACTTCAGTACCACGTTACTTCCCCGGGTACGACGATTAAGATCGTGAACAAGCTCCTGAACCAATAACACATTATCATGAATGCTCCTGCCAGGTACGAAACCACTCTTAGACGGAGAAATGATACGAGATAGCACTGGTGTCAGTCGCATAACAAGCAATTTAGTTAAAATCTTATTGCTCACGTTACACTAAGCTGATTGGTCGAAAATCGACCTAGAAACTGGAGAGTCCTTCTTAGGAAGAAGAACCAGAGAGTACTACGGAATCCCTAGGCATAGCAGAACCCCGAAAATAATCGTGAACAACAGCCAATAAGTCATCAGAAATCACCTCCCAGCATGCCTGGTAGAACCTACTGCAAAAACCATCAGGACCCGGGGCACTGTCAGGGTCAATAGAAAAACCACCGCCGTAACTCCTCTAAATCAGGCTCCCTACACAGATCCATATCATCCTCAGCAGTGACTAGAGAATGGATAAACTCAAAATCGATAAGCTGAACCGACTAGGACCTCCCGCCAATAGACCACGAAAATAATCAACCGTGAGACTCGATCAAGGCGATGAGGCTCGATAATCCATGCAGATGATGCATCCTGGATCCGATGGACATGAAAGAACCACTGCTTCTTCGAATCATGGCATGGAAGAAGCGGGTATTAGCATCCCCTCCCAACCCAACGAACACTCGATAGTCGTCGTAAAAGATCTCCTCACAAAGTAGCGTATGTTGCAATCGTGCTCGAGCCTCGGAGAAACTCGCACGGTTGTCGATCGAACCACATAAATCATCATCGACTCTCCCTCCGAGCAACCTCCTTCTCGACCTCCTTAACCCTATCAAACACATTACCAAAACCTCTTTATTCCATCTTTTAAGCAAAGCTTCAATCTCACAAGCTTGCTGAAAAGCCCTCATCCAGAGCCAATAACCGGAGCACCCCAAGATTGCTTCACAACATCAATAAACCCGGGATGCTTAAGCCAAGCATGTAAAAATCGAAACACGGAAGGACCTCCACCGACCAATCTAGTACATGATAATAGCAAGGAGAATGATCCGAACCGATCGCGATTCGGATGAGAAACTTGAAAAGTAGAAAAGACCCCGACCATTGGGCATTACACACAACCCTATCCAATCGTCTCCAAGTGCGCCCATTAGTCCAGGTGAAATGACTCCCTATAAAACCCACATCATCCAATCCACAATCCAATAATGCTGCATTAAAATCATCAATGGCATCTTGAGGCCGTGCATGCCCCGAAATCTCAGAAAGAGACTGCACAACATTAAAATCCCACCCACCATCCAAGTACCATCATGACTATCAATGAAGCGAAACAAGGCCATCCCACGAATCCTCTCTCACAATCTTAGCACTAACTGGCATATACATATGAAACATATACGAGGATCGGGAAAGAAGAGTGACTAACCCGAGAATGAACCACCCAGCCCATATCCTGCAGAACCTCCACCGAAAAAGGCGCCAGCCGAATACCCATATTTTCCCGAATAGGAAGAAAACCCATGATCCATCGTAATACTGGACACGAGTGCTCTTCGGTCTCTCGAGACTAAGAAAAGGCTCCAAAACACAAACCAAGGCCAATCTATGCATCCAGTATCAATTTCATGAAGCAGCGGACCGTGGGACCTTACTTATCCCCGAATGTTCCAAATAAGAGTATTAATCATTTGAGAGGGATCGACTCCTACCCTGCCACGAGCCTTGCGAGTCTTACGACCCGCCACCACGGAAAAACCCGGGAGGAGCTAGCAACCCTTTGCTCGACCAAACTACTAATCTCTACATCCATGGGTAATGGGGTATGAACATCCTCCGAATCGATCAAGAATCTCCCGTCGTCCATGTCCCTGGAATCCTCGAAGCGATAATCAATATCGGATCGAGAAATACCAAGACATCCCTCCACGCTAGTCGAGACATTTTCGAATCTCGGAACTACGGGTGTTCAAACTCACGTGCACGTCAGCAATGATCAACCCTATGAGGCCGCTCCGTACCTGACACATCACCTATCTTCGATCGAAAACCATCCTCATGACCCTATTATCCGAGGGAACATCCTCAGCTCATGATGATGGCCCAGGACGGTCGGTCCCCACTAGCATCCGATCGGTCGATAACATTAGTCATAGCAGGCCCTAGAGCCCGATTATCCGAAATAACAACATATCGGGTATTAGAATCATCCCGTAGCTGCACATCTGCTGGAAAACGGCCTTTTACCCTTATCAGAAACAGTAGGGTGCCCATTATCCTTCGACGGTTGATGCTTACGAAGACTTGGGTTTGAAACATAACAAGTCTCAGTGGCATGACCCAAATGCTTACAAGTGGAACAATAGCGGGAACTTTCTCAAATACAACATCCCGCCAAAAATCGAGTCACCCTCTCCAATCCAAATACTGCGGTAATAAAGGCGCGAGACATCATATTCAACCGGAACCCTAGCAATCGATGGCCTATTAGCCAGGCCGTTGCGTGATCAACATGCAGAGGGGTACCAATAGCCCAATGAATAGAGAATAAAGCAAACTTGGAATGAATAAAATGAGCTGGTAAATAAGGGAGACTTACCCAAGCAGGAACAATAGGAGACTCATTGAACAACGAAGTCCAGTACTCCACTTGAAAATACGCATCCCAGACCATTCACATACCATGTCAGCGAACCCAAATCAGTGAGTAGTCTTCCTCCATCGATAACTTGATCAACACGTATGGGTTATCAAGCAACGAAATCTGGGAATTTCCATCGAGACCCGGAGAAATAAAAACTTACTGAATAATGTCCATGGATGGCCTACCGAGCGAGAATTTTCCAACCAAGGCAAGTTTAAACGGCTCGACCATAATCCGAATTTCCTCCTTAGAGAATATGACGATAGGCTCACCACGGTTGCAGCGATCTTGGTTTGACCGAAACCAACGGACTAGGAGAACACTGTAGCCGCATCGAGGAAGGATTTTTGCGGTCTTGGGGAGGCGGTGGGGTTGAGAATGGAGGTGGGTTCTACAGTTGTCGCGTATGATGCTCGGTTGTTTGGGGTGGGAGGTAGATGCGGTCCGGGTTAAGACACGGGAGTCGGTTGTGTCCGAGATAAGTCCGCTTGGAATTGTGGTTTAATCACTCACGCTGAGATCGTAAAACCAAGTTAGGAAGGGCATGTTGGCCTCGGGAAGGAAGTCGTTCAGTCGGGTACCACAACGCCGGTCGGTGGTACCACCGGCGATGGTCGGGTACCACCACCGCGGCCGATGGGATCATGGTCAACGAAGAAGGAGACGACACGATGGCAGTTGGATCGAGGCGAAGCAGTTCAAGATGGCAGCGATTGGTGGATGATCACGACTGCTGCCTGCTGCGAGGACGATGAGTGGACAACGACGGATCGTGGTACTGGGCGCCACGGCTCATGGATCAAGCTCGCGGCTCGTGGACCGCGGCGCTGGCGCTAGGCGTGGATCGTGGCACCGGCTTTGTCTTGGCCGGTGGCGTTGGTGCCGCCTATCGTCGGTAACGATCGAGGTTGAGGCGAGTTGATGAGTTGACTCGAGGAACACTTTCTTGTGCGATCGACGACGGCGAACAAAGAAGGAGGCAACGACGGCAGCATTGGATCGGAAGTGAACGGCTCGAGAACCGCTCATGATGACAGTATTGGAACCTCGGAACGACGAAGCAAATCGGCTCGAGGAACGACTAGATGCTGTAACGCTGAGTGCACTGGATCGAATTGACAGTGGCAGCGTGTGGTGTGTGTGAGTGAGGGTCTCTATGGCTCAGCTGGTTTATTGTATTGCCACCAAATTAAGGTTTATTCAAATGGTTGGTTGGGGTACACAATGGCATTGGTTTCCTTTTGTACACAACCAAAACTATTTGATTTGATTTAATTTAATTTAATTCATAATAGTTAGGTTTGTTTATTGAGCCAGCATTAACAACATGTCATTGTTATTTTATTTTTATTTTTTGGCTAAACCATCTTTAATAATAAGAGAAAGTGATGATTTATGAGATTAGTAAGTCATGAGAAATATGAATAGATGACAAATAATAGTGACTAAATGGTAAGACACTATTAAAAAAAAATTAAATATCTTAAAACAGTGATGAGCTTATTTCATTATATAAAAAAAAATTAATAAATTATAAATTTTAATTATGGGGATAGGGGTTGGAGTCTGTATTTTGTAGGATTATTCTTTCAAATATTAAAAAAAAATGTATATCTAACCTGTAAATCTGAAATATTTCAATTTTTTTATTTTAAATATTAATTCATTGTATTGTAAGAGAAAAAAAAAACATTCAAGTTAATTATGGCTTTATTTATAGATTATGTTCAAACAAAATATTGAGTCAAAATTACATAACAATATTGGTAAGCTCTCTTCTAATAAAAAAAAAAATAGATTGAATTAGATTATTAACTATCACAACTCATCAAGTGTAATCCACCGTAAATGAAGACTATCCTTGTCAAAAATTAATAATTTGAAAAAGATAAAAATCTTGAGCGTAGCTCTAATCTTAATTAAAATCTTGAACACAATTCATTAGGTCAAAATATTTTAAAAAGTGTAGTCGGTTGTTAATAGGGCCCCCCACATATAGATAGGCGCACCATTCTTTGGTGTAAACGAGAAGTATCCAAGATTCTCTTACTAAAAAGCTATGTAATTGAAAATGCTAAATGACGTTAAATTACGGCTTTTGCTTTTTTCAAACGTTTATGAAAAATAATTTTATGTTTTCGGATATATTATTTAATTAATATCCCCTTAAAACACGGATCGACAAAAAAAGCCTCGATCTTACCGCCCAAAGACGCAGCCAAAATAGTTTCTTGTTGCAATTCTAAATTATTATTTTAACCCAACTGTTAATTAAAAATAAAAGATTTCTAAATATACTTAATTAAAAATAAAAATGAGCAAATCTTGTTTCTTCTAAGGCATATACTCTCTTGAACGGTCCTAAGGTTAAAGTATTCAAAAAGACAGATCCAGCCCCGGATTTTAGGTCGTAATCTTATAGGCTTAGAGGATACTATAGTCTTTACGACTGAGTGATGTGACGCTCGAGTGGAAGGCATTGTTCGGACAATTTTGATGCTTGGTTCGTAATAAAGGAATTTTCAGCAGACAAAACAAAAATTATGTCTTTGGTATTGTACTTTTACGTATTTATGATTTTTTCCCATTACCACGCGGTTTTGTGATAGTTCATCCGTATTACCCTTACGTGAAATCTTTGTTGTATTTAACCCTGTTCATTTATAAGGATACCTTAATCATAGGAAGAGTGATTGAAATTGCATTTAGTATGAGTTGGACGTTTTAAATTCCGGACAATAAATATATCCCAAATTAAATTACTCATTATGGCATAAATAATTTAAAATTAAATCATATTCATAGTAAGAAGAAAAAAAGTGTTTATAAGATGAGAAAATATGATCCTTCGTTAAAATTAAAATATAAAATAAGTCTTCACTAAAATTAGAGGAAGTTAGAAGATATGACTTAGTAGCCCTTTGATTGAAAGAGTTAAACATATATGTGCGAGTTTTGTGAACTCTAGTGAGACTATTTTCATGATTTTTAAAAGATAACAAAACATAAATTTTAGTATATTAAAAAATAAAAAGTATTGTACTTAAAGCAATTTTTTTTCACACAATAGAGTTGTATAATTTTTATTTTTTAATGATATTTATATTTTAAAATCATAGAAATGTTTATCGGGGATCTTCTCTCTTATATGAGTTGCGCATTCAATAATTGATATATATGTAATATTATTTATTTAAAAATTAATAATAACAAGGGGATAGAGCTAATTAGTGATATTTACATTTTAAAATTATAAGAACATTTATCGGAGATCTTCTCTCTTAGGTAAATCGTGAGTTCCGTATTCAATAATTAATATATTCGTTTATATGCAATATGATTTATTTAAAAGTTAATTATGATTGTAAACAAAATGATTGTGAAAATCATGCATTGGACCAATAGTTGTTTCATTAAATTATGAGAGTTAATTTCAAATTGTTGTATTATCTCGTATAAATCTAGAGTCATAAATTGATGTATATTATCAAAATTAAATGGAATTATATCCAAAATAAAAACCATGATAAATTGATTATTCAAAATGACTTATTTTTTATTTGGAATCAAATGAAAAACTAATTAAAAATATTTCATATTATAACCATCACAAATTTTTGTTAGTTGTCCCAAAATTTTAGTTATATATATCTCAAAAGTTTCGCTATACTAATAATTGTACCTTTATAAAAAAAAATTGACGAAAAATTTGTGACCAATATAAAAAACTCTTGATTATCGTAATACAACAAAAGAGGCAAATAGAAGAATACAAAAAGTTTGAGACAGTAAATATAATTTTCCAAGACACAAGGACAGAACTGCAAATGAAAAGATATATGCTAGAATAAGCCATCTGTAAGAAATTTAACATACACACATACACACTCTCTCTCTCTGTGTTTATGTCCAAAGTGGGTGTTTGGTCTGCCTTTGTTCTCTCTCTGTAGGTGATACTGTTTTAAAGGTTTAGAGAGAAATTTATAATAAGCCATGGGTTGGTTTCCATGTGCTGGAAAATCAAGCAAAAATGCAAAGACGAAGCATCACAACAAGCCTATTGATCAGATCCCATCAACTTCTGGTACTTTTGTTTTTTATTTTTTTCATCAACAACACTGAGCTAAATTTTGTAGACGCGTTAACCCATCTTTTTTTCTTTTTTTCAAATTTTCACCCGTAACCCTCAAATGTTTATGTTTTTTTTTTTGTTTTTTTATGTAATTCTTTATCATGCATTTGTATCGTTTGGATATGCTACAGGTTGTTAAAGATTAAAAAGATTTTTTTTTTGTCAGAGTTTTCTGGGTTTGGAATAATGTTTTGATCTACTGTATGGATATCGCAGATGTGACTTAAGAAAAATGTTGTTAGTTGATTCTTGTTTAATTATTTTTTAAGCTATGCGGGTATGTTTCCAAATCTCAGTGTGCCTAGATAATGATTATTTTCTGGACATTTTTTAATTGTTGTGATTAGGATTTATCTTGGGCATTTTTATTAGTTTATAAGTTTTAATTCTTTGGACACTTGTTAGTGAAGCTGACTTTTGTTTGTTTTCTGTCAATTTTGGAGCAAAGAAGCCAGAAATGTCTTTTTTTCGGATGTGTCGATTCAACTTTTTTTAATTTTGCCAGTTTCATATTTTGGAAATCTGCATATCCCGAAGCTAAAGAGCTAGTTGTAAGTTAAGACAATAGGTTTAATTAATATTTGTTGCGCAACAGTGCAATTAGTTTACCTTGAGAAGTTAATATAGGACCTCTCTGTTTAGAAATTTTTTGTTATAAATAAATTGCTTTTATGGAAGCACAATGCAGTATTAATTACGGATATTAGTTGCCTTTGTTTTGTGTAATCGAAAAAGATCCAAGCTGCAAGCCTTCTTGGCTGTTTTTGTCGTTAGTGATTCTTGTTTGTTTCTAAGCCTTTAATGATTGCGTAGCATATTTCCTTTATGATGTAAGTGAATAAATCCTTTTAGCTTTGCTGACTTATTGTTGCTTTGTTTTGGGAATAACTACATAATCTGTTTGATAGAATCAATTTCAATTTTTATTCTCTTGTTGCTTTAGAAAAATTGAAGGTGAATTCGACCGGGGATGTAAAGAAGGAGGCCTCTAAGGATGGAGGATCTGATCATATTGCAGCACATACATTTACATTTCGTGAATTGGCAGCAGCAACAAAGAATTTCAGGGCAGATTGTCTGTTGGGTGAAGGAGGATTTGGCCGGGTATATAAAGGAAGGCTGGAGAGTACTAATCAGGTTCGTTAATTTTATAAGAGTTTAATGGTTCCAAAAAATGCTTTACACAGTTATACCACTTTATCTAACACCCTCCCTGTTGCGCTTCAAATTATCTCAGCGTGCTTCTTTTATTCTTGGTGATGAAAGTAATTTGTATGCAATCAAAATTATGTGCTTTTAAACTTACTGCTTATATTTCAACTCTCAGTAAACCTTTTACGAAACCTCATTTATATCCTCTGTCAACTCTATTCTTCTCCTGCTCTTGTCAACTCCGCTAAGGGTGTATTGTCTAATACTATTTATGAATGTTAATGGTTAATGTATCCAAACATACTATGTTTACATGGATTTCCCAAGCTGATTCTTCTATTTTGAACATCTTAAGTACAAAATGGTTAGAGTACAGATAGTTAAGATTATGAAGGACATCCAAATCAGCATTCAATTTTCATCTTTAACTCTTCAATTTATCAATGTACAAATGACTGCAAAATGTTGTGCCATGTTTGAAAGGCTCACAAATCAAAAAAAGGGGAATAGTTAAGAACTCAATTATGAATTATTCAATTTTTTTTGCCAGAATAGAGAGCACTAAGATTCTATTTTTAATGTATTTAAAAGTTTGATAAGCTCGAAACTTACACAGTTAGTTTCACTCAATAGGAAGATTTTTAATTGATATTATTTATGTAACATTTAACGTCTTTCAAATGATTTAACTGCATGATATAGGCTTGTGGTAAGACATAAACCATATTGCCTGCTTTGCTATAGGTTGTAGCTATCAAGCAACTTGATCGTAATGGACTACAAGGGAACAGGGAATTCCTTGTTGAAGTGCTGATGTTAAGTCTGCTTCACCATCCCAATCTTGTAAACTTAATTGGTTATTGTGCTGATGGGGATCAGAGACTGTTGGTCTATGAATACATGCCATTGGGATCATTGGAAGACCATCTACATGGTATGTACAGTGTTAAGTGTCATTATTCATTATTAATTGCATGTCCATATTTCTGAATTACTAGCATTTGAGCCACTTAAGCGTCTTGTTCCTCATGAATTTGGCTTTGCCTTGAAAAGGTTTTAGCACAAGAATTACTATATCTTTAAAAGGTTTCTATGGTTAAGGAAATCCCTCAGGTAAATTTTTTTTAAAACAATCTGATTTTACTGTCACGCTGCACTTAATTATGTTTGATAATTTTTTATACTAATAATCCAATATTACAAATTGAATTGCAGTATATTATAAGACAGATGATCCAGTTTTATCCTAGTTATATGAGTAGGAATTATAGGGGGCAATCAATTGCCCACACTGCTGTTAACAAGATCACATTACAGTTTATGGTTCTTAAAAATTCATTCTAGTAATATGAGGCACAGATTATAGATTCTATTTGCTTATTTTGTGATTCTGTTTGATCCAAGCATTCATATGGCACCTTTTACCCAATTCAGTGACTTCTGTTGTTGCTTGTTTGTGTGTCAGACCTACCACCAGATAAGAAACGATTGGACTGGACTACAAGAATGAGAATAGCTGCAGGTGCTGCAAAAGGCTTGGAGTATTTGCATGACAAAGCCAACCCCCCTGTTATATATCGCGATCTGAAATGCTCAAATATTTTACTTGGTGAAGGTTATCATCCAAAGCTATCTGATTTCGGTTTAGCTAAATTGGGTCCTGTTGGGGATAAGACTCATGTCTCTACTAGAGTGATGGGAACATATGGATATTGCGCACCAGAATATGCCATGACTGGTCAGCTTACTCTGAAATCTGATGTTTATAGCTTTGGAGTAGTTCTTCTTGAGATTATTACCGGCAGAAAAGCCATTGACAATACAAGGGCTGCTGGGGAACACAATCTAGTTGCATGGGTAACAGTTTTGTCTTTTCTCTAATGACCTTGTTATTGAAATCTTTTCTTATGAGATTGAAATAAATTCAATAAAATTCATGGATCAACAACTTAACAGTAAACTAACTTGTATCTTTTCCCTTTATCACAAGAGGCATCAACAACATTGTTTATCCTCTTGTTCAGTGGTGAAGTTTGTATAATACTCAAATTACTTCTAAATGTTTCTCCCTTGTAGATACCTTTTCTTGGCTAGCAGAATTCTCCACAATGCATGAAAGTAGTATGTTTCTTAAATATATGAACTCTTTGATAAAGCTGTTTTGATGTTGCAGGCTCGGCCCTTGTTTAAAGATAGGAGGAAATTCTCACAGATGGCTGACCCAACGCTTCAAGGCCAATATCCAGTGAGGGGATTATACCAAGCACTAGCTGTTGCTGCAATGTGCGTTCAGGAACAGCCAAATATGCGGCCGCTCATAGCTGATGTAGTCACCGCCCTTACCTATCTTGCTTGTCAAAAGTATGATCCTGAATCCCAGCCTGTCCAGAGCTCACGTACAGGCTCTTCGACTCCAAAGAATCCAAAGGGAGCAATGAAGCAGTGAAACAGCCAAGAATTATGCAATAGACTGGAATCCCTCTAAGCCCGTGACAAAAAACTGTTGCTATGCTGTTCCTGGCGGCATTACTCCACAGGATGTTCTCTCTAAATGGGTTTATATTGTTGAGGTCCTTGAATTGAAGGTCAGCATTACACAGTTTTTAGCTGTACATGAGATGGTGCCTGCTTATCAAATTTTGCATTACTCCCAGATAGCAGGTTGAATGTTCAAATCCCCAGTTTGCGGTCAGGAGAATTTTTATTTTTATTTTTTAACCTTTCTTTGTTCCCCTCGCCTTCTAGCTCATTCTCTTGTCATATTTCCCAACAAATTCTTTTTGTATGCACAATTGAGACTGGAGCTCTGTATCTAAATGCCTTCTATAAAGAATCCGGCTCTCCTTTAGAGAGTATAAATATGTTTGTTGCCTTGTTGGTGTAGGTGCCAAGATTTGTGTGCGCGTGTGGGTAATTTATCAAATGGTCGACCTTCCTACTTTTAACTGATGTGATTTTTTAAGAATCTTCGGATAAGAAACGAATCCTTTTATTGCTGTGCCAGTGTTAGATGCAAGTAATAGGCATGCATCAGATATATGGGTTATAAATATAGATCAAACCCCTCAGATGTTTGAATTTTTAAACGAATCCTTTTATTGGTCTGTCAGTGTTAGATGCAAGTGATAGGCATGAACCACATATATGTATAGATTAGCCCCCTCAGATATTTTCCCTGAACAAGGACAATCAAAACATCAGAATAATTTTCTAAATTGTTTCATCAGAATAAAATTTTAAATTGTTTTTAGACTTAGATTTTTTTGGGCCCGAGCCAGGCCAGTCATGCTACCCCTTTGGGCCTTGGTCCAGTGCCACCGTGACACCTTTATATGGATGTGAGATTAATAAAGGGTAAATAGGGACCGTACATATTGATATGAAAATAAGAGATAAGATTGTACAATTGGCATTACTATTGAACTCTTGTTTCTTCTTACATTTTCTGCTTTCCTAAAAACTATTATTATTGCTAGCTACTTAAGAAACAAACTAACAATAAATGGATATGAACTTTATATTTGTTCACTAGTCAAAAATTACAGCAAACAGACTATTTTCTACACTCAACCTCAGCTTTCACATGAATATATCTACCAAGGCAATGAAATACAAGAATTGGGGGCCAGAACGGTGGACATATGTCGACGTATCATTATAATACACCTGTTTTTATCTACTCTTCAACACCATTTGTTTCTTTCTGCTCGGTGGTGCTTGGAGTCTGTGCCTCGTTCAGAGGCTTGGTGCTTGGACTCTGTGTCTCGTTTGTGGTGCTTGGTGTCTCGTTCCCAGGCTTGGTGCTTGGTGTCTCATTCACAGGCTTGGTGCTTGGACTCTGTGTCTCGTTCACAGGTTTAGCATCTGTTGGCCCATCAGTGCTATTAGGTTTTCCCTGATGTATCCAATAAAATTCAAATCAGTTTAAAAACATGTAATAAGCCAAGGACAGCTAAGAAATTAGCAATGTGTACCCTTTCATATGTTGAATCAAATTTAAATGAATTAGGGCCCTTGTAATCTACGTATCAATGGTCAACAAGCCCATCCAGCACCATGAAATCACATGCACCAATGTACTACAGCGGAGTAACAAATGCTATAGGCAGCATAAGAAAAACAAACCTTATTACGGTCACGCCAACCAAGTCCAAATGGTCTTGCGAGTAAACTAATCTTTCTTCCAGGCACTTCTTGTGCGGGTTCTTGATTGGTCCGTGCCGATGAATCTGGATGTGGAGATCTACAAAGCACACTTGTAACCATTAGAAGACAGATTTCAACCATAGAGGGAATATGCATGTATTCATTAAATGCCTATAAACCAGCAATCTGCACTTTGTGAGCGAGCACCTTTCTGACTTTTTGATCTCCGGGAAGCTAGGTTGGGGTTTCCATATGAAGAGGGTGGATAATCAAGAGGTAAAAATAGGGTTTAAAAATGGAAAATATAACATAAGATACAAAGTACCATTTCAAGTCATCAAATAGAATATAGAATATGATAAGAAACAATACAGAGGATAGTGATGAGTTAAATTTTGACGAGAAGAATGCAACTCCAGCAAGGCATAAAAAGTCAAGATACTGGAAAAGACTGATTACATACCGTGGAGAAGGTTGTGCTTTAGTTTGGCCAGATTGGTACTGCAAGGTAGCCTCCAACATTGATTCAGCCATAACCACTCTCTTCTCCATTTCAGCAAGTGAAGCAATGGCCTCTTCATATTTTTCCTGCACAAATATATTTTTTTCATCAGAAGGTTTTCTAATATGCCAAGGAGACTAAAATGCATCTACGATAAATTGCAATCAGATTATAACAAATCTGCAGTACCATGAGGTTCACTAAATCATGTGAATGTTATTTCTATCAACGCACCACGAAAACAAAACTAAGACAGTTCATGTCCAAAGAATATTTCAAAATGAGATCAAGTTACAAGAAGCCAGCTAGATCAAGAGTTATTTCAGCTGGTACAATAAAGACAGATGCCCAGTAAACACTAAAGAAAGACTTGACTGTTTTTGACATTCAGTACAAGAAAGCAAAAGAAAGTGAGATAAATGATATTAAAAACAATATGACAGACCACAAAAATAAAATGGTGGATGGTACAGAGAATACAGAGCTGTAAAGCTCTATAGTAGATGTGATTCTGCATATCAGTATATAGCTGAATAGGATTCATATTGCGAACCCCAGATGAAAGACACAAAATTTAACTGCGTTCCATCAAATAGCAACTACGGATCTTCAAAAATAAAGAAAAACCTGAAGCACTTGAGCAGCATATCTTTGAGCTGCTGCATCTTGTTCAGCAAATCTGCGAGCATCTTCTGTTACCTTTTGCTCTTGCTCTACCCGCATTAACACCTTGAGAATTTAAAACCAGTCTCTAAATTATCATAACAGCCCAGTCGACATATAAGATTATTCTTCCTCAAGTAGACATTCTAAAGCGGAGCAAAAACAATACCTGGATCATGGCACTTTCTTGTTCCTGTTTGTCAGCAAGGACCCTACGAAGCTCAGAAACCTCTTGTTCTAACTGCTCAACCTGTTGATGAACAGAAGAAACTAAGTGTTAATGACCAACTAGATGGAATCAACTGTCTTATTGTAACTAATTTATACCAACTACATGAAATCATATTAACTAATTGAAAAATAATAAAAACACAATTATAATATTCAACCCCTCATCACAACACATGCACCTATATGAGCAAGCAAGCACAAGTACGCCCACATGGATGCACACGCATTGGACATACCTTTGCACTTAATTGACGCCGATTATCTTGCTTGACCATCTCCATCAAAGCTGTCTCCAGCTCCTCAGATCTGACAAAAAGTGGGAAGATGCAAGAACATTAGTGATGTAAAACTAGAAACAGTGATCTTGAATGATTTAAGAACAAAAGTATTCCACCAAGGAAACTTAAAGCAACAAATTCCAGTGATGAAAAAACATTAGGGGACTATTCTTTGTTACTAGAATAGAATGCCATCTAAAGCAATTATCACCAGTCTTCTTGCTTCGAGGCTTTTTTATACTCAGGATACATCGAGATGTCTGAATTTAAACTAAGCATAAGTACTTGTATTTGATGAGGTTGTTGAACATTTTGAACTCGCAACTGCTACCTTAAAATCTGCAACAGATTATGGTGTCCTCTCTTTCATTGCAGCAGCCACATGAAAGAAAGAGATAAGGGTAAAGGATTTGAGAGACAATAGTCAACTGGAACATATTCACTGGAGGAAATCCACAATTCATTTGCATCAATTATTTGTTTCAGGTTGCAACCACTTTCAGCAGAAAAGAAAGTGGAATGTAAGAACTCAGTTTCCTTACAGAGTGAGTATGAAAGACTCCTTCTCAACAAAAAAAAAAAAAAAAAAAAAGAAAGGAATATGAAAGATTCAGGTAACCTTAATGCTGGGGCATCCAAATAGAACATCCTAGCAGAAGTGGAAAAATAAACAACTTTCGTAAGCTGATAACATACAGCAGATGCAAATCATCAGGAGTTACCCATCTTTCACTCATTTATCCATCTCCAGGATTTCAACTCAATTTCAGCTGCAAAGTATTTGGACTGAAAGAATTCCATTTCCCAACAGAGTGACTATCAAAGAATGTGGCGACCTTTATGCTGGGAAATTTAAACAGTGATATAGAATATCTTAGCTGGCAAAGAGAATAAACAAGTTTCATCTGGCCAATTGCATACAACTACATATGCGACTGAAGCTATATTTCTTATAAACTCAACAATGAACAGCTATCTTACGAACAATTATCTGAGGATAGATTATTGTCAGCCTCAGTACAAATTTTCTGTTCCTTTTTTCCTTTTATTTTCCCTAGAATCATAAACAAAGTATATAATAACTGGAGTGTACTTGCTTCAGTACAGGTTCTCATACAGCATGTAGAAGGCACCAACCTGAGCAAAGCAGATCTTTTCTCCTCCAGCAACCTGCATAATTCGACCTTTAACCATACCACCTGCAAGTAGGTCATGTATTACAAATCAGAGTATATTGTAATAGAAGCACTTTACTTTATCATCTAATTCCAGCTATAAATGTACTAATCTTAGCTCAAAATTGTGTATCATATGGTCTGTTATACTAAAACATCCTACGCAGGAGAAAGCATATAACCTACCTGCTCTTGAAGATCTGGAACCGAATCTATCTCCCCATCTCCTGTAAGGCTAATAAGAACCTCGTCTGCATTTGTGGATCCAGATTCTGAACGAGATAGATTACCATTTGTCTGTGGATCATCCAGTTGTGCTGCTTTATTTGGATCTATCAGCATTGATTTAGGGTCTTGCTTAAAATTATATAGTTTAGATGCTAGTCCCTGAGAATCTTTTCGAGCTAGAAGGCCCTTTGATCTTTCCTCAACAGCAGCTATTACAGCCGGTCGATGCTTGTTTCTCAACTCCTTTAATCTGTTTTCATCCACATTTTGGAAACCCATGCAAGCAGTCAATACAAGCTGACTACTATCAAAAGTTGAGCCAGCCAGAGTCTGTAGCAAAGTAACTGCATCTCCAGCATCCTTAGTTGTAACTAATGCAGGGCCTACAAGAAACTGAGTGAAAGTAAGTTTCAAAAAGTAATATGGCCAAAATGTTTCTGTTCATGTTTCATGGCACATGAGATGATCCAAAAACTTGGACTCTTTTACCCACTACCATATAATTCCATCAAAGCAAGTGCTGTTCTGAAAAGCATGACCCGGTTTCCTTCAAAAAGCAGCACATCCCAGATGCGAAGAACTGCAAAAGGACGGGAGTTCATCAGATTATATGGAAGAATGAACTTGCAAAAGTATAGCAATGCAAACTACGTTACAAACATGCAAAAATTAAATAACCAAGCCAATTTTTTTTTTTTTTTAAATGCCAATTTTATAATGAAAGGTTAAATTAATGAAAGATACAGCATAAAACCTGACCACTTTCCCAGGGAAGCATGTTCATAAAAATAGAAAGGAACCACGGTCCAGTAACCCATGCCACCTGTACTCCCAGGTAATCGAGATGATTGACTGCAGCAGGTATTAGCGTGATGTCAGAAAACAATCAACAACTGTCATAAACAGAGAGTACTTAAGAATATGCAAGAACAATGATAAAAGATAAACAAACCCAATTTAGGAAACCTCTCGCGAACCAACTCCTCAAAAACTAGCTGGTCAACCTGACAAATAAAATGAGTCATCAGATACCCATCAGTGATTAAGTGATTTCTTCCACCTCATTAATGTCTTCTTTGAGGAGAAAGCACAAGTACAGAAAACAGCTAAAAGGTAAATGGAGTCATTGGAAATGTTACCTGAGATTCTATCATTTCCTCCGAGTAATAGCCATCAAAATAGTCGTCAATAATGCCCATCAGCGCCCTAAAATTTATTTATCAGTTCAAGATCCCTCTTACTAACTGAAAGCAATTACTTATTAGATATGTTTTGCTAAAAAGAAAAAGAAAAGGGAATATTCATGGTTTATAAACTTATAATTAAAAGTTCACTCCATATCAAATCAGACAAATATATAGATATTATTATTTTAGAAAAGCATATACAACAAAACAGCCACTGCAATAAATCTGATCCTAGGAAAAAACAAAAGAGAGGGAAAGATAACATAACATCATCTATTCTTCCAGCAAGAGACAAAAGAAGTTAATGATAAATTGAATATATATAAACCAAGTTTCTGAATTTACCAGAAGGCATTTTCTTCAGGCATCAGAAGTAGCAACAAGGCAGCAAAGAAATTCATGGCCTGCACACAAAGTGAATTATTAGCTAAACAGTTATGAGAGGAGAAAGTTTATTATAAGGATTACACAGAACACTCCTGAAGTAAAAAAGTTTTGTTACCGTACCAACTAAAGTAATTTAAATAATTGTGAATGAAGAAATTTCCTTTAGAAGCATATAGGAGCTTCATGTCACTTCAAAATCTCCAATTCATAATTAAAAGTTTCAAATTTACATAAAAGGAGCTGCATATCACTAACAGTTATAATTTAAAAACGTGGCTGGTATTTACTAACAAAACATCAATGATAGAGAACCACTGGGTTAGACAATTGTTTCAAACAAGCTTCCACATTTCAAAAAACCAGACACAAATTTAACTCAATAGGAATAAGTCTTCGTGGAATAAATCCCTTGTGATATGTATTCAACTTTACCAAGTGATATAATAAGCCTATTACTTGCTAGTGAACCACATCAACTGACAACACCCTCCCTACCAGCTAGTGCATGAACCTTATATAAAACCCATTTTTTTTTTATAAGAAACAGTAATAACTTTATTTCTATCAAAAAGCCATAAATACATATATACTTCATTCATTTCTCAAATGTCATGAAATTAGGTAAAATTCCATAGTTTGCAAAGTAATTCAATTTTAATTTCAATTTCACTCTTAAAAAAAATAAAGATTTGTTGAATTAAAGTGGTTAGAGTGCATCATGTATGATGCACACAATAGAAGCAGCAACATCTTGCAAGTATACAAAATTATAGAATTGATTCCTCTACTGTTTGGCCAGTGACATTGAAAGAACATGAGCATGATATAAGGAAAGACAAATACCACTTGAAAACAAAATACCTGACAGTACCCAACAGAGGGATTATGACGAGCATAAGCTGTAAGTAACCGTCTCAAAGCATTTCTACCATCATTATCTAGAGCAGGATGACCCGGGAATGTTCGAGGCAAATCCTACATTCGAATCCAATATGAAGGTTAGGGCAGTGAGGAACCAGGATGGATAGTATTAAATTAATGAACACAGCATGAAGAACTGAAGATACTGTGCACGGAAATTAAAAAATCACATCTGTATTGACCTTCTCAATCTGCCCCTTCCATTTCTCAGGCACACATACAGAGTCTTTGGTCAAGCTCTTGCTGTCATTGTCTGACTGCAAGCTAGGTTGTTCCATGTTATTGCCAGAATTACTTTCTGAAGAAAGTAGATCTTGATAGTACTTGTCCACTCGACGGACCTTCACACCCACAAAGGCTTGCCAAAGCTGCGATTTCAAGAATCAAACGGTAAAAATAAATATCATCTGAACCTAAAATTCACTGGAGGAAAAAGAAAGAGTAAGAGAGAGGAAAGATCAAAAGTGCATTACATACCTCTCCTCGAAGTGCCATTGGAACTCCCCCACGAACAAGGACCTCCAACTCTTCTTTCCAAGGGAATAAAGACTCTAGATGAGTGGCATCAACCGCAATAGCACCAGTGATGGGGGCACTCACACTATCATGTGAAGGGCTATCTTGGGTCGGGTCTGACTTCTCCACATCATAAAACTCATCATCAGAATCCTCCTCCAAAGCTCCCTTCAAGGACTTAGAATCATCAGAAGGAGGTGATGGCTTTCCATTTCCAGTCTGTTCATCTTTGGAAAGACTGTCTCTCTTCTTTACACGAACACTCATCATGTCTTCAATGGCACGAAGTGATGGTCTAATCTCAGACCATATTAGAATCCTATGAGATTTTTTCTCAGTGGTTGACAATATCTCCTCATTTTCCGTTGCATTTTCAGGAGAACTATCTGAACCATGCTTCTCGACACTTGAATTGTCTACCTCAATAACCTTCTCTAGACTATCACACGCCTCCTCCCCCTTAGCTTCTGTATGCAATGCATTGTCATCTCCCTCTGTAGATGAACCATTTATAGGCAATTGAGCTGACTCAGATTGCCTTTCTAAGAAACTATTCCACCTATCTGATCTTTCTTCCTCTTCCTCCTAATATCATACATAAAAAGCAAAAAATCAGTTATTTTCTTCTCAAAAATACAATTTTTGGCAAATTAAATTTGGTTTCTGAGATTATTTACACAAGCAAAAAATTATACTTTTCAATCAGAAACTCCCATCAAATATGACTCATTAAAACCACAAACATGTAATTGTACTGCACTCGTTTGATGTTTTGCACTTTTTAAGACTCATCAAACAAACCATTCACCATTATTTCAAAGACCAAAACAAACATATCACATGAAAATTTCTTTTCCCATCTCTTCATTGAGAACATCTCAAATAGTCAACAGAGACATAAGATCATGAACTTGAAAACAACTAGGTTAGAGTTGGAATGAAGAAAACCTTGTAGATATTAGCATACTCTCGGTATCTTTGTACATGCTGAGGTCTCACTGCAAATCCATAAGCATCCCTGTGAAAACCAAAATAAATTCCTATTAAATCCAAAATTCAAAGAACCTTCTCATTGACAACATAACTCTCCATGGTAAAATATTTATCAAATACTAATAACAGCAGCAAGAAACCAAAACCATCAAGACAAGCCGACCAACAGAAAAGTATTAAAACAGCAGCCAACACAAATTACCTGCCATCGGCCTCCAAATATTGCTGATTCACACTAGACAACAACATATTCCACTCAAAATCACAATTCTACTTCCCCAATCACTTGCCATTGCATACTACATTCACTAACACTCAACTTCACAAAGAGAACACCACATTTCCAACTCAAAACCTAAATTAACCTAGTAAAATCCAATCGAATCGGGACCAATTCAAATCCAGATTCATCACCGGAAACCCAAAAAAAAAAAATTCCAATCGAGATTTCTCCAAGAATTGCACATTAATTGAAACACATTACATGAGAATTCGTAAATGTGCGCATAATGCGTCAATATGAACGCAACTGTATATAAAACAACGTGATCGGCGCATTTGAAATGATTTTTTTTTAATTTAAAAAAAGCGAAAACAATTCGGAAACGCAAAATCTATCGCAAAATTTCAATAATTACGCGCGAATAAAAGTCAAAACAGTCAAAATCACCACATCACAGGATCACACGAACGCGTAGCGATCGAAATACTTGCTAAAACTAAAACAAACGCTTTGGAGATAAATAAATAAAAATGAGAAAGAGGAGGACACGTGGCGAGACGAGGTACTAGGTAGTGCGGAAGGAGAAGAAGGATAATACCGCTTGTGTTCGAAAGCAACGTGAGGGTGGTTAATGGCTTTGGAATTGGAGGCAGCCGTCTTCATAGTAGTTCTACGTGGATCGATTTGACTGGAGCGTGCGGTTGGAGTTCGTTGACGCGATGGATGGATGGATGGATGGGTGGTGTGAGAAAGATCTCGCTCCCTTGATTTTCTGCAACTGAATTCAGAGAGAGAGAGAGAGAGATGGCTTGGCCTTGGACTCTTGGACTCTCGGTGGCCTCTCTCTTTGAACTTAGTACAAGTAGTGAAGACGCGAGAGTGATGTGGCAGATGGTCACGTGGAAAGAGCGTGATTAGCGTTGCATTATTACATGATTCGGTTTCGGTGGTTTCTTAGCACGGAGTTCCAAAATGGAGAAAGAACATGAAGACGGAGGAGTTTATAGTAAAGTAAATTATTTTTTTCCCTTTTTTCTTTTTTCTTTAACAAAAAAGAACGAAATTGGATATTAAAGAATTATTACTGTTTTTTAATTTTTCCGGATAACATATTACTAAGATGGGACCAAACTAGCAGTCTGTCTATGTTTGTTTATCAATGATGTAGTCGTTGTGACAAGTTGGTATGGTGGATATTATAAAGTTATATATGCATTTGACTTCAATTTTTTTTTTTTAAAAAAGAATGATATAGTTATGAATTCTATTATATAAATTGATGTAATATATATAAGTAATTGGACAAATATATTAATTAGTTTATATAACTTATTTTTATTATTTTATTTTTTTCGATCAATCATATAATATCACATTAATTTATAAAAAAATAATTTATTCAATAGTTTACAAATATAAAATTATTCTTAAATTAAAGAAAATATGAAATGTTACTTAAATCTTAAGATATTTGACACAAAAATTTAGAAATATATTAAAATTTTCAAAATTATGGAGGTATAATAAATCATACTATAATTTGAACCGTTAGTGGAAAGAAATTCAACCTACTTTAGTACACTGTGAGTTTTTTTTTATAGTTTATATAAATCATATGTTTTTCTTAAAATTTTTAAATTTTAATTTTAGTTTACTATTATCATCATTGTGCCAATCAATAATAGAAAATCATTATTAAAAAAATACATTTTTAATAGTGATTAACAAGGTAATCCACGGGACGATTAGCAAAGTAATTCAAAATTTTCCAATTTTCATACAAAACTTGGAAGGAAAAATAAAATGCTTTTGGCAAGTGAAAGTAAATTGTGATTTTGTCATTCCATTTGTGTCGGCAATTGCAAAACTATTGAAAAAGAAATTAAAATGGAAAAAAGGTACAAGAATTAATGAACGGGCGATGATGCATCCTTCTCATGCCCTTAACCCCAAGAATAACGATATATAAAAATCATCACCCACGCCACGTCTTACATCCGCATGAGCTGAAAAGCTAGACATGTTGGCCCACGACTATCCCATTATGATTAGACCTTCAACAGTTGCGCCTTTTTGTCCCCAAATCACGACCTATCTTTCTTCAAAAATTAAAAAAAAAAAGAAAAAAGAAAAAAGCACGACCTATTTGACCAAATTTTTTGTTTCAAAAGCAATTTTAAGATTTGAGCTCTCATAATTCATGAGTTAAAATTTATGGAGGAGTTATTGATTACTCATTTTTGTTTATTGATGATAGCTTAATATTCACAAGGACCATGAGAAAATTGTACATAGTTGATGAAAACATTTGATTGTTATGTCGCTGTTTTAGGCCAAATTTTTAATTTCGAGAAGTCATTCATCTTTTTCAATTAAAATACTAAACATGAGCAGATTTTGACTATAAAAAATATCATCCAGTTTTAAGTACTCTCAAGACATGATAAATATCTCAGGCTGTCCTTTATGGTAGGAAGAAATAAGACTAATTTTGTCAATAATATCAAACTTATAATTTTCAGCAAGATATCTAGCGGGCAAGCAAAGCTTTTCTCACGAGATGAGAAGGAAATTTTGATATAAAAGTAGTTACTCAAGCAGTGCGTGCCTGCTTATGCTACAATTGTGTTTAAACCTCCTTTAGGGCTTTATAAAGATATGCAAAAGGCCATTGCTAGTTTTTGGTGGGGAAGCAATAGAAATCAAAGGCCTGTTCACTGTCAAAGTGGGAAAGAATGTGTCTAGCTAAAGGTAGAGCTGGACTGGGATTTCGATATTTGTCTAGTTTCAATCAAGCTTTAGTGATAAAACAGAGCTGGAGGATTATTCAAGTGTCAAATTCCTTGGTAGCAAGTGATGAAGGCTAGATATTTTAAGCATTCAAGTTTTATGAAAGCACAACTGGACTCTTATACTTCTTTTATAATTTATATGGAGGAGTATTCTTTAGGGAAGAGAAGTTTTTGAAAAGGGCCTGCGACAGAGAATTGGGAATGGCGAGTCAGTGCAAGTGTATCAAAGCAAATGGCTTCTAAGACCTGTAGCCTTCAAGCCGATATCCCCCCAAGTCTACACTTAGAGACAACTGTTTCTAAGTTGATAAATGATGAGCATGAATGGAAAGAACAACATTTTTTAAGAGACGATGCTGAGCGAATTACTAAGAGGTGATTACTCGGTTAAAACTATCTACCAATTGGCCTTAAAGATGAAAAAGTCAAGATCTTCATGTGGAGGGCAGTAAATAACTTACTGCCAACAGTAGAGAATATATGAAAGAAGAAAGTTATGTAATTCCTTACGCGTCAAAGAGCAAAAAAATAGATGACTCTATTTTTCACACTTTTTGAGTGTAAAGCTTCTGAAAAAAATATGGAAGTTGACATCTTATGAAGAGGACATTAAGCTCTGAAAAAGTAGTGATGTTCTTAGCTTATTATAAGCTATGACTGAACAAAGAAACAAGGCTGAAATGGAGTTGATACTTGTATTGTGTTGGACTATTTGGCACTCAATGAATCTTTTCATTTTCAAAAACAAAGGGGAAGATTCTTAGTTTATCAGTTGCTGAAGCAGATGCTATTGTGCTGTCCTACAGAAGAATTTAAATGCGCCAAATGCAAGATACTTCAAAGCAAAGTATTGTTGTCCATAAACTTTGGAGATATCCACCTGCAGAGTGGTTCAAGGTTAATGTGGATGCGGCAGTGAAGATGGATCAATAAAGAATTGTTTTGAGAATTGTAATTAGGAATTCAGAGGGCAAGTTTGTAGCAGCGGCTATGAAGTCCACAAAATTCTTTGATAAAGTTGATTATGCAAAAGCTTAAGTCACCAAGATGGGGCAGGAAATTGCAGAGCATGTAGGATGCCTTCCATTGATTATTGAATCAGACTCGTAGGAATTAATAAACTTAGTCTCCTTTGAAAAAAAAATACAAGAGCTGAGATTTTTTAGATTATAACTGAAGTTTAAAACCGAATGAAGAGATTAAGGATATCTTTAAAATTGAGGTTGGGCAGCTGTATCTTTTAAACTGCAGCACTAAAGTATTTGATAAACTACTAGCTACTGTAACTTTTAAGATATATTAGTTATATTAATATAATTTTTGACTTGTATAATGTAAAATTTATTATGTTTTTAATAATTTTATTAAAATTATTATTTAAAAATTAATTTACAAATTATATTTATTACATATTATTAACTTTTATTTTATAATTATAGTTTTTTTTCTACAGTCAACTGTAGTTTAAAAGATACATCACTTTAATTTTAAACATACCTAAATAAAGTGAAAATATAATATACTCCATTAGGGTGTAATAGCTTAACTCATTCACTTGTAAAACTAACTTTAGAGCTCAATGATTTTGTGTTATGGGTAAATAACATATCAACTCCATTTTTATATTTATTCACAAATTGAATGAATGAACGTAATACTTTCTCTAAAAAAAAAGATTTGAGCATGTTGGTGGTCAAATTCCCACCGTTTTTAAGGATGGATATTCAAAATTATTTTATTAGTGAATGACATTTAGTCGGATGAAAGTAAAGGAAATTTTTAGTACACTATAATCTACAACAAAATTAGTGCATGCTATATAATATTATCATCTTCTTTTTAAAAATTAAATTTATAAAATTAGGATTCTTTTGTCCTTTAAAACAAAATTTAAGAGTATAGGTGACTTTTCTTTTTATTGTTTTAAAACGCTTAAAGGTTTACTTATAAGGTGGATATGATTCAATGTCAAATAATAACATTATATAATATTATTAAAATTCAATTTTTTGTTAGTGAAGCCCATTATCATAAGCAAAAGTGACTTGTAATTTACATATGCGGCATTCCATCCACCATACGGCCAGGCATGGAAATGTAAGCTTTTATAACGTGAGGACTTTTTGTTGTGACTTTTTACACTTTGCTTTTTGCAGCATAAACGATATTCGAGGCATAAATTTGGCATCATGCCTCTACTCTATTGGTTCAATGGGCTAAATTAAAAAGTTAAAATTTAAGCCATGTGCATTGACCGGCCAATTTCATCGTATTATAAAGAACCAGCCCGGCCGCCCTGGGTCATAAGAACAAAAACAAAACGATTACACATTTAATCAATTAATCTCCATTGTTTTTTTTTTCTTACTTTTAAGTCTATTTTAAATATACAATATACAAATTTTTCAGGTATTATCCCTATTAGAGATGGAAAAATATCCGAATCTGAAAGACCGAAAATTTTGGATTCAAAAAATCTAAATCTATATAATTTTTAAAAGTGTCGATCCACTTAATTAAGATGCAAATTTAAGGTTTTTAAGCACACAAGAACACAATTCAAAGTGGTAAGAACAGCTTGAATTATCGGCACAATAACCTTCATCTTCATCATACAATTAAGTTGTTATTTTGTGAGGACATTGAGATTTAGATATTGTTTTTTTCTTTTTTGGCTTTAATGTAACAATATTTTTCCATTACTACTGAAATCCTAATGTTATTATTGTGATAACAAGAGTATTTAACATGGCTATACAGTGAGATTAAAAATCTTTAATTAAGATGGTTAACACATTTTCTTAAGATAGTATACACTATACACATAATTGATAAACCAACTTTAATAATTGATATATTATTTTAAGTTTAATATCCGACGTTTTAATCCGCTAAGTCATATCTCTTAATTGAAAAAAAAAATTACTATATTGCATTAAGCAAAAAATAATGCTTTTAAAAAAACCCATCTTTACTTGATTATATAGCTCATAAAAGATATAGATTATAGAAATTTTATTTTTTAATAAAGTCCAACTCAAAGTTTTTACTCATACTTTTCTAAGATTTGAATTCGGATTGTTAGAAAAAAAAAAGTTCTCTAAAATGATTGAGACAAAACAAGATAAAATAATGTCTAATAAAGTAAAGTTGAGTAAAATAAGAATAAATAATACTTTAAAAAAAATGAGAAAAATGCATTAACTATGTCGTAAATTCACTATATTTTTTGTTATTGGTAATAATAGTTCTATCGTATTATATATATAATTTATGTATTTTATCATGTATCTTAGGAGAACTTGTTATAGTAACCACTAACGAAAATTTTATCATGATCCCTCGTTATATGTAACCGAATTTATATTGCACGGTGTAGCCGATACAATCACGCGTCAAAATGAAACCATCAATAACATAATTCCAAATCACGAAATCAGGCGATTCCAATTCTCCGTTACAATTACAAAACAAACCAAAGAAGCCCCCTCTTACCAAACCAAACGCACCATCATGCCCATGATGATGTCGACGCCAGCTATTAAATTAACAATGGTAGCTTCACTCGGCGCCAACCCATACAAGCAACTCGCTTTTCGCCACATCACCACCCGTAAAATATCTTCTCCTAAACTCTCTCCCTCCGGGTGCAGGAAAACCCCGTGCGCCCTCCCCTCCCCCTCCCCCTCCGCGCACGTTAGCCTCTACCCCCGTAATAGTCTTAACCTAAGCCTTCCCTACCCTGGCTTCCGCTACCGTAGCTCCAAACTATATCTCGCTTCTCGCACCGCGAACACCACCACTCGATCCTCGACGAATAAAGCCGAAGCTACCGGGTCTGATCCGGATTCTCCTGCGGATCTCGGGTCGGGTCCCGTCGCTGACATGGATCGTCAGGACAATGACAAGGCCGTTAATGGCGGTTGGTATTGCGATCAAACGCCGTCACCATCAATGCAGCAACACCAACTGTCCAATAAGTTTCTCACTTTGCCTACAATCTTAACGCTCGGCCGCGTAGCTGCCGTCCCGCTTCTCATTTACAGTATGTTTCGTGCTTTCTCTAATGTCGTTTTGATTAATCCATATTGAATTTTATTAATTTAAAATTATTTGTTTGTTATTTTATTTATTAATAAAATTCACAAATAAACTTGTGATTGATTATGCAACTCCTAGCGAATTCTGTTTCTGAATCCTTTAGTCATTACAAAATGCTTATGTTTTTGAAATTTTGTTGTACTGCATAGTGTGATAAAACTGACATGAAAGGCCTTGCTGGGTTGATACTGATATATTAACAATTTCTATATAGCTTTTTACGTGGATAGTTGGTGGGGGAGGACAACGACAACAAGTATTTTTATTGCTGCAGCAATCACAGATTGGCTCGATGGTTATATTGCTCGAAAGGTACACACAGATTGGTCTTTGTATGCAAAATTAATGTTGGGTATTTCGGGTTGCTATATATGAGTAATTTTAGTGCTATGATTGGTATGTCAGATGAGATTAGGCTCTACCTTTGGTGCATTTTTGGATCCGGTAGCCGATAAGGTATGGTCTTTTGAGCCAGTTGTGTTTATAAAGGCTTTTTGGTTAAGTTGTGATAGCCATTCGAGAATTCTTCTCTGATTTTAGTAACTTTTGAATACAGCTTATGGTTGCTGCTACATTGGTTCTATTGTGTACGAAACCTTTGGAATTGCCAGTGTTTGGGCAAGTGCCTTGGTTACTGACTGTACCTGCAATTGTAATTATTGGTAGAGAGGTAATATATGTTATGGCTTATTTCTTGTTATTCTCATAGGCGTAAATGCTTATATTATGCGGTATACTTAAGATGCATGTACTACTTCAGTTTTGGTAACTTAATGAATCTTAGTATTAGGCAGTGTGTGTGTGTGTGTGTGTGTCTTCATTCAAAATTTGAGTGCTATTCTTTTATTTTCTGTTTAATAGTGTAGCTCATCTTTGTTGCTTCCTTTTGGTGATTGATCCCTGAAGACTCTTTGTTGGTTCAATTGTAGTGGTTATGGTTGCATAGAAGAATGGGGTCTGCTTGTATTCACTTTTATTAATTTGCAGTAATGATCATTGTGGCCCTCGTTCCTCTAGCAGCTTTTGGAAATTCACAATAAGCCTTGTCAGTCTGTGTCTCCCTATATGCATGTGCCTCTATGTGGGTACATGATTGTCTGTGGTGTATGAGCATGCATGTAATACAATTAACTAATGTCTGCTATTTTATGGAAATCATGTGCGACATGGCTCCATACGTCTGACAAATCAGTTTCTTTTTCATAGATAACAATGTCTGCAGTCAGAGAATGGGCTGCGTCTCAGAATACTAAGCTCTTAGAGGTTTGTGCTCCCTCACAGCAACCTACTCTTACATTTCTAGGCTAATCTAAAACCTTTTTATCCTTCTTTAGTAAATGGTTGATTAGTAGCCATGAATAGTGTCTATATTCGTGTCTCCTGCAGGCTGTTGCTGTAAATAACCTTGGCAAATGGAAAACTGCAACACAGATGATTGCATTAACCATCCTTCTCGCTACTCGAGATAGCAGGTTCATCATCTCCTTTTACAATTGACACGAAAGGGAATCCCAAGAAGGATTTTCTTGATTTATGCTTTACAATTTCTTAATCTATATTAATTCCTCTCTTTTTCTTTTTTATTTTGCAGTATTGGAGGACCATGGATTCTAGTAGGTTCTGGTGTTGTTTTGCTTTATATCTCAGCAGGGCTTTCCTTATGGTCTTTAGTTGTGTATATCGGGAAGATATCGAAAGTATTGCTCAAGTAGTTCCGTCGATCACCTGCTTTATGTTTGCAGACATACTCGCCTAGATTTTGTGCAGTTCTGGCCATGATATTTCTAACCTTTTTCGTTATTGTCTTCACCCATTGAAGCAGAGTTATTCAGATACGCAGGTTAAGGGGGAAGCCCTTCTTTTCTGAGTTGGGGCAGTTTTAAATAACTGTAATTTGAATTAACTTTGAGGATGGGTCACTGTGTTTTAGGCTGTCTTCAAAATCCCAACTTCCCTCCTAGAGGCTGTTCATTGTTCACAGTTCCCATGTCTCTTCAAATTTTTTCTTTGCTTTGATCCAATTGTTGCCTGTCTATGAAGACAGTTTTGGAGCTCTCTGACATGTCCACTCCACAGCTGGATGCTGACACTGAAATTGGGGCACAAGAGTTTGAGGGATTTTGTTGTTGTTGAAATTTAGGAAGTATAAATATAAATTAATAGACCATTAAGCTAACAATTTTGGATTATCTATCGGATTGATTGGCAGTTGTTACTGTCTATAGGTTTTCTGCAATGCAATACAGTTTCATACTTAAATTCTATACAGATTTGAGGCTGATTATGATCTTCTGCTAACTCTTATCTCCAATTTTATTACTATTATTATTATTATTTTTAACTTTTATCGGCAGGTTACAGAATCATGGAAATGAATATTACAAAAGCTAGATTTGATTCATTGAAACATACCTGGGGATGTTGGTTTTTGCCTTTGAAGCAGTTTTCTCGGCATTCTAATGTTTTTGCAACTTAGAAAACTTGTTTGGTTAAATGATGATTCAGAAACTGTTCTACATACCAATAGGCTTGTAGCTCAGTGGAAAGCTTTACACTTACAGTATTGAGAGAAAAGGTTATTTTGCATAATTTTACATCTAGCTTTTCTGAAAATAAATTGCAAGATTATCTATAACAACACTAATCCACGCTTGAACTGAAGAAAATCTTGGAGCCACTGTAAGAACATGACGGATAAGAGTGAATAGCCACAATTCAGATCTTCGCCTGCAGAAGTAGTGAGTTTGGAAATAAGTCAGCTATTTTTTTCATCTACAAGTTGACAACCATTTCAGAGCATTCAAATTTCATTTAGTAATGTAATAAATTGGGAGTACCGCAAATTGTTTCTGGTAGGTTTCAACAAGCTCCTTAGGATCTCGGCTGGTTTGATTGAAAGCCTCATTCTTGTTCATCTCCTGCAGAGCATATAAATTAACAATATGAGATATCAGTGAAAAATTATAACAGATTTCATTTACATTATTTCCATTTATTAACTATTACTTAATAAAATATTTGGCTATTCAACACATTTAAGCAAATCGTTAAACCTCAATCCAAGTAGCCAGTTTAGGCCTCCCTGCAGTGATGTCATACTTCTTCACTTCCAATAAGAAAGGCCGGTATCTTTCAATGAATGGAGCATAAGCTATATCCGCCTATAAACAAAGATCAAACACAAATTAAATTTATTCTACCTTCAAAGTAATCAATAAATCTAGTAATGCCAAAAAGAATGGATTGCTGAAACTGTGGCAAAGTCTATCCTATTCTATATTGCATTTGGAGCTTACCACTGTGATCTAGCTTTCCATGCTTTATGAATATAGGAATCAGTAAATGGCAAAAGGCTTGCAAAAGTGCCACAATGAGTATAAGACTTTCACTTACTAGGCTGAACCGGCCTAGAAGAAAAGGCCCATCATTGAACTTGGAGAGAGCCGTTTCAAAATAATCAAATGCAGCACCTGATACAGTTTTCCAATGTGTTACATGTGCTTGAGTTAGAATAAAGAAAATCTATAGTAGTAAGTAAGCAACTCACTGGCTTCATTTCCATCTCCTTGAAGCGAAGAACGCGCAGTTTTATTGAATGTGTTGGTGTAGGAAAACAACTCTTCTGCAAATTCTCTCTTGCCGGGATCCTATGCAGCCAAAGTTATGCATTTGAAATAAAAAAGCTGAAAACAAGTAATAATGTTCTCTTTATATCTTACATCAGGGAAAAGAGAAGGCCCTTCAAAGTGACTGTCAATGTATTTCATCAAATCGAGACTCTCTCCTTTAACTTCATTATTGTGTTCCAATGATGGCACCTACCATAAGGCATCTAATAAATGAATACAGAAAAGAAAAATGAAGCACTTAGAAAAAATTATTATGACAATCAAATTAAGTTCCCAATTACTCTTGAGTAATTTCAGTGCTAATCAAACAAAGTCAATCATTTCCATGTTAAAACCAAACAACTCTCCGCGCTTAGTATATTGCATTCCCATTAATCTCACCTTGTTCGCCGGATAGACTTTCTCCTTGTACCAATCAGGCCTGTTTTGCAAATCAATAGGAACCAATTTTATCTTTTCCTGCAATCCCTGCTCACCACAAATCACAAAAAAGAAATTCAGAACTCTTTCAATGAAAATATTTTATCTACTAAAACCCCTAATTACCAATTTAATCAACCTCAATGAGTAGAAATGCCTATTCTTGTTCATCAAAACAAACTACTGTCGTGTTTCAAGTTCAGCATCGTATTATTATTATTATTTTTGTTTATTAATAGGGACAATCAATTAAAATCTTCATTGAGCTTAAAGTCCTTGACTATTCAACAGAGTTCCAATTCAGTTGCTAATGTTACTACAGAGCAAAAACATGAATAACATACTATACTACCTGCAACATTTCCTTCCTTTGTCTTTATTTTTACTCAGTAACCAAACACATAATAATAATAATCCCAAAATCAATATTCACCAGACAATTAATTAGCAACATCACCTTACAGTTCCTTGTTATCCAGACACGCTGTGCATATGGACACGTGTACGATATATACAACCTTCAACTTAAAAAAGTAAAAAAATTAAAAAAAAATCATATGGGCACCAAAAAAAAAATAATAATAACGCAAATTTTTATTTTATTATAAAGAACTGTACCTTGTGGTTCCATCAAACAATGGAGGGGGTTCTGAAGTAGAATCAAGAGCTGGTGGCAAAACTTCTTTCTCAACACTACCAAAAGAAAAAAAGATTCAACAGCTAAAACCCAATTCTAATTTTCTATTTTAAGAACCAAAATCAGATAAATTGAGTTACTTGGCAGCCATTTTTGCAGATACACGAGCAGCTGTGCCATTCTTTTTCCGCGGGACAGAAAAGAGCTTGTTGTGATAATGCAAGCAAAGATTGTTTTGAGAAAATTTTCTGAGATGGGGCAGCTTCGATGCTGTATTGGGGGAGGAAGAAGGCGAGAAAATGAGTGGAAGTGCATTAGCACAATTGCTTGTTGCCATTTTTGTGTTGGGTTTCAGGTTTTTGAGCTCTGACGGTCGCCTACTCGTTCTGCTGTCATCCGAAAGAGGGGTATTATCGGTAGGAGATTTTCATAAGTGACGCGTGTTAATTATTGATTTCTCACAATATTATTAATTTTCACTTTATAATATATTGATATTGAATATCAAAGTCTGAAAACTTTTATCCCATGAATTCTTAGATAAGCAAAATATATTATAATTATGATATTACTAACTTAGATTAACTAATTGAGATTAAACTTTAGATGTTTAATTCTTCTTGTTAGTTAAATAATAAATTAATATAAAAATTTATATTTAATTGATAACATAAAAAATTATTAATTTTATCAATAAATAATAATGTTGTATGTCATGTAAATTAGAAACTCTATAAGTTTAATTTCATAGAAACATAAGTCAGTTAAAAGTCTAAATTCATTTATGCAGTGTTTATTTATTAAAGTTGGAGTATAAAATATGGAGTCCTCTCAATTTAGTGTTTACTTTCATATTTTGAGAGGAGTGAGATTTCTATTACGTGGATTTTATTAAAATATGGAATGAGAAATGGGATTTTAAGGGAGGTGGGAGTGGGAATTCACTCATTTCTCTCCTTTTTTTTGTCCTTTTCTAGTTATTATTAAATTTATTATAATTATATTTAATAAAATAAAATAAATAATATTATTATATTATTTATAAAATATATTATTAAAAATAATAGTATTTATTTTTTATATTAATAAAACAAAATAAGCCATATCACATTTATTAAATAATATTATTTTATAAAAATATTTTTTATTAAATTTAATGTAATTTATTTTAATAAAATAAAATAAATAATATCATATTTATTTAAGTAATATTATTATATTATTTTATAAATTATATTTATTAAAAATAATAGTATTTATTTTTATATTAATAAAATAAAATAAGCCATATCACATTTATTAAATAATATTATTTTATAATTTTATAAAATTTAATATAATTACATTTAATAAATTTAATTTAATTTTTTTTATTGAATTTTGATGTAATTATATTTAATAAAATAAATAATATCATATTTATTTAAATTATATTATAAAATTATATTTATTGAAAATAAAAATAATAATATTAAACTTATTTAAATATAATATTATTTTTATTTAGTTAAAATTAATAATTTACATTGATTCTAAGTTAAAATCACTTAAAAATAATATTACTGTATATTATCTTTATTTGAAAATTTAATATTATTATATTTATTTAAAATTTTAAAAATGGGATATTATATATTTAATATTAATAATAATAAATAGTTTATTCTAAGAAAATATTAATTTTATACTATATTATTAATAACAATGTTTTATTTGTGCCACTCTTATCAATAATTTTTAATATACATAATTAAAATAAAAATTAATAAAAAATATGATTTACATAACGAAGAATATTAATAATTATTATTAATTTATAAATATAATAAAATGAATATTTTATTTGATTCATTTTATCATTCAAATATAATTTTTATTAATTTTATAGTTAAAAACTAAATAAGGGTAAAATTGTGATTTGAAATCATTTACTCCCAATTCTATACAAGTTAAACACATAAATTAGATTCTGATTTTAATTCCATACTCTCATTTCAGTGCAAGTAAACAACCTACTTTTAGTTTCATTCCACACTGTCAATCCTAGAATTTTCACTCTTCATGATTCTTACTCCGATCTAAAATGTAAATACTACCATAATGCTAGTGTGTGAGTCTATCGAGGGAAAAAAAGTTATTTTGACTCTTAGAGTTTGGTACAATATTTCATTTTATTATTATTATTATGTAAATAATAGTTCATTATATCCCGCTTTTTAATCCATAACCCAAAATATCCTTAGAGTTTGTTAATTTACCGTTAGTTTACTGTATAATTTATTAAATGTAAAAACAAGATTTTTAATTAAGAATGTATATTTTAAAATAAAACTCTCAGGCACAATTAAATAACAAATGATTTTCTGCATATATTTAAAATTTAAGGGTAACTTAATGATAAATAATAATAATACTAAATAATATACATATACATACATACATACATACAACACACACACACACACACACACACACATATATATATATATATGATAATAAAATAGATTTTACAAGCATTAGAGTTTTTTTTTTAATTTTTTATTTTATCCATACTTTAATATAGTCAAGATAAATAAATAAATAATCAATTAGTACTGTTATTTTATCAAAAGTTAACATATACTTCTTCATTTATTTAAAAACACATACTAAAGGCATAAAAACACATATTTAATATATTACATAATAAAATACATCGCATTGAAGTGTATATTTTTTTAATTTTTAACTTATCACTGACTTTAATATAATCAGTAATATTTGATTGAACAATTATTAATATTATTTTTTAATTAAAAATTCTCATTTATCCTTATTAAATTATATAATAAACTAATTGTAGATTCACAAAAGGATATTTTGGACTATTATTTAAAAACTAAAGATGAAATGAGCTTTTGTTTAAAAAATAAAAATAAAATGAATTATTATATTAATTCTCTTTTTTTTTCTGTCTGTCACGTATATATTAAAATTGCAGTTCCAACTACCAAGAGCTTAAATTCGTATAATAGAATGATAGCATAGCGTAATGTTACGGACCACAATTGTGATGCTCATTATGCTTATGTGACATTCATTATGCACATAGTATGCTAGTATTGACTGTGATTGTGCTAATTGTAGGAAAAGTGCTATAGAGGTGTGTGTGGAGAGTATAATGGAGCTAGACCCCTTGGAGTTCAGGCAGGCATAGTCGATTGAGTTGGGGAGCTTATCTCTAGTCGAGAACTTAACATTGAAGAGGAGATTAGGCCACCCTACAAAAACTAGTTGAACATTAGACCCATTTTCTTAATGAGCTCAAGACAAGGTGAAATCAGTCGACATTATACCATTTCCACTAAACTTCCTTTCATGGTATGAGATGCAAGAATGCGCAAATGATCATAACCTCTTATCTCGTGACACTAAAGTCTATTGGAAGTCTAAATTTATATAATGACACCTTCTATTAAGTATAGTTTGGAAGTCTATGGGGAACCAAAGTCGTAGAGTCCTTTCGCAGATGAATTTGCCTAGTTAAAAATGGCTTCTCATGTCATGGCATTCATTAGGTTGATTGTAGCTGTTATCTGATCCGATTTTTCATTTTTGAATGATGGAGAATTTATAATTAAGACACTTTCTATTAGTCTTAAATTATAAACAATACGATTAGATGTCAAATTTATGTTATTTATTTAGTATAATTTTTTTATTTTGGACAAAAGATTTAGCATCATTTTGATAGAGAAAACTGTGAAGTGTCCTCTCGTTTTACCAAATGAAGAACTGGAGATAATAGAGGCGCAATCCCATAAAATGATATATATATATATATATATATATATATATATATATATATTTCAAAATAGCAATATATTAGTTATAGTTCAATCCATTCTCTAAAAAGTAAAAAATAGTAAAGATCGATGGAACTTTTCAATGATAGTTACAGGATAGTCCAATTGATTGAATTTTTACCCTGCAAAAATGGTCCAATTGACATCCAATATTCTTCCATCGAGATATGATGAATGAAAAATAACTAAACAAATAGATAAATTGAAGAAAATTAATAAAAAATATGAATACACAGCAATCAGATTCTTCCTTGTAACAAGTCTCAAAAGCCATTATTAAAGCAATATTGTGTGCCTTTTTCATTTCTAACTCTGTGTGGCATTTTTCATTTCTAACTCTGTGTGGCATTTCATGTAACGTTGCTAAAGCACCAAGCACAACATGCAAATGAAGGGAAGAACGGCAACTAAAGCAAATGTAAATGAAAATTTCTGAGAGTTACCAACTGTAGAAATTAATAAAAAAAAAAGGAACTCGAAATAGGAGAGCCAGATCCATTATGTGGACAAAAAATCACAGCATGATCTAGTTAGGTTTGAAACAACTTGTTATAATTGCTCACTTTGAACTGTTGAGAACAGTTTGAAGAGATGCCATTACCATTCTTGCTCTCATGTCATGTTCTGAGGCAGTATAAAGCTACAACAACAAAGTGAGCAAATATCCACATGTATTCTAATGAAACAGGTTAGTCATATCTAAGTTCCCAATAGTAGCTTTTCGATTAACATATCAATCAATGGCAAATTTCAACAAAGAATATTTTTGAAGAATTATCATCTGTCTAACAAATGTCTAAAATATCCCTTATGGCATAACAAAAATAAGCTTTCAAACTGCGTGGCTATACATTAATTCTTTTCATAAATCATTCTTTAATGGAAAAAGAAGAAAGAAAGAAAATTGCTTTTAATACAAATGAAGAATATAGAGATGAAGTAAGAGATACTTTAGAACCTCTTGATTCTTGAGCTATGTGTTGGCACTCCCACATATACCACTACCTCCTCTAACTGAAATCAAGGGGCCATCCCAGGAGCTTCGACTGATCAGATATGAATCAAGAAACAAAATAATCACCGTGATGTCATCATGAAAATGTCTCCTCACCCCACGATCAATTTTCTTCAAATCTGAGTAACGCATTTCCCTTTTTTTTGCTGCTTCATGAAGTGCAGCTTTTACAAGCCTCCTTGCAACACCCTGCACAAACACAGACACATTAGTGTATGCTCAGTTGCATCTTAAAAATTTTCTAATTGATCATAATTCAACTTGATTTACACCGCATTTCAATTGAGAACATGATAAAGTACCACACTCTATTCTAGCATACAAGCACTTCTACGAGAAATCTACACAACGAGCTTTCTGAGATCAAGTAACCATATCAGGCATTGCCGAAAAACAGTTAATTAGTTGTACACATCACTAACACAAAAACAATCACCTTCAATTTGTTTACAAGGAATAGCAAAAATGGAAATTGGCTACAAATTCTTATTACGTCACAAACTCAAAAAAAAACAAAAGTGGAATACTTGTTCTAAGAAGATTAGCAACCGTCCTGCCCCAACATTGATAGTAACTACACCCATTATGACATTAACTAGCAGAAATACACATGTAACTTGAAACTGTAAATAGAAATCCTACATTACGTGGACAGTTGTGGACAATGTCAACTGCCTCCTGATTGCTTAGGTGCTCCCATAGGCCATCTGATGCAAATATAAGAAATTGGTCTTCAGGGTATAGTCTTTGCACTGATACTGTTGGCTCAGCTAGAAGGATAGGCTTATGGAAGGGCTCTGGCAATCTAAACTTGGCCAAAAGAGGCTCTCTGTTAAATTCTGCCTTCTTCAAATAGGCATCACCAATGGATCTTGAAATCTGCAAAATAAGAAAGCTCTATCAACAGATTAACTCACTATTTGGGCATGTGATCATCATGCGAATAATGCAGTATTTCTATGGGAAATTTATTCTGCTGAATGCATCTGAAAAGATAACAAAAGTGTAATTAAAACGTCCGGTGAAATTTAAGAATTTTGTTGTGAACTCCTCATTCAAAAAGTCCAAACACTGCAGTTTCTGTGATATAGGGAAGAAAGGACTTGGGATCAACCTCAGTTTCTTCTCTTCACAAGTAATGAAGCATTTAACTGAGATGAACTCAAACATAGACAACATAAGAAATAATCTAGAAAGGAAACGATGCATCTCCAGAAATATATAGCACAGTCACAAAATTAATTGAAAGTTTTCAGAAACTTATTGGAAATTGAAGTAATTAACAATGTATTAGTAATAAGATATTGAACTACCTCTGATGAAAAAACAGGTAGCATTCTCTTGATAAAAGAGTTACAAACAAGTCAAAAAGTACTCATTCAATGAAAACACATGCTGCACAAAGATAGACTTCAGAAATACAAAGAAGAAAATGGTGATAAACAATCAAATATACAACAAAAACAAATCAGAAAGCCTTATATAGTCACCTGTATTATACCCTTCACACGCCAAACTTTGTGTTTCAGAACTACAATCTGTGCATCATTGGGATGCAATGCGCGCAGTTCCTCTCTCACAGATTCCATACTAGCATTATGCTCAGATGATAACTGAACAGCTTTGACCTCCTTAACATCATTTTCCATTCTTCCTAACACCACCCGAGAATCACCTGCATTTGCAATGTATAGCAGTCCATTACAGATTATCCCTACCAAACAACATGATCCAGCAGAGGCAATCTGTGGCTTATTTAGCCATTGATTCCTCACAAGAGAAAGGAATTCCTCTTCAGTTTCCAGAAATGCTCTAGTGATAACATCAGCAGACATCCCATAACTTTCAGATGTGAACTCTGCACCATGAATAGCTGTCAAAGTCAGTAAACATGTGCGTCAGCAGTCTAAATATTTGGAATCAAAACTATGAGGGAAAAAAATTAATTGATCTTAGAGAAGGACAGACTAAAACTAGATATCAGTGCACAATTGATGGTCAAAACACATTTACTTATTTTGTCAGTTTTCCAACGACGGTTATACTCAGTTTTCAATTACAGCATGGAGGGCTCATAACATATTTGGTGCCAAACTTTTTGTTGTTTATGCCCAAGGAATTTTGAAAAGACACAAACACCTCTATATTTGCATAATTATGACTGTAAAAGTATGCAATGGAACAATGAAATAATAAAACTTTTAATGTACCAGACTGATGTAATGTGGTATCACAGAGACTCAATAATGTACTAGCAACTTCCGTGAACCGAAACTGTACACTGAATAAACGTTCCTACATTGAGCAAGAGAGAGGAAAGCATACTCTTGATATTGTCAAAAAGGCGGTCATTCACAAATCGAGCAGCTTCTGGACCTCCGTGGCCATCATAAATTCCAACAAAAGTCCCCTGAGGCCCTGATTCTAGAGAGCTCAATGGCCCAGATTCTAACTGACTACAGTCTTCTAACTGATTATTTGCTTGAACTACTGCCATTGAGAATTCCCCACTTACATGATGTCCTGAATCTTTGTACCACAACAATCCATCAACTCTACCATTATCTTCCCCGTCGCTATTAGAATTTTCACCCTCAGTAGATGGCTTCCAACAGGGTGAAACAATTTTCATAAAAGTTGCCGATACCATAGCTTACATAATATCATCCAAATGATCCAGCAATCGAATTATTCATGAAATCAACATTAACAACTCTACAAAAACCCGGTATCTCTTCCAATATCTTCCCAATGTTTAAAGACGCAGCAGAAGTCTCAAAAGTCAAACACACATTGATAGATGCAGACAACATTAATCTGCAAAGGCCTCGAAAGTGAAACAATCATCAGACATAATACAAAAACACAGATATAATCAATCTATACATGTACTCTAGATTAAACAAGTTGATGAATATATCGAAAAAAAAAAAGTTGAGCATAAACTTGATGCAAACATCTAAATACAATTAGAGATTAAAAAAAGAAATAGGCGTCTCCAGAAGTTGCATTATATGAAATTTAAACCAAAATCAAAATTCATAGACCATTAATCTCTAAGGAGAAATACTTCAACTGCACAAATGGGTTCAACATAATGACAAAAATACAGGTATCATCAATATGCAAGATAATACAAAAATAAATTTTCACACTAAAAAGGTCAAATAAATCAATGTGCATGTCATCAAATGTCATAGTATGAACAAAAAAATGCCAAAAATTACAAAAAAAATTACGATATTTTCTAACATACCTTGCCAATCCTAAAGTGGGAAAATAGTATGATCCTCCAATTTATATCCTCAACACAAAAAGCCCATCATTTGATTACAACTAAATCAAAAGCAATAAACAAACAAAATATCTAAAGCCAAGAAAAGGGAAAATAAAATTTGTCTCATCAAAAGGGCAGATCTAGAAAACAGAGATAATTAAAATTAAAAAAAAAATTGCCGCGAAGCTGTGATTGATTGGTTCTATTGTTTTACAGACACAAGAGAAACAAAGATTATACAACAAGAAATCTTGGGCCTCGAGACACCCATGAATTTGATTCGATAAAAGGTTTTGTTGGCGGTTTTGCTGGAATTTTTTTTTTTTTTTTTTTCAGTTCTGAATTGTTCTAATTTATTGTCTGGGGTTTTGACTTTGACCTTCAACAAACCGAAATTCTAGGCACGGTTTGCTCCTCTTCCTCTCTCCTTAATATAGTAAAAATAAAAGCTTTTTCCTCTTTCCTTTTGACAAAAACAAAAAAAAAAATTCATTAATTGTAAAAAAATTAGGAGTGATTTTGTTGTTTATGACAACAATGTTGTGGAATGATCTTTATAGCATATACGCCTAGTCTCTAACATGGAGTAATTTTAGTTTCCTTCCACTACATTTTTACTCTTCATTTTCTTGTAGTGTAAAGTGCCTTGTAAATCTTGTTCCGAAAGTGTTAAAAGAAAAAAAAAGCCATGAAAAATTAAATGATTGGACAAGAAATAAGATTTTGCAACAATATGTTTTAAGGAAAAAAAATTAAATAGATAAATTGTGTAACTAGCGAGTAATTTTATCTACTATATGCTGATCAATAGATATTTTATAACTTTTAATATTTTATATTAAATATATAAATTAATTAATATAGCTTCCTAAATTATTACTCTTAAAATTAATATAAGTGATTCAACATATAAGCTATATAGATTAGATATATTAGATTAAATTTTTGTTATTAATTACTTTAAAATTAAGGACGATTACAACCTCAATTCCCCTTCAAAGTTCAAATGTCAGATGTCAAGAAAATAAAAACGAAAACTTGGGGGTCAACATGTGAAAAATATAAACATAGGGACAGGGATATATATACCTAACTTACCAGACAAAACGACAGGCCCCTGAAGGCTGAAAGTAACTTCATTTATCTAAATAGCAAAACGACATGTCATTTCGTTTTCACTACACGCACAGCACTCCCACTCCGCTCTGTAAAATCAGATCATCGTCAACTCACCAGCATCACCACAAACACAAAACGGCAACGCGCTGCCGCTCAACTACTTCAACCTCAGTGTCAGTAAAGTCACGTTCCGGCGAGTCAGACTCAGTCATCATGGCAGGCGCTAACTCAGTCAGAGTCGCCGTCGCTCAGATGACGTCGATCAACGATCTCGCCGTCAATTTCGCCACCTGCTCTCGCCTCGTCAAAGTAAAAAAAAAATCATTCACTTCAAATTATTTATAAATTTTCGATTTTGTTTTACGGAATTTCAACTTAATATGAATTTGGCGTATCAGCTTGCCGCTTTACCTCTCGTTAGAATCTTTTTTTTTTTTTTTGGGGCTAATATTAATTTAATATGGAAAAATTTTATATTGTTGCAAATGGAAATGAAATTTTTTTATTGGAGGATGAAAAATTCCACTACTTATCTGTGGGTTGGAGAATGAAAAATTTTTGGTGCATTTGTTCATATTATTGTTATCTCACTGAAGAAGTTGAAATTACTCTGAACTCATTCAGAATTTTAACAATATTTACGATTGTCCTCTTGTTAGAAAGTTTCATTATGTTTTTAAAGAACTTCATTTCGTGCATTATATCATCTCACTAGATTCATAATATACCATTTAGAGCAGACTTGTGAAGTAAAAACTTTTTATTGTATACTGACTTTGATTATGTAGTTATTTTAGTGTTTACTTAACTAACTTTTTGAGTTTGTATACCCAAAGGAAGCAGCTTCTGCTGGGGCAAAACTGCTGTGCCTTCCTGAAAACTTCTGTTATGTGGGTGACAAGGACGGGGACAGTCTTAAAATTGCGGAACCTTTGGATGGGCCAATAATGCAAGGATACTGCTCTCTAGCTAGGTGGCTTTTTGTTTCTTCTCTGTTTTTATTACTTAAAAAATTCCCTGTTTATCTCCTCTGTAAAATTATTCACTTTCTTGGTTGATCCATCACCTTTACTATTTTGTTGTTCTGATACCACGCTTTTTTTTTTTTTTTCCATTTGAAATCATGCTGTTACAAGGGCTCACTTGTTATGGTGTTATTTGTTGGATGCCTACGTTTGGCAAAGGCCTTACTATTCTTCTTATTGACTTTCTAGCATTATCCATTGCAGAGAGTCCAGCATGTGGCTGTCACTTGGAGGCTTCCAAGAAAAAGGATCTGATGATGCACACTTGTGTAACACACATGTTCTGGTAGATGACACTGGGAACATTAAAAGCACTTATAGGAAAATGCACTTGTAAGCTAATCGACTTTAGGTTTAGTTGAGATCTTTGCAGTTGGTGATAAACTTTCTTCTGCTTACATTTTTTTTTTTTTTGCTTCTGTAATTCATCTAATAAAATATAGCATGCTTCCCTTTCAAGTTTTGTTTATAGTTTATGTACAACTTTATGGGATTTTTCACTTATTGACTTTTCTGCATTCCTAGGACTAATATACCTTGATCAGGTATTTAAGATAATTGCTAAAAGGGATAGTGAAACCATCTTCCTAACAAAAATGTCTGACATTCCACTCCCTCTCCAAATATGTGGTACTTTCCCTCTTTCTATCGCATATTTTTTTCTGAAAGAGGGTCTTATCTGTGAAGTCAATATAACTAACCCCACCCTATTTAAGACTTTGTTTGCTGTGCTTGGCCCTCTTGCTATAGAGGGGTATGCAAATGAGAGGAGTTTTCTCGTTAAAAGATCAGTCAACCAGTTGATCACAAATAGAGAGATTACCAATTAAATTGTTTGGAGAAGTTAATCTTACTCGAAAAGGTTAACAGAAGCCTTGCATGTACACTAGGACAACCTCGACTCTTAGAGAAAATGCGGCAGAATTGTCTCCCTTTTACTATTTTCTTGATCTTAATGTGCCATGTTAATTATTCTTTCTTGGATGTATTACGTTTCTCTGTGATTATTTATGTCTCTTTATCATGATATAAGACCATCAATTTGATAGTTTGAACAAAATTTTGCTTCTGTTTTTGAAGGTTTGATGTGGACATTCCTGGTGGAAGGTCATACAAGGAAAGTAGTTTTACAGAAGCAGGTAAATTGTTCACCTATATGTCTAATGGAAAAACTCAGTTTATTCGCTGGCACTCACATATCCTGACATCCCACTAGTGAGTTTTGTGCAACAGGCATTCTGTATCTTCTTCTGTGCTTAATATACCATTTAGTTTTGTAATCAAAGATTCTGTTCTCATAAATTGTTGCTGTTATTTATTTCATTTGTCACGATTTTGTTTGAAAGTTTTAAGTAAATACTTTGACATGGTGTCTCTTTATCTGCAAGCTTGCAGACTTTTAAATAAAAGGATGAAAGAAAATCAGTTTTGCAATTGATGGCTTCAATATTTTGTGTTTTCTGGTTGATCTGGAAATGTTATGATCTCGATTCTCGTACTTGGGGATTGTAATTGTGTTCCCCGCTTTTTGGCTGAGAAAGAACATATTTGCATTTTCATGTTTGGCCAACTTGAATGAATTAGATGTTCTCTAGTCAGCAGAAACATCATTCTAAATAGTTAGTAATTTCAGGAAAGGATATTGTTGCAATAGACAGCCCCATTGGACGTTTGGGTCCGACAGTTTGCTATGATTTGAGATTTCCAGAACTTTATCAGCAACTTAGGTTCCAACATGAAGCTCAGGTACAAGTGGATTTCTTGACATCTGGGTATAGTTGTTTTTTCAGCATCTAAACATTTATCTGACTTCATTACATTATCTAGGTTCTATTGGTACCTTCAGCTTTCACAAAAGTAACTGGTCAGGCGCATTGGGAGATTCTTCTTCGTGCCCGTGCCATTGAGACTCAATGTTATGTATGGAATCTATTTTCTGCTTACCAAAATCAAGCTTTACTTCAAACTACATTGTTTTGGGCACATTTCATAATCTGCCTCTCCTCAATTTATATAAACATGCGAATTTTTGAATAGTTGCAGCGCACATCAAAGTTAATTTTTGATTAATCCATCTTATTGGCTATCTTATGTTTTGTGGCTCCATTTTTGGAATGACAAGATGAATGCGTTATCAGGTGATAGCTGCTGCTCAAGCTGGAAAGCATAACGATAAGAGGGAGAGTTATGGTGACTCGTTGATAATTGACCCATGGGGAACAGTTGTTGGTCAACTACCTGGTGAGAACTGGCCAAACATCTCTTAGTAAAAACTTAACTATGAACTCAAGAAGTTAAATTTTGGTGATTATTTGGTATTTATGCTGGAAACTTTAGTAATGTTACTTTCAAAATCACCCTCGTTTTCCCTTTTCAGATCGACTATCAACAGGTATTGCTGTTGCTGATATTGATTTCTCATTGATAGACTCAGTGAGAGCAAAGATGCCAATTTCCAAGGTGTGTTATAATCTGAATGTGTAACCTGTAGAAAGGCAGAATGTAGTTGTAGATGGTATTTCTTTATGTATGCATTAACGTTCAATCAATTTCCTGTCTCAGCATCGGAAACCAATTGATTTCTGGAAATCTGCTTCTCTATGATTTCAATCCCCTGTTGCCCAGATGGTATGTCAAAGCCATGCCGAATTTGTAATGTAGTTGAAAGGAGCAATGCTACTCGTCTCTTTTGTTTCAAGGGGAGGAATTCTTGTACGTATAATAAGTTCCAAAAATTGAAAATTTGGATGTATTTATTATATTCACATTGTTGTTATATTCAGGTCCCTGTAAATTGATATTAATTACTTCTAACTTACCAACCACAATGTATTAGATACATGAACTTGGGAGTACATTAGACACAATAGTTTGAAAAAAAGGGGACAATTTGTGATCATAATTTCATTCTGGAGGTTTTACAAAGACTTATAAGACATTAGCAAATACAGAGGCATTGATGACAATAATCAGAAATGTACATAATTGAAGTACAGTAAATGAAGTTAACAATTTAACAGGACACATCTCAGCCGACAAAGCAAAGTAAATGTCTGCAAAACTTTGCAATTGCATTGGCTTGGACAGTAGATCATCACTAGCTGTAACAGTTGGAAGATGCACAATCTTTTTAAGAAGTGAGCATCTTTTCTTTTCTGAAAAGCAACCCATGGACATTGCTGCAATTTGCGTTTGCATAATAGAATCTAAAACTAAAGAAGCTGCAACAGCTTTACTATAAATGCATGCAGCAAATGGAAACCAAGTAACAACAGCCAAGAAAATAACGCCTAAAATTTCCAATGAAGAAAGATCAAATTCTGATTAATTTCGTATTATTCGTCATCATCATTTCTCTCCAAGCAAAAAGCAAACCAACCCACAAACCATGCAAGCCAAGCTTCCCAAGGAAACTGCACTTAATACAGATTGAGACAACATGCGCACCTTCTGCTGAAATCACAGATCATATAAGCGTTAGATTCAATGACTCAGCAGGAGACTTGATCATAGTCAAACATTAAAGAACCCCAAGTAGTTATATGGTCCAAAAGACAACAATGGTGGGTTCCAAAGATGCAGCATAAGCAGCTTTGAGGCAACAGGAGCATGCATGAAGCAAAGTATTTGTGCTTTGTATATTAAAAGAGTTGGGTCAGATGAATGGAGGCCTGGTTGGGCTAAGGTTCTTCACCAAGAAGATAGTGGGAGAGCAGTGCCTGTCTCTTACACTTTCTATTTCAGAACTTTTGTGCCTGAAAATGTGTTGTATGGCTTTGGTTATTGTCGTTCTAATTTGGGTTTTACGCCTCATGTTGCAAATTTTGGTAGAGAGAACTAGTCTTGTACCCTAGGATTTATACATATTTTAAAGATTGATAACATCAATGGCATAATAAGCCTTCGAAATTTTGTGTTATGTTCATCCATTATCCATTATAGAATACCATTTTTTTTTTGTTCTTTCGCGCTATGATAAAGTACAGATAAAAGTTTCCAAAGGATGCATTACCATTTCCAATTGACATAATCACACAGATTTTGAACCTGGCTGGTCATTCTTAATACTCAGCTTTTCTTTACAAAAAATCAAACATAATCGAATTACAAGAGAGAAAAATGAGATTCCAAGAATAGGAAAAGAAAGATACAGAAGAGATTAACACAATTGCAAACTTGGAACTTTATCGGTCATATCAGACAGTAACCGATTACATACAATTTATATGAACTGCTACGTTACGAAAGAATCATGGTGTCGGACTGCTGGTGTATTCCTTTCCCTCCTCTCCCCCACCGTTCATCATCTTTTTACCAAAATAGAAAAGGGAAAAGATAAAAGAAAATGATAAAAAGGAAAATAGCCACCTCAAGAACAGATTCAAAAGTATGGAGTGCCTGGCAATCATTTCAACAGAAATTCTCGCATATTGTCTGGGCTGGCAAGGAGATCAAACGGTTTGCTGCCTATGGTGTCTTTGAGTATTGTAATTTGACCTTCTTTCAGAAGAAGATCCTCATCCAAGCCTTCTATCTTCTTCTTCAATACATTAACCTCCGAGTTCAATAGCATATTCTTCTCACTGTATTGTTTAACTTCCTCCCACATCATGTCTCTCTCCTCAGAAACTTTAGGCAATATCCCCTTCATGATTTTTAATTCCTTTGCAGAATCTTGGAGGTCTATTTGAAGCTGGCTTATGCTCTCATCCTTCTTCAAAATCTGCTAGAAACAAATAAGTTTCAGAATGGCACAATGCAGATTTCAATGGTGAGTGAAATAAAGACATTTTGGAAATGGAAGTTCACATGCCCCAATCAAAACGTGTACAGCATTTCTGTTATCTGCATCAGAAAAAATAACTAACAGTTTCAAACATCTATAAGAATTCTATACACCCCTGCAAACTTTTAGTACCACTGAACTTTATAACCTACAATTTATATTCAACATCATTGACTTGACTTTATCCACATTTCAACAAGCATCAACATATAATAACATCCCTGTATTTAGATTAAGGGTTATACCCCACTCTAGTCATATTGCAGAACTACATATAAGCGAGCAAAAGCACCATGCAAGTGTGTAACTTTAAGTGCCAGAAATTTAATTCACAGAGAATCATATCCCACACTTGAAGTAAACCTACAAAATAAATTCTCAAGTATTAACATATCTTCGAGTGAACACACAAAGACCCAGAGACATGCCATCGACGATGTTGAAGTTCAAAATTTCAGTAGTAAAAATGATAAAGGTTACCTGTAGCTCAAGATCTTTCAACTTATGGCTGACGCAAGAAAGGTTATCCAGGGCATTTTGGACTTCACATAGGAGAATGTCGTTACCTCTAACAGCTGTTGCAAGTTCAGCTTGCAACTGCTCGACTTCTAGCTCTTTAGAGTACAGCTTCTCTCGTAGTAGACTTGTTAATAAAGTTTCTGCTTTGAGCTCAGATCTCATAATTTCCTATACAAGGAAAAAGAAAACATCAATGATCCAATTAACATCAGATCTCATAATTTCCTTAATAGCATAAATTATGGAGTAGAGTGCAAGATGAACTTAATGAACATATTAAAAGGTAATAAAAGACTGAAAATGTTTCATCAGCATCCTTGATTCACGAAAATCAACTTTAAAAACAGATTTCAGAACTTACCCCGGCAGTCTGATCATTTAGCTTCCCAGACAAACTGGCATCTGTGTACAGTGACTGAGATTTCGAAGCTATCAAACTTGACTTCTCATGCAGCAATGCAGACATAGTCTGTAGACTCCTCATTAGGCTTTCAATTTGACGCTTAAAGCCCTGAACCTTCATGTCAGATTCAATGATGAATTGACCATCTAAACCATTCCTGATAAATTCTATACCCTGCTTGGTTTCCGAAAGTTGGCCTGTTTTCCCCTTGATAAATTCCAGCAGCTGAGAACATAATTGTGTGCTCTCATTTAGCATTGATACTCCTTGATTTTGCAAGCAGCATATACGGGTCCACAATTCTTTATCTAGCTTCATGGTTAAAGCAGCACTTTCTTTCCCATTGCCTTTTAAGCGGTTTAACAAGCTTATATTCTCATGCCTAAGAGAATCAACCTCACCTTTATAAGATTCGACCTCCCTTCTTAGTGACAGTTCTACTCCTGTTAACCTCATTTGCTCCCTTTGCAACATGGCCACATGCTTATCAAGCTTCTCCAATGCTGGCTTCTTCTCGATTTCATCACTAAATCCATCCCGCAATCCAGCAATTGTCTTCTCTTGTTCACTGCATGTTCTTAGCAATCTTGTAATAGATTTTTGGAAATCCTTACACTCCATCTCCTTCTCTTCAAAATTTCTTTTAACACAATCTAAATCTGCTTCAGCTGCTCTATACTTCTCGCCTAATTCAGAAAGATTTTGTCTTAGATCTCCATTCTCTTCAGTGCACTCTTCAGCCATTCTTTTCAGGTCCTTAAGTTGTTGCTCAGAATGTGTTATCATGCTTCTGCTCTCTGTTTCCCTCTCATTAAAAGTAGAGACTTCCCTCTGAAGGGAGACATTCTGTTCTGCTAGCTCTCTAACCCGCTCCCGAAGCCTTTGCTCTTCCATTTGATATTTCTCAAGCTTGAATGACCAGTCACTTGACCTTCTGTCCAACTCCTTCTCCAATCCTGACTGCAACTCAATCTTTTCCCTCTCTAGTCTTCTTGTTCTTGACTCCAATTCTGCCTTCACCATCCTAAGTTCTTCCTTTGCAGAAGCTCTTTCTGCAATTCTTGACTGCAGAAGACCAGAAACCTCAAGTGCCAAACTCATTTTCTCCTCAGTTAAGATTCTAATGGTCTGAATCATTGCCGGCACGTCAAACCCAGCATCATGAAGAAAAGTTTCATGCTCAAGTTCTTCAGAAAGAACCATGACCTTCCCTTCAGCTTCTTTAGACCTTCTTCTTAATTCCGCATCTTCATCCTCCTCAGTTTCAACTGTGTTCAAACCTTCGCAATGACCCCCATAGAAATAGTTTTGCTTCTGCAGGCCTGAAAAATCATCCTTCTCACATCCATTATTAACAGTTTCATAAGGATTGTCTAATGAATAACTTTTTCGAGCAACCACATCTGAATTTGAATCAGAACATCTATTTGTTGAACCACAATAGATGTCTTCAATGGTGATTGGTATATCCTGGTCAACATCCTTTGAACTCGATCTGGGAAGAACATAAGTCTGGGCTAGTCTTTCAACCACATTCTTTGCAAGACTGCGAGGTGATTCATGCCCAAATCCACTCTCCACCCAGTCCCTAGATGAGAAATGGAGACGGGTCCCTTTGGCTTCCCTAAACGAATGAGACTTTGGTTTACCTTTGACACTGTCCACTGGTGAAGTGGGAGCTGTATACTGAACTCGTGGGGGAAGCCTCCCACCAACATTTCGGTTTCCATTTCCAGTATAGTTTCTCTGAGATGAACTGTTTGTGGGCCTGCTTCTTTCCTGATGCTGTTCTCCATCAATGTAGCGGTCCAAAATCTTGGTTGAGACATTACTAGACGAACCAGAAGAACATGAACTCTCTGATCCATGGGCATTTGAAATAGATGTCACTTCAAATCTCTTTTCCCTGGATTGCCTCTCTGGACTGACAGCCCTACTTCGTCTAGCATAGCCATAAATGGGCAAAATGAGACTCACAAATTGATTTCAATAGGAATTGAGAAACACAAGTTATGTAAATAATTTCTAATCAGTTTTATACGACGAGACTACTCCATCAACACATTCTTCCCGTTAAAAAGACATATGAAATGCCTTACCTAGATGAAGGATTGCATTGCTGGTGTCGAACACTAGTAGAACTACCAGAAGGAGATCTACTTTGATCACCAGAGCAAGAGAAGTTCTTTTGTTCCAGGCCATCTACAAGAAATGCTGCTGATGACAATGAGCGACACCTTCTAAGACTTGAAGTGCTACTGCAGCTCTGGCTATCAGATATTTGCTTCCTAGACTTGGAAAACAGGCCCCTGGGGCTGCGGAAATTGTTCTCAGACTTGTCACCAGCTTGATGGTTCACTCCCCTTTGCAGTGGGTTCTCCCAGTAAATTTCCTTCTCTGTTGATGGTGGAGAAACTGAGTTGTTGTTTCCACTGTTAGAGGAAGATCTGAAAAAGAATAGTTTCTTCATTTGTAATCTTCAAAAACAACTGCTAGCCACAGTTCATGAAGATATAAATTTTTCTCAATCTTGATCTGTTATAACAAGTTCTGGAAGTGATGGGATCTCACTAACCTGAAATTGAGATACAACCAAATGAAATTAAAAAATAGGAGGAAAGGACAACAACATAATCAAACATGATTAAGATCACTTAAGAAAGAGAACAAGTGGTTTTTATACAAGTGCATACAGCTCATATCAAGTTTGCCACATTGAGCTTAGAATTTAATTGAATGGCAGGGAATCATGCAACAATGTGATAATAATTATGAAAGGAACCTGAAGAAAATTAAGTTTTCCAATATAGAATCAAGTTGCATTAATATCTTGGTTCAAAACAGAACCAGAAATAAAAGTAATATCAAGCTAAATTAAGTATCAAAAGTTTGAAACAATAAATAAATGGCAATATTTTGCCAAGCAGAAAAGCTATCAACCTCACAGTTGTGACTGATAAACTGAAAAAATTATTAAATCACAAATATACAGAGCCCAAATAGATAAAACTGATAGGTGTTAAAAGTGTCCGTACAAAAGCAAGAAGTTATATAAAAGAAAAGATAAGAAAAAAAAAAGAGAGAGAGAATCATGAATAAGCAATAGAGTAACTCAATGTACTTTTTATGAGAATCATATTTCTTATATTTTTTTTCTTTATAAAAAATATAATAAATAATGGATACTAGGTTTTACTTAAAAAAAAAAGAAAAACAATAACAGAGCAAATATTTCAGACCCACGATAGCTTTACACTTTCCCAGCAACTAGTTCAACAAATAAACTAAACATACAATTACAATATTATTAAAAAAATAGAAATAACAACTATTTTATAAAAACATGTATGTCAGAGCTTCTGTTCCGATCCAATCTTTACACAGAACCTATAAAAGATTAAATTGTTGCTAAAGACCACATTACCATCATCATTTTCATCAGTTTCTTAAACCCTAAAACCCCTGTTCTTGATCAGTATCAGCTAGTATCAGACAACCACAAGCAAAAATAATAAACAAACAAACAAATTAAAACACTTTTAACAACATAATAATCTGACATTAAAAACGAGAAAAAAAAAGATCTGATTATCACAAACATTTCACCGTTCGTCGTTATCAAGACAACAGAATAGTATATGATGATATGAAGCTACAAATATTGCCAAGAAAACAAGGGGAAAAAAATTTAAACACCAATTGAATTACTAAAGTTTTGATCTTTTTAAGTTATTCTAATAAAACAAGATAGTTGGTTTCCTGTTTGGCTGCTGAGAAACTGAATAAAAAGAAATGAAAATTCCAACACTACTATCTGTTTGGTTGCTCAGAAAATCTAACAGAAAAAACAGATACTTTCTTTTCTTTTCCATTTCCTACAGAATTTTCTTGGCAACCAAACAGGCTGCAATAAAAAGATAAAGATAATGAAAGAAAGAGAGTAACTCACAAACTTTCTTTCCTTCTCAAACGGTCAAAAAATTTCGCTTCACTTACTAAAGATAATGAATTAACAAGTGATTGAAGAATCACATGAATTTCATTTTTTAAAAAAAATTCAAATTATGGAATTATTAATTTACCATTAACGGCCAGATACAGTCTTTAACAGTATTCGAAATTTTTTTAAAAAATAATCAAAGTCCAACTCATCAAACCGAAATTCAAGGGAAATTACATTAATTAAAGACAGTGAAGAGTGAGTATGAAAAATCTTACTCGGTCTTCGAATTAACGGCGTCAAAAGCCGGGGTCTGGACTGTCACGGCGGGTATGCTGCCGTAAAGTGGAATTTTTGAGAGTGTGTGGGGAGTGTGAGAATGTTCTGTGCGTTTGCGCTTTGGAGAGACAAAATTAGTAATCTAATAATGTGTCTTGAGAGTTTCCTTTGGTGTTCTTGCAAAATGATGAAATATGTGAGGGTAATTTCGTCTACTAATATGCTTTTTAAATTTGGAGCGGGGGGATAGTGAGGTGTGATTTAGTGCAGTCGAGTGTAGGGAATTTGAAGTGGGTCCCAATTTTGGAAAAGAGCAGTCAAGTGGGTCCGGTACTCCACTTTGATTAAAATTTGTCAAAAAATTGAAATTCATGGGTCCCATGTTTTTTTCATGTGCATGAAATTCAATGTAATTTGAGAAATTCGATTTCGGAACTTTGATTATTTAACCATTTCGTTGCTTTTGATTGGTTAACCTAAGTACTGTACAATTGACTTATTTAGAGAGAGAATGATTCTTAGAACGAAAATTAAGGAGTAATGCAACAGTAAATAGGATTTAGATTTAGAGATAATTTGAATTTTGTGCTGTCGTTTTGGAAAACTAATTGATAGTTATTAGGTTATAATATATATTAGAAATTGAATTTGAATTTTAACTATAAATTATTGTCAACGGCCTCTTAATTGGGTTGGTCAGTATCTTCTCTTTTTAATTATCAAATAGAACGATTGAGTTTCTTTAAGTAGTTATAAATATATATATATATATCTCTTATTCAGGAGTTTAGTGTGTGCTTCAATTATATATTAAATTTTGATTGAATATTTATACTATGTGTAATACACACGTGACATGAGATAATTAAAATCAACATTTTATCCAAATTTTATTAAACAAAATAACGTCAAGTTCTCTCTTAAAAATTTTATATTATTTTCATGATGTACAAATGAACATCGGTAATATTTTATCTATTAATCAATGATAAATAATTACATTTATTTCTAAACCTAGATGACAAGTTAATAAATAAATAAATATTTACATAAGAATAGTTATAATAAGACCGTCTAATAAATATATGATACGTATCTTAATTATTACTTTTCTTTATGTAAGCTTTTCTCTAATAAATATGGGAAATTTACAAAACTAGTCAAAAAATTTTACAAATATCCAAAATAACTAATTACATTTTTTTCTATCATATATAGCCATATATTTATTGTATAGACTTAAATACCTCCAAATCTATAAACAAAACCAACAAATCTCATATACTCTCAACCAACAATTTTCAAAATTCAGCACACCCTAATCCCTAAAACTCACCCATTGATCATCAACTCATCAATTAGAAAGTAAAACGTTGAAGTCAGTATTTATTTTACACAATGTGTAGCTTTTTATTTTTCGATTAATCAAAATTTATGAGTTATTTTGAGTAAATACAAGCTTGGAGACGAGCCCAGAAAACGTGCAACAGGCGCCTGTCGCACGGTAATAGGTTCTGTAAAATCGTGGGACAGGTGCTTGTCGCACTGTGAGACAGGCGTCTGTCGCACGTTGATAGGTCTTTCCAACCGTGGGACAGGCGCCGTCGCACGCCTGTCCCACGGTTTTACAGAACCTATTACCATGGGACAGGCGTCTGTCCCACGTGCGACAGGTGCTTGTCTCACGGTTTTACAGAACTTATTACCATGCAACAGGCACCTGTCCCACGTTTTCTGGGTTCGTCTCCAAGCTCGTATTTACTCAAAATAACTCATGTTCTAATTTGAGCCCGCATTTATAAATGTAGCTAAAGAATACAGATGTGAAGAGTTTAGAACACAACTTGAGAGGTTATGAGGAATGCATTATGGGGCAGCTGATTACTTAGAGAATAATGTGGGCACATGTAATTGGGCACGATCTCAATTCGATGGAAGGAGGTACAACATTCTAACCACTAATATTGCGGAAAGTGTAAATTCTTTGATGAGGGAACCTCGAAAATTTCCTATAACTCATTTGGTTGACCATTTCCGAAAAATATTGCAACAATGGTTTTATCACAGGAAAATAGTGGCAGAATCGATGAGTACTCCTTTAACAACGTGGGCAAGTAAAATAGTATCTGACAGAAAATATCAAGCTGAAAGAATGAATGTTCGTCCGGTGTCTGAGCATAAATTTCAAGTTTGGGGTGGTGGTGTGAAGGAAGGGTTAGTTGACATAAGTCGTCGGACTTGTAATTGTAAAGTATTCCAACTTGATCAACTTGTATGTGCTCATGCAATAGCTGCTTGCCTGCATGCTTGAGTAGATTACATAGGTCTCTGTTCTCAATTTTACTCTAAGGAATCATTATTGAAGGCATATGCAGTGCCAATCAATCTGGTTGGCGATGTCTCTTCTTGGGAAGTTTCACACCACATCCAACAATTGAAAGTAAATCCCCCAATAGAAAAACCGCCTCCTGGTCGTCGGAACGAGCTTAGAATACCATCTGTTGGTGAGGATGTATCACGGAGAACTGTGATGTATTCTCGGTGCAAGGAACGCGGGCATAACAGAAAAAGATGTAAGAATCCCATTGCGACGAATCGTAATTAGCGGCCTATTATCGTTATAGCATCTTATATATTCAAGGTTGTTATTATATGATGTATTTTAAACTCTTATGTTTATTATGTATTCGACATGTTAAACTGTCTTTGTTAAAATGATTATTCATAATAAATGTTGGAGAATTGTCAAACCCGAAATAATATTAATCGCACTATATTTACAATTGTTCAAATATATAATTTATAACCTAATATCTCCATTAAATATGTCAACGTCAATCTTCTTCCTAAAGTATTGTTCATGACTACTGTCAAAATTAAATCGTACCTTGAACATTAAATATAACGTAAACATTAACATAAACACCCCACAATCGCTAGTTCCTTGCTGTTGTTGTGGTACACTCTTAACCAGTATAAGTTTCCAAAGCTCCGCGCTCTGTAATTCTGGTCGGAGGTTGTAAAATCCAACATCTTGTAGCCATCGAGGAAAAATATTTTGAAGTCGCTTGAATAGTTGAGAATAAACTTTTTCATCTCGATGTTCCTTTAATGAGTCATAAAGAGAGAACCCCTTGTATACAAAGTCTACTTGGGTTACAACCCAATGATCGCCTTATAAATTAATTAGAATGAAAACCTGCATACGGTAAAAATAGAACACATATCTAAAATTTTTATGTTAAAACCTTTAAATATTAAAGGACGTTCAATGTAAATAATACACACCACATCAACATTCGTGAAAGGTTTTGATTTTGTGTCATCCCGATCATTAATGTAGTTATTTAGACTAGTGTAGTCTAATGAATCCAGATCACAGTCACCGTTATTCCACTGAGCCTTCAAGAAAACCTAATTATATAAATATTATTATTTATTATTGCATAATAATAAAACGACAATTATATAGACTCGTGTAGTATGTTACCCAAAAATAGACGTCTGTATGTGTGCATCGCTGATATAAGGCATTAGGGTATTGTTGCTGTTTCTGGAATCTTCATCGTGCTTGGTTTTGTGGCCATTACGATTGCAAAAAAAATCAAAATTTTTTTTTTTACATTCTGTAATATCGTGGGACAGGTGCCTGTCGCACGATATGACAGGGGCTTGTCGTAGCCTGTGTCGCGCGCGCGACACGGCGCGATGGCTCTCTATCACGAGCGAGTGATTTTGACCTGTTCCGTCTGTCATTTCTAGTCCTATTGCACCTATACTCCACCTTACAATCATACCATCAACACTTTAATCTTGCAATACACCATCAACTATTTAATCTAGTCTAAGTGGCATTTTATCGAGCACATCGCGTACCACTCTTTAAACCTAAATTTCACTTATCAATCTCCAATATTTATGGCCAAACAATCCTAAGCTTATCTATATGCATCTATACATTCATTTTTCACCAATTAAACTTATCAAAATAGAAAGAAATTAAAATTTACGAAGTGATAATTACCGAAAATTACAAAATGGATGATGATAGAAACCCGCCTGAGTTAAGTTCACAGTCAAAAATCCGTCCAAGCGCCGTTTACAGTCACCGGAGAGAGCTAATCGCCGATTGGAGGTCACTGGAGGAGCAAATGGAAGACTTTGGTTTTGAGAGAGATATGGGTATTATGGAAAAAAAAAAAAGTAAATGGTTAAGGATGATAGAAAAAATATAAATAGTTATTTTAGATATTTATAAAATTTTTTTGGTTAGTTTTGTAAATTTCCCAATAAATATTACAACCTAAACAAATTAAATAATATCTTACCAATTTTTTCACTTTAATTTTTATGGAAGGTCAAAGGAGCCGGGCTCTTTAGCTCAATATAACATTGTCGCTAGTCGCTACTTACAATCATATGAGCACGGCGACAACTTTGAGTGATAGTTGCTTTTCCACAAGCAATTGGTGAGCAAAGCAAATAGGTAGTGCATTTGCCAGTGTTACAGCCGCTTCTCAATCCATTTTGTGCAGACGAAAAAGCACTTTGATGAAAGCAAAAGCACGCCAAAAAGGAATAGCTTTTTATCTTGTATAACAATGAGTAATACTTTCGTAAATCCTACTTATCCTCTAGGAACAGTGACTATGTTGCTGAAGTCAACATCTGATGACATCATTGAATAAGGCATATGTTAAAGTAGTGAAGTTGGAGACGCCCAAAGTATGAAAGAAGACGTCTAGAACCCTGGGGGGTTAAATGAAATGCCTTGAACTTTTAGTGACCGAAGTAGAAATACACTCTTTTTATGTTAAATTACACATTGTAAGTGCATTTGAAATGTTATTTATAGTGGGCCGTGGGCCTTGGGGCTACAGCCTTGTAGGCCTTGAGCTAGCTGTCGCATTAGTAACTCTCCATTAGCAGAACAACAGCACCCATTGCTAGTATCAAATTTATTTACATCAAATATTACAAACTCATTTCTCACAAATTGTATTTTTTTGTATTTTTAAATAATATTATTAATTAGTATTATATGTCTAATAAAATATTATATTATTTTATCCATAATCTTATAAAATGTCACATCTTATAAATATTCATCATTCACAAAATGAAAAGAGAATTATGTCTAATATTCAAATTTTAAATTTTTGATAATAAGATTCTGTAAATTAACTTATAAATGTTCAGCCCCCACGTTTTCTCTCTGAAGACTTTTTCATTACTTAGCTGTTAAAAATTATTTATGATATTTTTCTTTTTATTTTGGTTTTCTTTTTGAAATGTATTCTGGTTAAAAGCATTATTTTGTATGACTGTATTTTTTATTTTTAATTTGAAAAATCCGAAACCAAAACAAAAATTTAATTTTTATTGCCTCAATCAATAGGAAAAAATTTAAGTAAATTAAACAAACTTAACAGTTCGTTAATGTCATTTTAAATAAAATAAATCAATGAAATTATAGAATGTTATTTCAAATAATAATAACTGAAGGTTGTTTATCATTTCATAATTTCCATTAAAATTTATTTATTTCACATTTTTTTTCTTTCACTTAAATACAGTATTTTTATTTTTAAATAAAAATAAATCCAAAACAAAAACAAAAGCGTTTTATCCAATTACACTTTTCAGACAAAAAGCGTATATAAGATTTTATCGAAAAGGACTGGGATGAGCAAACGAGACCCAAATTCTCAAACGACGCCGTTTATCTCCTGAATTCTAATTTCTTTCTCAATCAACAACCAGAAAGCCTCTCCCTTCCACCTCACTCCTTCTGGAAAAATTTAAAAAAGAAAAAAGGAAAAAAAGAAACCCCAAATCTCAGCAAAATTCATCGAATTTCGCTAGCAATGGAAATGGATTCGCTCCCAAACGGAAACTCAGCCACCGCCTCTCCTCCGCAGGACACCACCCCAACCGCGGCCGGTGGCACGACGCCGTTTCCAAAACTTACTCAATTAACCGAAGCTCTAAAACTCGAGCACCAGTTTCTAAGAGTTCCCTTCGAGCACTACAAGAAGACTATACGAACCAACCACCGGGCCGTCGAGAAAGAAGTCACCTCCGTTATTTCCAACGTCGCTGACGTTTCCGATTCCGAAAACTTCTCCAAAGACGACGCCGTAAATCACCTCACCTCTCTCGTTTCAAGACTCCAAGGGCTCAAACGCAAGGTCTGTTTCATAATTAGATTTAAAAGCAATATAATTCGATAATTGAATTATTTAGGCAATTGTATCAGTTAATTGAAGGTGATTTGGTTACTTTGATTAGTGAATTAGCTAGTGATTAGAAAGATAAGATTTAAATGTCATAATTTTATAGTATAATAAAATCTAATCGAAATCCTTTCACTGAATGGATTATTATTTATTGATTTTGAACTATCTTTATCCATTTATTGACTGATCAAATCAACCTCATTGATGAATAAGGCATACAAGTTCATTTTTGCTTAGTGATTGAAATGTATTTGGATCCTCTCAGCTGGAAGAGGGAAGTCGAACAGAGCATTTGCAGGCACAGAAATGTCGGGCTCGAATCAATCACTTAGAATCTGCTGATGCAGAAAATTTAGCAGAGTGGAATAACACGCGAGTGAAACGGATTCTTGTGGACTACATGTTGCGGATGTCCTATTATGAAACTGCAGAGAAGTTGGCAGAAAGTAGTAATATACAGGTTATATTACATGCTTGTTCATTTTTCAAGCTGCTTGTTTGCAGATTTTTTTTGGGCTGGATTTGTGATATTTCAAACTTACTTTTACTAGAAACTGAAAATTCCCATCATATTATAATTAACACCAATCAGAGCTATTGGGGTTTGATCTACTTTCTAGCATAGGTAGGATAATCCTCATGTTTTTCACAAATATCAATGAGTTTTAGTATTTTCTATTTGCATGGATCAGAAATCTGATCAAAGGTATTGCAGTGTGACTTAATTGATTATGTTCGTATATTGTATCATTGGTTATGTCTTTTATGCTGGTATCTAAATTGATCTTCACATGCCAGGATCTTGTTGATATTGAGGTATTCCAAGAAGCAAGAAAGGTTATTGATGCCCTTCAAAATAAGGAGGTAGCCCCTGCTTTAGCCTGGTGTTCTGATAATAAATCAAAGTTGAAGAAGTCTAAGGTACTTGCCGCAATTTTTTAGTTCATAAGTATCCATTCTTCAAATTGCTTTCATATTGGCTGCTGATTCTAGAAATCACAGGACAGAGAACTCAACTTCTTATCGTTCGACTATTATAACATGTTTGATTAATAGATGGATACGATTATTCCATTATGAGATAAGAATTGAAACAAAGAACATTATTTGGATTGGAAACTGTCTTTTCACTGCAGATTTTATCATGTCTTATGCATGCTGTGTTACATGTCATATATTTTTACCCTAGAGAGGTGGAATTTTGAATTGCACAAGACCAGCAAGGTAAAATTATTTGCAGAGATAATGAAAAACTTCATAGAGCTGTATTCTTGAGGTTTTTTATGAAATGATAGAACTTTGATTTCTGTGAAATCTTTGGTTAATTGTAGTAATGTTGAAATGATGAAAAAATTTACATACCTCTGCTCTTTAGGTTGTTTATGAAAAGATGAAACGTTGATTTCTTTTAAATCTTTTGCTAATTTAGCAATTGTGATTATAGCACTTGCCTCCTTCTAAATTTCTTTTTATGGCAGAGCAAATTTGAATTTCAGTTGAGACTGCAAGAGTTCATAGAGTTAGTAAGATCTGAAAACAACTTGCGTGCCATTACTTATGCTCGAAAGTACCTTGCACCATGGGGAGCTACCCATATGAAAGAATTGCAGCGGGTTATGGCAACCTTGGCTTTTAAGAGTAATACCGAATGTGCCACATACAAGGTTAATGCTATCTCTAGTGATAAATCATCTTTGTATGCTGTATGCACATGATCATACTTTATCATTATACTTGGTCAATGTTTTGTCTCTTGAGATGAACTTGCAACTACCCTGTTTTGCTTATGTAGTTTGTATTTCTGGTCTTGCTATGGAGGAGTTGTCCTTCCTTTTTCACTTATAGCTTCGCCCCAATATGAAGGCTGGCATATAGTACAATAACTTCAGACTATGTTTAATACCAATCAGAAGATTCTTGTTTGCTTATAAATGCGTTTGTTCATGCGTATATGAATACGTGCCTGCATATTTACTTGCCTACATAAATCAAGTGGTTTTTTTTTAACTAATTCACACAGATAATCAGACTTTCATTCCTTGATCACTCTGTGGATGGTCTTTTTTTGTTTTGCTAGCCTACAGTTACAGGTTAGACTAGTATACTTAATTGCTTTCTATTCTTTTGCTTCCAGGCTTTATTTGAACCAAAGCAATGGGATTTCCTGGTCAACCAATTTAAACAGGAATTCTGCAAGTTATATGGCATGACTCTAGAGCCATTATTGAATATTTATCTGCAAGCTGGCTTATCTGCCCTGAACACTCCGTATCCTTATTCCGTGACAATATGTGAATATATCTGTTGGTTGCATCTTTACCTTTCGTAAGGTAGTTAGCAGCATAGGTGTTGTTACAATCAGAATTAGTTCATAAACCTAGTAGTCATACCTACTTAAAGGACACTATTCCAGTCATTGAGCCCCGGAGGAGCTTTGTGCTCAAGTTAAATCATAAATCATCTTAAAGATCCATGTACATTATTTGCCTTGACCTGATATAGATACTGTTATGAAGATGATTGTACCAAGGAGGACCCCCTGTCACAGGAGAGCTTCCGAAAGCTAGCATCACCATTGCCGTACTCTAAGCAGCATCACTCGAAGCTTGTTTGCTACATAACTAAAGAGCTAATGGACACAGAGAACCCACCACAAGTCTTGCCCAATGGCTATGTTTATAGTACTAAGGTTTGCATTTTTCTGGTTATAATTATGTAAGCTTATAGTTAACAATCTAACATGTTTCTCTGGTATGGCAGGCTCTTGAAGAAATGGCCAATAAAAACAATGGTAAAATAACCTGTCCGAGGACAGGCATGGTATGCAATTATTCAGATTTGGTTAAGGCCTATATATCATAGATCTGCAGTCTTGGAATCTTCATAAATTAAAGAGCCTCGATGTTGTCTGGATTCCCTACTCCAACTGTGGATAATTCTCGCCTGAAAAATTTCAGCCAATTCTTGTTCATGTACTTGCCCTTGGGTAAATCTTCTGACACCTTGGTGTTGGAGACTTGCCGTTTGTAAATACGCAAAACGAAAAGCAATTTCTTTTCAATGTGTTTGTTATGCAATTAAATAAAACAAACAGCTTTAATTTGATAGCCGGTGAAATGGGCATTGATATTTTGTATAGTGAGGCTCTGATGTTGCTTCTTGACCTGCTTCTTCTTGTTGTTGTTAATACACACACTAGATGCTGTCGCCTTTGATATTAATTTACCCTACATTGATAAACAACACCGCGGTGTTTATTTGACATCAGAATAGTTTACTAGTTTTTATCAGGGGCAAGCGGACTCTGCAGTCTCTCTCTCTTTTTTTTTTGGCTAAGAAACAGAAGATTATATCGGGACCAAGGGGTGTAGCTGCCTATTCCACCGGAAGTGAATCTCGCTATGGCGATTTTCCACTAATTCATGGTAATAAGGAAGTGGGAACAGTCCCCTCACATCACATAAAAGAGAAAGAAGTTCTGCTTGTTCTATACAAGGATTGGTGGGACTGCAAACGAGAAGTCCCATTCTAAACAAAACACTAAAATAAACCAAAAATAGCCGACACATCTCATTAAGAATGCATATTTTCTCAGGATGCAGCTTCCCACGAAATGAAAAGATATCCCTTCAAGATCAATGATCTCGGTTCCATCACACCATACCGACAACCGAGTGTACACGGTGTAAGTTTTATTCTGTGAATATAAACTACTGCATACTAGGGCAACAATCATCAAAATGGGATCCCATGCTTGGTAAATTGCAAATGAACTATCATGAATTTATGAACGGTTCCAAGTTCCAACATAATCAATACAAAATTAAAATCTTAAGCAAGTTAATAAAAATATTCAAATTTAAAACTCTAAATACAAAACAGTACTTCATAATTTGTTCCAAACTTCTTCAAGGAGTCGATAACAACATGAAACCTAACCCACATTTAATTTGATTCACTGCCCCTAGGGTCCCCATGATTATCATCATCATCAATTGGGCTCCTATCATCCCTAGGGACTGGACTAGCACTGCGGCTGCGGCCATTTTCTTCGGCAGGGCTCCTGTAATTCCGATCCTCAGGGCCATCAGCATCATCTACAGGGCTTCTGCTCTTTCCCCTTGGACTGCCACTGTACTCTGATCCATTGGCCTGCCTCCGGTCCCTTGGGGACGGGCTACGTTGATCCTGTGGACTTCTTTCATCCGGTGTTGGGCTACGCTTCCTACCTTTAGATGGTGGTGGTGAATTTCTGCGGCGCTTAGGACTCCTGCTGTCTCGGGGGCTCCTTGTTCTTCTCTCAAAACGTTCAACACTCCTATCTCTCTTGACAGGTGATCGTGATCGGCTAAAAAATTGCAAATTTATAGAATGAATAAACAATAAAATTAAACAAGAAACAGTAACACAAGTAAAAAAGGGTGCTCACAACTTCAAGTTTTACCATGCATAGGGTATTTTTAATTCGTATTTAAATTGGAAAACCACAAAAACAGTATAAAAATTCAAGTCTTAAAGAATTAGTAGCACACTAGCTTAGCAAAGCTAAATTTTTCAGCTGGCTTTGGTTGTGATGAGCCCTCCTGTGAATTCAACACTCAAACAAAAAAATAAGCAAAATGGAACTGTTTCATCACTTTACTTGTTGATCTACATGAAAGTAGAATAATCTCATTACAGGTAAGGGATGATATACCTGTCACTACGGCCTCTGCTGTAACTACGGCTCCTACTTCTACCACGGCGAGGACTTGGAGAACGTGAATAACTCCGACCCCTTCTGGACCACAATTGTTTTCTGTGTAAGCTAAAAACTATGCCTGAAGTAAAGCAAATTTTCACACTGAAGGTGGTCATACACATACCTTATCTTCTTTGGACTGTTTTGACAATTTCGTTCTATGTGGCCTCGTTCACCACAGCGATAACACTTATTCTTCCAGTCTCCAGCCTTGCAGTCTCGAGCCCAATGGCCATCAATCCCACAGTTAAAGCAGCGCCCAGATCCAGGAGGGGGGCCTCTACCAAGATACTCACGGGATCCACCAGGACCACGTGGCCCCTATGTGAAAGAAAACACTATCAGCATTGACAAAACCCATAACACAGTGAAACATTTTAATACCTTTTCTTTTTGTACTACCAATGTATTCCTATATCAAACCCTTTGCAGTTCTCTAAAAAAATGTCTTTAAATACCTACCCCTCTTGCAAATTCCACAATGATACGGCTTCCATCAACATCCCGACCATTTAAGCTATATCTTGCATCATCAGCATCACGAGGGTCGCTAAATTCCTGTTATCAAGGGTCAGAGAAAAGAAAACAAAGGACAAGATCATATTTGCATGACACATGAATTGTCAACAAAAACAGATGAAAACACAAATGTGTAGTCTCATGTGTATACACAGTACGAGTATGCGTGCAAGCGGGCATGTGCTCATGCACAAGTGAGAAAAAGAGATAGAGGAAGATATACGTACAACAAAGGCGAAGTCGCGCTTCATATCCACATCGCGAATTCTGCGTAAACAGGTGCCAGAAACAGTAAGGCCATCATGACACAAGTATCGACGGGTTGATACTTCGCCCCTCACAGATGAACTAAACACCACTTTGAGATTGTTGCCATTTCGATAAAAACAGGCATTAACACTATAGAAAGACTCGCCAAATCCACCAAGGTCAACCTCTCACCATAGACCTCCAGGTTAGGCAAAAGCCCAGAAACCTTCAACAAGATCATTCAAGTTAAACCACACAAGACACGTGGAGGGCTGCAGCTTTCTCACACATATATTGAAATGTATATTGAATGTCAAGCACTTAAAAGAGCTTGGCAAAGGCTTTATTGCCTTCTACCCACAACTTATTGCCACTAAGCCCCAGAATCTAAGTCAAGGACCATTAAATTTACACACACAAGACCAGAAAAGACCCTATTAGAAGACCAATTCATAGAGAGAGGTGTTTCCTATACATTGTAGAGAATAGTGTAATAAAAATTATGAAGAAAACACATCCCACAAACTATCATACAGGAGCGTGAAATGCTAACAAAACATTATAACAAAGAAAATATTGGACTGTAAGGCACTCATATGGACTAAGTGCACCCAAAAGAAATGAAAAAGAAACTTAAACTTGGTAGTCAGGTACAGACAGTGAATACAAGCTGCCACATTATGGACTCAACCCAAAACAAAAATACATGAACAAAACCCAAGTTAAAGAATTATCAAATTACCTCCCATATCTGCTGAAGATCTCCTCAAGATCGCGTGATCTTGTCCGTGAAGCCAAGCGACCAACGTAAAGACGTGTACCACCGTACCGGTCATCATAACGAGGCATTTTTTCTGCATTAAATTATATCAAATCGTACTTAATTACTACCTAGCCACTTCACACGAAAACAAACACAAACACAGCCACTTTCACAATTTAATAACGCCCTCAAACAAGTATTATAACACGCAATGGAGATGTTCATATACTGATCTAAAAATTCGGGAATTCTAGAATAAAAGTATAAACAATTTCATGGTTAATCAGCTTTTATAGACTCAATTAAATCCTCGTAAACAATCACATACAGCTGTTACGAACCCTAAAAACAGAAAAAAAAATGAAGATATAATTAAATATTTAATCTTGAAACAAATCAAGTAATAAAGATTGATAATCGATCAAAGAATATTAGATATAGCACAGAACGAACAGTAGTTAAGACGAATGAGAAAGAGAGAGGCGCACCTTCTGAGAGCGAGAGAGCAAAAAAGAAGAAACCCTAGATTTCGATTTGTATGGGGGTTACTTTTCTCTCTCCTTAATTTATAGTGAAATAATGGAATGGAGCGGAGCGGTCGGTGTGTGTGGAGGATAAGTCAAATTGTTCTTGCCACAAATGCCCCTTTGATTTTGTCCTAACCACGGTTGTGGGCCGATTGGGCTGGCCGCCAGGATGGGGCAGATTTTCATGTGCGCCCTTTGATATTGTTGTTGTTGGTTTTTTTTTTTTTTTAATTTTTAGAGGGTTAGTTTGTAAACGTTTGTAATTTAAAATTTTGTTAATTTTAGATTTTTTTAAAAAAAATTATAATTTATATTTAATTTTTAGACATTTATATATGAATAAAAAAAGTAAATTTTTATAATTTTTATCTGAATGAAAAAGTTTTAAATGAAAAGTAAATATATATTCCAAAAATATTTTTATAAAATATTTTATTTTTTAAACTATAAAATCTAATCTTTTTATTATTTGTAAGAATATAAATATCAAATAACAATATTTAATATATTTTTATTTATAAAAATAAATAAGACGTCACTTATATCGAATATTAAAAAAAATAAATATATCATTTAGATATTCAAATTCAGACTCATTCAAACTTCAGAAAAATTTAAATCTATTTAAATTTCAGACAAAAAATCAAACGCTACCTAAATTTATATGGTTATTTTATGCAATTCTTTAGTACAAATTAAAGTAAAAATGTAGCATTAAATAAAATTTACAATTAAAATAGCTGCACCCCACCCATTAATTGAAAAAAGAAAAAGAACCAAAATACACACGATTGAAAATAATAGATTGGTCAGAGTAAAGACAAATAAAATTAGTTCAAAAAATTATGCGAGAAAAGTACATGCAACACTAATCTCACATTTTAGTATTGTATAGTCTTAAAATAACTGATACGAACTTCTAAGAGTGTAGCTCAATTGATGTGAACGCACACACAATCACATCAATAGTAATAAAAAGTAATTGACTGAGATTTTACGTTCTCATCCAAACCTTAAAAAATATGCATGAATCTATGAAAATCCGTCAAAGCGACATTGATTATCTTTTGTTGTCAGTCCGCCGCTTGTTTCACACCGTAGGAGGTTTTATTTTCCATAATTAAAATTTGGATATTCAAATTAAAAAACGGCTTGGAAATCATCCGGCCAAATCTCTAAGACGTGCAAGCAATTTGTACGATTAGTATACAAGCAAGCGCGGCTTCAGAATTTCTCAACTTTGGTAGGACTCGCAATCAGTTCTTGATCAGACAAGTATTCTCGATGCGGTTGAAGTTCTCAACCTGTTTAAATTGGTGAGACTAACAAATCTGATAACGCTAACAACAAAAATGGTCTTTTCCAATTTTGTACAGAACAAGTATTCCGAAGACTGTAACTTCAGAAGGCAGTGCGACAAAAGAACATCAACAGATACTTCTTGTTCTCCATAAAGTTGAATAGTGGTCATTTGTTTCCTCAACAAAATAGATGAACCCACTCAAGAATGCAGAACTGGAAGAGCAAAGATGAGACTGTCAATTCTGCATTTGCCAACCATCACTTGCGTGGGCATTTGCTGACTTGCTGCTTGCAGTTTTGAGCAGATTCATGCCTATCAGTATCTGACTGAATATATAATCAGTTTATCATTAGCATTCGTAGGCTGCCGATGCCAAGGTTGCACAGTAATTCTCCAGCCATGCAGAAGCAGATTTGAGGATCCGAAGCTCACCAATAAGGAGATCTCGAGCCATTTGCTTCCGACAAGCAAGTCTTTTACAAATTGAAGTAGTAACAGGCTCCAACAACTGTGTGACGTGAAGACACTAAACATGTCAGAAGTCAAAAGAAGTGAAACAGTGTTTTAACAAAGATATAGGCAAAACTTCAGTCCATGTGCTTTTCAATTTATTTGGTGCAAGAGAAATCCTGCCAAAATTTTGTTAATATACGCTCTGCAACTTCACCACACAAATGAATATAACTATTATTAATCAGTTAGGTTTTATTTTCGTTTTGGTATAAGAAGAATCACATATATTCACCGGTGTAATATGTCCACCTTGTACCGCTTCATATATCACCACTACTAATCACAATAACTCATGTAATGCATCTAGCCAATTTTAGAAACTAGTATGACACATTAAAAATCTGATAAGAGGTGTAAAATCATGTTGAATGCCTGTGTTAATTCATATGTTGAAAACTCCAGAAGAATGGAGTAGCAAATTATCTCCCTTCGGCTCAAAATAAATTTTGTATTAAGACAATAAAGTTTAATGCTCCAAATTGTTTACTGAAATTAGAAAATCTAGCCTCAACTAATCAATGAGTTAAAATTTGTGGAGAATCTACCTCGATAGAAGCATTATATTCCTTGGTTAACTGAATGATATGTGATAATAAGATCTGATGTGCTAGGATCTCTTGGCGGCTGTTTCGGAAAGGACGCCGGGCCAAGCGGCCATCACTTTGTGCAGCTTCTGTGGCCAAATCACACAGTTCTGAATATTTTACAACCAAGAAACAGTGAGTAGAGAGTGGCATGGCCTAAGAGAAATACCAGTTCTAGTTCTGAAGCATATTAAAGGACGTGCAACAAAAATATTAAGATTAAGCGACCTTGAGGGGAAGTGCAACATAGAACACGAGCAAATGCACGTAGTGATTGTGGAAGACCCTTCCCTCTACCTCTAGCAGATCTGACTTCCCTATTGAATAATGAAGTCATCAGAGAAGACAATTTATGGTGATGACATGGTTAGCCAAGGCATATCCCACTGGGGCATTGATGAAGATATAAGAAATTTAGAAAACTCAGAATGACTTGGGCATTAATAATACAGGTTTAAAAATTTACTAGTTTAACACAATTTAAAACGAAAAAGAAAAATGTAGTTATAAGAGGATCTTGCAGAAGGATAAAGTTATAAGCCATTTAATGACCTCATGAAATTCAGAATTAAAATAAGTATTAAGACCATCATGTACATCCAGTCATCAAAGAAAAATCCTAGGCAGGATTCTAAATGATATCTCCCAGTGGCCACATTCACAATTTGTCAATTTAGACGGTGCCCAATATGTTATTTGATATGACTTTCCCAAATTAAGATCTTTTGGAAATCTAATGCAAATCTTCAGTAGTAAGTAGCAGCACACCTAATGGGCATTTCAGACACAGTAAATGCAAAATTCATCCTTTTTAACCCTAGTTTTTCCCTGAACTAAAGCTGTACTATATTTCTATGTAGCTTAGTTTCATTAGTATGCAATTTGAATGCCAAGTAGACTTATACAGAACAAAGCTAGCTACCAACTTGATTGTGAAAGAATCATTGGAAGACTTGAAGCCATCGACATCTCTATCGCTTGGCAGGCAATGTCTTTGCAAAAGTTCCAACTTCACTTCCAGTAGAGGATCGTGATCAGGTACTTTTATCTGGATCAGAACCTGGCAGTTGCCAACATCATTTGATAAAGCTTACACCCAGAGCAACATGCACAAAGCAAGCCTTTAGACACAACTGTATATCCCATATATACACAGTAATGCAGAGCAAATGCGAAGAGAAACAAAAAGAAAAGGGCTAATGAACCACTTGCTCTTAATAAAACAAAGAGGCACCAGATAATATCGGTAGATAAATATGGTGTTGCAGATATTAGCTGTACTATTTTTTATGATAGCTGTATTTTACAGCTATGTGTTGAATTTAGGAGATTTAGTTGAATTTAGGAGATTTAGTTCCTAATTTTCAGGGATACTAATTTGAATATCCTAGTTTCATTTCTGTTTTTTTCTTAGGTCTAATGTATATAAATAGGTATTCTTTCTTAGTGTAATAAAACAAGATTAATATAGAAAAATCTGATTCTGCACATGGTATCAGAGCAGCTCTTTTGATCCAAGCCTCTGATTTTTTTTTTTCCTTCCACTCAAAGTCTCAATCCTTCCAATGGTAAAGACAACAGGCCCTGCACAAGAATCTGAGATTTCCTCTAGTTCTGTCATAGAGCAGGACATCTCCTCAGTCTCCCTAGGTACTGAAAACCCATCTTTGCAAATAACTCTGCACAAGTTAAATGGCAGAAATTTTTTGCAATGGTCTCAATCCGTCACCCTATTTCTTCATGGCAAAGGCCGATTAGGGTATATTACAGGGGAAACTAAAGCTCCAGATGTCTCGGATCCTCATTATCTGAAGTGGGATGCTGAAAATTCAATGGTGCAAGCATGGTTGATCAACTCGACGGACGTGGAGATTGGTAAGACTTATCTCTTCCTACCAACCGCTAAGGAGCTTTGGGAAGCTGTAACAGAAACCTTTTCTGACCTTGGGAATGCAGCTCAACTCTTTGAAATCAAGTCACAGTTGCGTGACCAAAAGCAAGGGAGTCTATCGGTGACTCAATATTTCAGTTCTTTGCACAATATATGGCAGGAACTTGACATCTACTATGAATCCCAATGGCATTGTTCCGAAGATGCCATCAACTATACGAGGATGTTAGATAAAGAACGTCTCTTTGATTTCCTTTATGGACTCAACAAAGAACTTGATGAAGTTCGTGGCAGAATACTAGGAAAGAATCCTTTGCCATCCATCCGAGAAGCTTTTTCTAAGGTGCGGCGTGAAGAAAGTCGAAAGAGAGCCATGATGGGACAAAAACATAGGGAGATCAGCGTTGGTGACCAGAAAGATAGATCAACTAAGCGACAAAAAGGGACAAAAACATGGAGTACGTCCATATTGTGATTATTGCCATAATAAATGACATATCCGAGACTCATGCTGGAAGCTTCATGGAAAGCCAGCAGATTGGAAACCAAAACGCCAGCAAGAAGCAAAGGGAATGGTGACAGAGAAAACTAATCAGTTTCCCCTTACAAAAGATCAATTTGAGATGCTGCAGCAGCTCTTCATACAAAATCAGCAAACAAAAGGGAATGCCATGTCCTCCTCTACCTGTGATGTAGCCCAAACAGGTAATCCATCAGCCTTTAACATCCAATCCCTCAAACAGAGTCATTGGATTGTTGATTCAGGGGCCTCGGACCATATGACAGGGTCTTCTCAATTTTTTTCTAGTTACACTCCATGTCCAGGTAACTATAAAGTGAGGATTGCTGATGGATCATTATCCACTGTTGCTGGAAAAGGAACAATAAAACTATCAGATTGTCTCACTCTTTTTTCAGTTTTACATGTCCCAAATCTTAAGTGCAATCTTCTTTCAGTTAGTAAACTTATCAAGGACACAAACCGTGTAGCTAAATTCCGTGGTTCTAAATGTTTATTTCGTGATCCAATCTTGGGGAGGATGATTGGGAATGCGAAGGAATGTGAGGGGCTGCACTATCTTGAAAATAAAGGGCTCGTGAAAGGACAAGCTCAAATCTCTCAATGTGAATTTGTTTCTCCTGAAATAATGTTGTGGCATTATAGGTTAGGTCATCCTACCTTTCCATATCTAAAAACCTTATGTCCTTCCTTATTCAAAAATAAAGATTTGAGTTTATTACATTGTGATTTTTGTCAAATGACTAAACAAACATGTGTTCCATTTCTTGCTCGTCCTTATAAACCATCCCAACCTTTCTCTTTGATTCATAGTGATATTTGGGGTCCCTCAAGGATTAACAATCTGTCAAAAACCAAATGGTTCATTACATTCATAGATGATCACTCTATGACAACTTGGGTACATCTTTTAAAGGGAAAATCTGATGCTGGATAAACCTTTAAACAGTTCCATGCTATGGTAAAAACTCAGTTTCAAACTGACATTCGTGTACTTCGCACAGATAATGGAACCGAATATTTCAATTCTATTTTAAGAAGTTACCTGTCACAACAAGGAATTGTTCACCAAAGTTCTTGTACAGGAACACCACAACAAAATGGGATTGCAGAAAGAAAAAACAGACACCTTTTAGAAGTTGCTAGGGCCATTATGTTCACAACCAATGTACCAAATATATATTGGGGGGAAGCCATTCTTACAGCAACTTATCTCATAAACCGTATGCCCTCCCGGGTTCTTAAATTCAAGACACCTATTTCTGTTTTTCTTAAAAGTTACCCACAAAATCACCTTGTTACCTCTAATCTTGCACTCAAAACCTTTGGCTGTACAGCCTTTGTATATCTTCCGAGTCATCAAAGAACGAAGTTATCTCCTAGAGCCATCAAATGTCTGCTTCTAGGATATTCTCCTACTAAGAAAGGGTACAAGTGTTATAATCCTCAAACAAAGAAATTACTTGTCACTATGGATGTTAAATTCTTTGAAAATCAACTTTTCTACCCGAATAATTCTCTTCAGAGGGGGAATTTGAGAGAAGATAACTCTTGGAGCCTTCTTGACATCTTAGAACCTAATCTACCCCATAATTCCAGTCTAGAACCCAATCTTCTTGACATTTTAGAACTTAATCTACTCCATAATTCCAGTCTAGAATCCAATCTGTCCAATCTGCCCAGTAATTTTAGCTTAAAACCTAATATGTCCAGTAATTCCAGCCTAAAATCAAATCTAGAAAATGATTCTATACCTGTTTCAGATCTACAAAATACCTCCTCACTCATTCCAGACCTTCATCATAACCTACCTCAACCAATAGCATCACCAATGAATGAAGAGGGAGAAGCAAATTCACATTTGGAGGAACCAATAGGCGAGTTTCGTGTCTATTCACGAAGAAATAATAAAACTCAAGAGGTACAGATCACTTATAGACCAAGCGTAACCAAGATCCGAACCAAGGGAGGACCAAAACTCACCCATCGAGCATGCTCGAGAAGGAAATTCAGAAGTCCACAGATTTGCCTATCACGATAAGGAAAGGAGTGAGAAATTGCACCAAGCATCCTATCTATAAGTTCTCGTCATATGCAAATCATCAAAGGAGTATAAGAGCTTTGTAGCCAATATATCTAATACCACTATTCCAAGAAACATCCATGAAGCTCTTAAGTCAAATGAGTGGAAGAAAGCTGTCCAAGAAGAAATGACAGCCTTAATAAAGAATAACACATGGGATCTTGTACCAAGACCTAAAGACAAGAGGATCGTGGGATGCAAATGGGTATTTACAATTAAATGTAAGGTTGATGAAAGTGTGGACAGGTATAAAGCAAGACTTGTGGCGAAGGGTTTCACACAAACCTATGGGGTGGACTACCTAGAGACTTTTGCCCCAGTGGCAAAGCTTAATCATCGTTAGGATTCTTCTCTCTCTGCTGCAAATTCAGATTGGTCTCTCAACCAACTTGATATCAAGAATGCTTTCTTGAATGGAGAATTGGAAGAGGAAGTTTATATGGATATGCCGCTGGTTTCAAGAAAAAGAACTCTCTGGAAGAGTTTGTCGATTAAAAAGTCTCTCTATGGCCTTAAACAGTCTCCTAGGGCCTGGTTTGACAGATTTGGGAAAGTCTTGAAGTTCTATAGATACTCTCAGGGGCAAGCCGATCACACTATGTTCTATAAACGGTCTATAGAAGGGAAGTTAGCTATTTTGATTGTGTATGTTGACGACATTATACTCACGAGAGGATGACAAAGATGAGTCGGAAGATTTGAAGACAAAATTGGCTCGTGAATTTGAAATTAAGGATCTTGGACTGCTACGTTATTTTTGGGAATGGAGGTGGCTAGAACAATTAAAGGAATTCTAGTTACACAACGGAAATACACCTTAGATTTGCTAAAGGAAACGGCATGATTGATCAGTAAACTCGCTGTCACACCAGTTGAACCAAATAGCAAGTTAGGTCTTGAAGAAAATAGTGCACCTGTGGAGAGGGGGAGATATCAAAGACTAGTAGGAAGATTAATCTACCTTTCCCATACCAGACCTGATACTACTTTTGCAGTTAGCTTAGTGAGCCAGTTCATGCACTCTCCAAGAGAAGCTCACTTAGTGGCAATAAACAGGATACTTCAATACTTGAAGTCAACACCAGGAAAAGGACTTTATTTTAAGAAGGGAGAAAAAAGGAATGTAGAAGCATTTGTTGATGCGGATTGGGCTGGAAATGTCATGGATAGGAAGTCCAAAATAGGTTATTGTACTAAAGTATGGGGAAACCTTGTGACTTGGAGAAGCAAGAAGCAAACTGTAGTGGCACGAAGCAGTGCAGAAGCAGAATTTCGAGCACTAGCACATGCAATATGTGAGCTAATGTGGATAAAACGTGTTCTCAAGGAACTACAACTAATCAAAGACAATCCTATGCAACTTTACTGTGACAACAAGGCAGCAATTAATATTGCTCATAATCTTGTCCATCATGACAGGACAAAACATGTGGAGGTAGACCAACATTTTATCAAAGAGAAACTGGAAAATGGAATTATTTGTTTGGTGTATATTCCTACAGGACAACAAACTGCAGATATGTTGATAAAAGGAGTACCTGGACATAAGTTTGAAGAGTTTGTATGCAAGCTGGGCATGAAGAACATCTATGCTCCAGCTTGAGGGGGAGTGTTGCAAATATTAGCAGTACTTTACAGTTGTATTGACTATTTTTTATGATAGCTGTATTTTACAGCTATATGTTGAATTTAAGAGATTTAGTTGAATTTAGGAGATTTAGTTCCTAATTTTCTGGGAAACTAGTTTGAATATCCTAGTTTCATTTTCTATTTTTTCTTAGGTCTAATATATATAAATAGGTATTCTTTCTTAGTGTAATAAAACAAGATTAATATAGAAAAATCTGATTCTGCACATATAGCTTGCAAGCAAAACCATCTGGTTTGTTTAATAACCATCTCTTTTGCAAACAAGAACCATCGCAAAACTGAAACTCAAAACTAACCTCATCATGGCTGTTGTATGGAAGGGAAAAACCGAAATCCAATAGCAAGGTTGAATTTGGGAATTTTCCGTATGCTATCCTTACCTGTACAAGTGTACAAGTGAACTTCACAATGATGACATGGATTAAAGGTTTAAACCTCAGAGCGTCACTTTATACATTTTAATGGATATTTTCTCTACACTGAAACACATATGAAAAGTGCGTGTGTATGTGCGGTTTCCCACGATCAATGTAGGCATTTCACAAACTGTCCAAGGAACATAGTGTATATATATTCTTGAATCAATAACAAATATAAATATTTTTTAAGCAGCAATTTCTAATCTGTATACAATGCTTAGATATGCAGATGCCAACCTCTAAGATGAACGAAAAGCCACTGACAAGCCACTAAACATCAAAGTTATTAATCAATGTAAAGAAACAATTTTCAGGCTGTTGTATTAACCAGATGACATAAATATTTACAACTATATCCAGACAACAATAGGAGGCAGTCAAGGGCTAAAAAAAGAAAAACCCCAAGAAACTGAGTATTCACATCTAATACGCATATATGAACAGAAGCTGCATATGACCTCTTCTTTGGGAGCATAATCTCGATCGGCAATAACCTGCACTGACAAATTCAGAGAATTAATATTAGAAATAGATATTTCCTTCAAGCCTACCAAATTTTACAAAATTAGCTCCAATAATGAAGACTTTCTACTTTATTCTGTTTTAAGTTTGAATCAAGTTTTCCTATTGATTTTAAAAATAAAGAACAATTTATCAAACATTAGAGACCATAAAGAACAGAGTTTTATTCTAGTATTTGTCTGCTTCATTGGAGAGCAGAAAAACTAAAAGAAGAAAGAATATACCTCTGACAATTGTTTATCCTCATCATGCAACACAACTGCTTCTGAAAGCCCATCGTGATTCAAAAAATCGGCAAATGGAATCTATAGAATAGTTTAATAATTCAAAGAATTGAGCAAAATTAAAATTTAAAAAAAAAAAACAAATGAAGTGAACATCGAAAGTTCTACATAGATTGCATTTTTATAATGTGATACCAGTGATTCCCCCTTTGTACTTCTCCATGCTCGAGACTCAACTGGTACATTCACACCAAACTAGTCAAGATAACTTATTATATTTTAAATTCAAGAGTTTATTTTTAGTTCAGGAGTTCAGATTACAAAACAAAAATAGAGGAAAATAAAAACAAAAGCAAGTAGAACTTCTAGCACAATAAGCTATAAAATAAAAATAAAAAGTCAATTCCAAAAACCTTTGCATATCATTTGCACCCTGAACAGATTATTCCATAAAGTTAGAATCTGAAACAATATAGAATTTTCAAGCTGCAAGAAACTACAGTGTTATATGCTATCTAACTTTCTTGAGTTACTGGTTATTTACAAAAGGATAGAGGATTTCAGATGCAAATTGTTGGCAGTGGTATCACAAGAGCATCAAATCTCATAACAATGACTTATGTATGAAAAGAAAAAAGTAAACCAAGATGCATTTAAATTCTATCAATATTATAGAGGTTGATAACTTCAGTAGCAAACTGAATGTGTAAACACATAAAAATTGTCAGATGAGACAAAGCCAGATCGATATTTCAACACATTTTTCATTTTTATGAATTGTCATATGAGACAAAGCCAGATCGATATTTCAATACCTTTTTCAGTTTTATGACAGAGTAGATTCATGGTAAAATTATGACATAGAATAAGAAGAAAATAGCCTCCAAAAAGATTCGGGAAAATAGCCTCTTTTGTTCAAATTAGAAATCGACAATAACCCAAGAACATAACAACAGATTATGATTCAAATAGAATTGCTAACCTAAAGCATATGCACGCATGAAATCCTTCAGTTTGATATGATCAAAAACTTCAGGGAAGCATTCAAGAGCCTGAAATTGTAAAGATACCTTATCATAATTGCAAATTCCAAGGCAACAAAGCAATTAAAACTATAATATTAATCAAACTACCATACATATGAATTACAATTAATCCAGAGGAGAACATATGTACTTACTGGTTTAGTTACCAGAAATTCCATTTTGATTTGATCGTTTTTTCTAACTGTTTCTTGAAATAATGAGCTTGGATGAATCAAATCTAACTCATCTTTGCTCCAAAATATCTGCAAAGATTTGGTAGTGAGTGTTTAGCTTATCTTGTGAACTACTTCCTTCAATACTTAAAACCATATATCAGATACAGGAAACGGTAATTTTACAAAAATCTTTTTGAACAATGCATAAAAGTTTGGTTTTCTGACAGCAAAGAAGAGAGATGATCGTTAGAACAAATTGTTGAGTCCAGTAGCCTTTACAAGAAAAACAGTTTCATATGCGTAAATCAGAAATTAAGCAGCATTAACTATTCCAAACAACCACATTTTCAAATAATATTATACATATAATAGGAACAATTATCAAAATTCACTGCATTATATTAAAATGTTTGCGGCTTATCAATATTAAAGGAAAGAAACATTCATAAATTTATAAGAAAAGAAAATTACTGTGTTATGCATTTCCTCAAGCTGAGGAAGCCTGCTAATGTAAGGGGCCCATTCTGAATCCTGCCTCATAAGAAAAGTAAATAAGTCATTCAGCTCCAGATTTCCTCGCATTTCACTGTATAAGCTGAAAATAGCTAAACAAAACAAAATACATCCTAACTTCATGCAGATATGCAAAATAATAAAAATTGCAGAATTATTCATCAATAGCTTCCATAAAAAAATTTAAATCAAGATAAATAATATTACCTTACCCATTTTCTGCTCAAATAAAATGACAATAGCAAGCTTAGCAACATTGCCGATTTCATCACCTAACAAAGATTTGATTTTCGGATGGAGATTATCTGGGGCTAATTGCTGAAATCAAGTAAGAATAATATAAATAATAGTTTAACATGCTCACTATGGTGAAATACACTTTAGAAACTAGGTTAAGCACATCAAAGACTAGTTTGGGATAAGTTTAGCAAGAGAAACATACCGCACCATAAGGAACTTTCAATATACAGTCTCCAGTTCGAAGCTTCTCAGAAGCAAATAGTGATCTGCATTCAGATTTAAACATTAATAATAATAAATATGAAAATCAGAAAAAGAAGAAAGGAAAAATGACTTAGCATATGTCCAAGAGATGGCAAGAGTGCGAAAAAGCATGAAGAACATACACACATTCATTGTCATTATCAGGAAACAATCAGACCCAAGACTTCTTTAAATTTTCTCCTGTTCAATTGTAAACAACCTATTCTAGGAAAAAACTGGCACAACCTGTCCTGCAATTAGGTTATTGCACATTTGAAGCATTTAAAAAGGTGATATGCCCACTAACCACGAAAATGGTGTTTGAGAACTTCTTTAACTTCCATTACACACTGAAAGCACCTCAAATTAGAACTGAATAACAAACAGACATTTGGATCTTCAGAACTATGCTACCATGTTCCAATTTAAATAAAAGTTATAAGCAGGCATAATTGTGACATATGAGTATATGCAACAAAGAAGTGTATAACAACCTGCCGTACACAGATTTCCCGATTGAAAGCACTGATGAAATCTCAACCCCAGCTTTTCTCTCCAACCACGGCAAAAAACCACCGTCATATCCGTAATCTATAGAATGCAATACCTGACAAAAATCTCATAAGTTAATAAATAAACAAAATACAACAACCTAGCTAAAGTGAGATCATTTGACAGTTAACAAACATCACCACATCCCTCATCAACGGACGTTAACTCGTACGTATCTATTCCATTTCTTTTACAGAAACAATGATAAAAATAATTGAAAAAATAGTTCAATTACACTTATCCTACAATAATTCTGAGCTAAATAAAAAACTTAACAGACGACGCAGTTTAGCTAACGCGAGCTTGAATCCTAAATCAAATTTAACAGAGCTCGCATTTATGTAGTACGTTGCTATGCGTTTATGTATTGACGCCGTTAAGGTTTATCAAGCCAAAACGAAAAACACAAGCCCAAACATAGCTGAATGTAATTTAAAGCTAACAAAACAACAAGTAGCGTGAGGATTTAAATTCTCTTTTTCTTTTCTTGCATTTTCTCGGCAACCAAACAGAAAGGAAGTAAGATAGTTTTCACTTTTGTGAATTCAGCGAACCTTAGATTCAGATAAGGATGAGAAAGTGAGTTTGGCTTTGGCGCAGTGGGGGCTTCGATGTCGAAAGCACCATACGCTCGTGATTCTAGCACCTGCTAGCATTTGCGGAGAATAATTAGACTTCGTACTATCCAGCGCCCACAAAAAAAAAAAAAAAACAAAAAACAAAAAACAAAAATACTCATATAACTAATTTGAGCTCTTTGATATGAGCTCTAGCGATTTAACCTGTATTATTATTATTATTCAAATAACAGTTTATAATTAATATTTAATTATATTATTGCTGAGAACCAATTATGACCTAATATTTTACTTGGACAAGCTAAAGATCAAACCAGTAATGGATCTTGTACCAAATGGAGTTGAAATCTAATTCGATTATGCCTTACAATTTATAAGTCATTTCAATTAAAAGACCTTTGTGAATTGTGCGTATTTATAAAAATATCAAATTCTCCAAATGACTTGTCTTAATTCTTCTTAAATGAAGTAATCTAAGTAAATAAATAGAGCTTTTACATTACAGATTGCATTAGATAGTATAAAAATATTCTACTTATATATACATGTTCGCTAAAAAAATTGAACCCAAATAAATGAATAAGGCGATAAGATATCCACTAATTCAACTAACAAATTGTCACATCAAATATTTTATTTTTATTGTCAGAAATTCAACGTTCAAGTAACTATGAAAGTTTAATTCATGTGAGAGATTCTAACTCATATTAAAACAATTTTAATCTATATTAAGGTTAAAACGATGCCAATACAAAGAAGTGATACTATACTAAATAATGTCACACTTCTTAGATGATTATCATTCAGCTACAATATGGTTAAATAATAAATTACTCAAATTATTTGAGCTGAGAAAAGTGTGGAATTGTTTATTCGTATGGATGATAGCTTAAGAAAGTTTTAGCATGAGTAAATTACTCAATTAGAATTATAAATTTGCCATTAAGAACTTTGGCTGAGTAGTGAATCACTGTCCTCACAATTGTAAGGGGCAGTGGTTTGAGTTCTTATAAACTCAACTTTCTCAATTAAACATGATTGAATGAAGTTAATTTGTAATTAAATAAAGTTAATTTATAATCTTTCTTTCTTGTAAAATGTGAGTGAAAAAAATATATTTTTAAATTATTTATAAAGATTATTTATCTAAATAAGTGTTTCATAAAATTATAATTGTGTTCATATAATAATTATAATATTTAACATATGTTTAATAATTTGACATGTAATAAATATTAAAAAATAATTTTTAATTTTATGATGAGATAAAATAAAATAAAATCTGACGTATAATAAGTACTGAAAAAAATGAATTTCAAACTCATAAAAGGCAAAATAAAAAGAAATAGAAAAAACAAAAAGCAAAACAGTGGCGTGACGGACCTGGGACTTGTCACAAATAGGATTTAGGCCCATGATATCAGTGCCTCACGAAGCAATTTGGCAGGGGACCCTTGTGATTAATTCTAAAAGAAAAATTAGACTATTGGCACCCCTTAGCTGATCTAATAAACTCCTATTTTATGTTTCAATTATCATAAGGACAAATATTAACTTCATTTATTTTTCTTTTCTTTCTTTTCTGGTCTAATCTATACAATCAATTTGCACAAATTTAAAACAACATTTTTTTCTTTCTTCTTTTATATTGATTTTTTTAAGTTAAGAATTTTTTAATTTTGTAAAAAGAGAAAGTTCAAGAAAATTAGAGATATCACCAATGCAATTTTAAAAGAAAAATGAAAGAGAGTATTAAAAAAAAAACGAGATAGAGTATTTTGTATTAAACAAAGCGAGGGAACTACAACATATTTGTAACCAGTTCTGAAGTCTACATTTTATTTACAATCCCATTTATATATCTCTTTTGCTACAGAGAGAGATAGAACACAAGTAACTTTGAATATTTTCACTATTTTAAATCGCTTCTATTTCTATAAATTTTATATTAAAAAAATGATTAAGATAGTGTTTTTTTTTTATCTAAAATTTAAATAAGTTTAAATTTAACTGAAGTCTAAATAAGTTTAAATACATATATATAAATGATATGTTTATTTTTTTTAAATATCTTAATATAAGTATTAATTTATTTATTTTTCGTGAAGAAAATATCTAAAATATGATAATTTTACATATATAACATTATAAATATTAATAATACTTAAATTTATTAATTAAACATATGATAAATTATAAATAAATTATTTGATTAGTAAAAAAAAGGATTGATTATATTTACCTTAATAAACATGAAAAATAAAATATTATATCTAACACATGTAATTTTTTTACATTAATATAATATTTATAATGATATTTTTAATATATTATATTAATAACTTTTCTTATTAATTACGCAAGTCAATCAAGAATTATTTAATCATTCAATTAAAATTAATATATTGCATAAAATTCAAAATCTATTATAAAAATAGTAAATATAAACACAAAGAGATTTACATATTATAAAATACAGTTCTGTTATATTCAAAATTCTTATTAAAAAAATAATAATAGTTGAACACACACATAAATAAAAAGGGATAAATAAGAAATAATAAAAAAGTATTTTGCATAATAAAAAATAAATTTATTTAATAAGGATATTAATGAGATAAAATATTAAATTTCTATTAAGATGTTTTACCATTCAAATAAAAATTAGATTATTTAATTTTTTATATTCAGACTTAAATATCTTATAATCAGATATAAATGATAAAAAATAAAAAAATTAAAAACTGTAAATATCTGAAAATAAGTCAAATTTAAATTTCAAATAAAAAATAAACAACTCCTAACTCTTTTTAAAATTTATCTATATTTAGTTTGTATCAATTGTCTTGCGGGAAAAAGAATCTTTTAAGTTAGAGAAAATTAATTAAAAGATTTTATGTAAATGGAAAAGAGAGTTTATGAAGATAAAAGTTATTTTTGATGTTAAATGAAGTATAACTGAAATAGTTTAATAGGTTGCTCGAAGGGAGCAAATAATCCAACTCCCAAAAGAACTAACCCAAGAACGATTAACGAGGGACTTTAGCTTCTACTTTTCCAAATAATTCACCTTAAGCTTAATAAATAAAAAATTTAAGGACCTTAATGAAATCCAAAAAGTAAATACAATCATGCGAGGCGTGTTTTGCTTTTGGCTTCTGGCTTTTGCTATCTACGAAACGAAACGAATTAAAGGAGGGTAGGCAACGACGTAACCGCTTTCGTTTCCACTAAAATGCAAAGTCACAATGGTGGGACCCATGTCACGTGAAAGATTCGACAAGGGTTTACACGTGTCGGGAAACTAGTTGATTGTTTGGTGGGTAAAACACGATAAAAGGAAGGCTCCAGCGAAACACACACAACACAACTTAACACAAGACCACACGCAACACAACACAGACCAAAAAGTCAATCAAATAGCCCATCAAAATCAATTTGCTCTATAAAGTAACACTATCAAATCCATTATTGAGTGCCTATTTGCAAGTCCTAACCCTAAAGTAATTGAAAGCATATACGCTAATCAGATTCTTCATCTCTGTCTCTGTCTGTCTCTCTCTCTCTCTCTTTCATTCAAGTAATTTCCTTCAACCCAGAGCAAAATTTCCTCAATTTTGCCCAATTTCTCTTATAACTCTCTGTCAGGTAATTTTCCGATTCAAATTTTATCTAAGCAGTCTTTGTATTCACCGATCATTTTGGAGTATTATTAATTAATTATTGATTTTGGTAAGTTTTTGTTTGGTTAACGTTACGTGTTCATTTTGATTTTTCTTTTAGTAGTTTCCTGGAAATGTTTAATTTTTTACGTTTTTTGGTTTTTTATTCAATTTCATTTCATTTAATCTGATTGATTCCAGTTCCCAAAAAAAAAAAAAATTTAATGTGTGTTTTAGGTCAATTGTTGTGGAATTTCACTTCAAATTTTTAGAGCTTGTTTTGGATGTCTGTTTTCTTTGCAAGTTTTATGATATTGTCTTGTGTTCTGATCCGGAGTCGTGTTCAAGTTTATTGTTAACCACTTTGTTTTTATATTCAATAGCGTTGACTAGCAGTATGTTAAAGTTAATTAGCGTTTAATGATAGATACTTGAAGGGGGTTGTTTGCTGTCTTGGGTAAATTCCTATCACATCTTATTCAATTGGACCAATAGGTATCGTTTATGAATATTAGTTATGAATTCTTTTACTGAATGTTATTAGTGATGCCACTTTTGCCTTAATCGTGTTGTTTTAACTCTTTTTAGTTAGAGGGAATATATTTCTTTTTGAATTTGAGTGGTTTGCTCAAGCAATTTATGAAAATAAAATTTGGCTTTATTCCTTTTGTGCACATGCGCATACTAACTGTTCTTACATTCTTGAATTTGGTTACTAGGGGACTGTTTGAAACTGCCTAATCTTATGTTGCAAACAGCACTTGTTCAATTATTGTGCACATTTCCTTTTTTTTTTTAAATCTGGGTGGGATTTGAAAGTTGGCTTTTAATTTGTGTTCCAGGACTTGATTTTTGATATAAAAGCAAGACAATTATACCCATAGCATGTTTTGAAGTTTGCCGGTTCCTGGAAATGAAGAGGTGTTTAGTCTTCTGTAGAAATTAGTGCTCAGTGGATTATAGAACTATGCAATTTTCTATGTAATATGTTTACTGATAATTAATTTTCTATCACTAGATTGGGTTGAAACCAGTTGCCAGAATGTCTAGTAATTATGCTGCAGGTGTTCCTATCAAGAAAAGAAGATTCCCAATAATCAGACCTTCTTCTCCCACCCCTGAAGAACAATCTTCAATACCATTGGGAAATGAGTCAGTGCAAAAAGAAGATTCCAGCCAATCTCATGGGTCTGTTTTATCAGATGCTATTATTCCAGCAAGTTCACCTGCTTTATCCGATGCTAAAAAGGATTATCTACATGAAAAAGTCAAAGGTAGTACCGATGGAACCAACGTTAAAATGGTTGAGAGCATTGCTAGCAGTGTCAAGGTTGAAGAACCAAGCCCGCCTATAGTGCACCCTGCTTCTAGGGCTGATATTGACAGCAATGAGAAGCTTGTGGCTGTCCTGAAAATTGCAAAAACTGCGTTGAACTTATCACCTAGTGGAACTCCTGCACTTAACATAAGGGAGGATGTATCTAGTGAACGAAAGGTCGAGAGAAAGAGTGATTCAAAACTAGCAAAAACTTCTGGGATTACCGAGTTGTCATTAGGCATAAATGAACATCTATTTTCAAGTATGGTAGGTCAAAATGGCGAAGGCAGTTGTCAGAATAAAGAGAAACGAGAACCTGTTTTGTTGAGTTTGTCTTCGAGCAAGGCTGAAAGTTTTAATCAGTGGAAAAGTAATGCTTTTGAGTTGAACAGTGGTGGTGCTAATATGTGTACCAACAGATCCAATTGGGACTTGAATACGACCATGGATGCATGGGATGGTTCTATGGTTGATCAAGTTTCAGGTCAAAAAGTTGCAGGTGCGTTTAACTCAATTACTGGCACACGTGATATAAAGCCTTTGATTTCCTCAATTGGGATGGGTGGTGGTAGCATTGATTCGGGAAAGCAAATCCTTGGAGAGAGTGAGAGCAGATCCAATGCTGCCACACTGCCTGATCTGTCTAGCCACCATTGCAGTTCTGATGATAGTCTTCATCTAGGGCTCAGTCCACCCTCCCTTCTATCAAACCTTAATGAAAAGCCTTCCAGTTCATCACCTCTGTTGAATTCAGGTGGCAATATTTCTAGCTTGAGCTTGCGTCAACCATTTTTGCTGAGTGGCAATTTGAGCAAGGTTAACACTAAGACGGTCAAATCAGAACCACTTGATGAGAGCACCAAACATGATTTTAAGGGTGCTACATCTATTCCTATGGAACTAGATTTTAGAGCAGTGAAATCTGAATTAGTTGAGAGATGCAATCCAGAAGCCTTGAAATCTTCAACTAGCATCCTGAAATTAGTTGATTCGAGGTCCTTAAAACCTGAACCAGTTCATGAGGGTATGCAGGAAACACTCAAGAAAATAGAGGGAACATCAAACCATTTGGGTAAAATGATGCTAAATGGTCAGAATATTTTAGGAAAAACTACTAGCTCTGCTGACTTGTCTATATGTAGTGGTGACGTATCAAACAGCTTTGGTCATCCTTCAAGCAATGAAAAATCTCAATGTAGTGAAGAGGTGCCTCAGGATAAAGCTGAAAGTGCTAAGCTGCTTGCTACAGATACAATGGCTGCATTTGTGGGTCATGATAATAATGAAGCAAATGCTTCTGGAATTGTAGATTCTGCAATAGCTGAAGACAAAATTGTTGATGATCCTGGACAATGCAGATTGAAATTTGTGAATGTGGCCCCTGCTCCACCTGATTCAATGGGAAATGGTGAGGGTTCAGCAAGTGATGATGAAAAAATTAATTTGTCAGGCGATATGCTAGAAGAAGATTCTTATGGTTCTGATTATGAGTCTGACGGCAATCATGATTTAGAAACAGCAGAGCAAGATGGGATCAGAGAGGAAGACTTTGAAGACGGTGAAGTTCGAGAACCACTAGCTGATACTACAATGGAGGAACCCATATGTGAAAAAAGAGAAGTAGAGCCTTTTAATAGTGATGATTCTCTTAAAGAACAAATGTGTTATGTGGGACCTCCAAGTGATGATCATCCCACATCATCTTATGTTGAGAATAAAGACAGTAAGACAGAAGAGCCCAGTGAAGCAAATTACAATACTGTTAACAAATTTTCTGAAACAGCTCATGATGAGAAGAAGACAGATGAGGGTGCAGATGATAAAGATCATATTTTGCAAGAATCACAGGCAGTTGAGATGCCAACCAGTGGAGTTGAAAATTGCCCAAACAGTGAGGAGACTGAACAGTCATCTGATCAAGCCCCAGGTTCGAGCCAAGGAAATTTGGCGACTGTTGTTCAAGGATCGGATGAGGATGTTAGAAACACTGATGTATTTGATAAGAGCATTTCAGCTTTGCCCAAGATGGTAACATCTTCGAATGTTGATGATGCAACCAAGGATGCCAACAGTGGAGGTCAAAAGAGACGGATAATAAACTTGCGAGCTTCAATTTCATCCTCTCCTGGTGAAACAAGGACTATTTCAGCCAGATCTATGCCAACTAGGGCTGCGAGGGTACCTGATGTGGCACTTGAGGGAGATAAATTATGTCCCAGAGGGAGGTGATTATTATTATTATTTCATGCTTCCCCCTTGTTTCGGTTGTTCCTTTTTTATGTTGAGCGATGAGTTATTGTCTGATTCTTGTTTTGGACTCCATTTTGCAGAGATGAAATTTACAATGGTGATTCCCATAAATTCTCAAGAGATAGGCATCAAGATCAATCATCTAGAAACTCTAGATTTAATTTTATGCGTGGCAGAGGGAGAATTTCCAGTAGGATAGACATTCTACGTGGTAATTGGGATTCTGAACGAGACTTTGCTCCTGAATTTTATAATGGTCCAGCAGAGTTTCGTGTTCCCAGGCACAAATATGCATCGCAGACTGATATTGAATTTAATAGCTATAATGGTGGGCACAGTGGTGCTTTTGCAGGTACTGGTAGGGGAGGGAGGAAGCCTTTGAACAATGGGGCGCCAGTTTTTCGTCCTCTACCCTCAAGGAGGCGATCCCCAGGAAGGAGAGTGGGGCCTCCTGTACGTGGCATTGAAATGGATATGGTTCACAGAACACCAAGAAATATTAGCCCAAGTAGATGCATTGGTGAAGGTAGTACTGAATTGGTTGGACTGAGGCATGGTGAGGGGTTCATGAGGGGTTTGCCTAATGACAATTCAAATCCCATGTATACACACCCCCAAGCTTCATTTGAGGGAATAGATGGTCAGTTTGTCCGAAGCAACATGAATTTCTTGTCCGTACAAAGAAGGGGCCTTCCCAGAATTCGTTCAAAATCTCCAATTGCTTCTAGAACTCACGCATCTGGTACATGGTCTCCTAGGAGAAGATCCCCGGATGGTTTTGGTGGACATTCTGAATTTCCCAACCAAAGATCTCCTCCAATGTTTAGGAGGGAGAGGATGAGGTCTCCTGATCATTCTTGTTTCCCTGCAGAAATGGTAGTTAGAAGGCATGGTTCTCCGTATATGTCTAGACAATCTAATGAGTTGAGGGATATGGATTCTGGTCGAGATCTTGGTCATCCAAGGTCTGTCATTCCTAGCCGGAGTCCATCTGGTAGGATATTACTCAGAAACCCTAGGAGACTTGACATGCTAGATCCTCGTGCAAGGACAGCTAATGATGATTTCTTTGGTAGGCCCATGCTTTCTGGCCGATATCAGGAGCTTGGTGCTGATGGAACTAATGAGGAGAGAAGAAGATTAAGTGAGAGACGGGGACCTGTCCGTCCTTTTAGGCCTCCTTTTAATGGTACTGAGGGCGAGAATTTTCATTTAAATGCAGAAAATGGCCCTAGGACTTTTAGGTTCCGTCCAGAGGATGATTCAGACTTTCACAATAGAGGTAATCTGAGGGAAAGAGAATTTGATAGAAGGATTAAGAATCCGCCTGGGAATGCACCTAGGAGAACCAGAAACATCGAAGAGCAGGAAGGGAATTTTCGGCATCTGGAGCATGTATGGCGTGATGAAGGATTTGATGACATGTCAAGGATAAAGAGGAAAAGATTTTGAAGTTGTGAACCTTATGAACAAGGATGCTGGATGCATACTACAAGACAATAAATTATGGTAATTTCTGGCCCTATCAGGATATTGTATTCCCCCAAACCTCAAGACAAGATGCTGTTCTTTTTTCATCTCAGAAAAATTGTGAGAGCAATGGCAAAGACTTCTATTTGCATTGGTCTAGGACTGGATGTCTGCAGTGAGTTATGTCATGTATATATGGTTGGTTTCTTCTAGTCCCATGGTGGCTAATGATTTCTTGAAACTTAGCTCTGGTACTTATTCTACAATTTCGGATTTCTACTGCAGTTCTTTTAAGTTCCATTTGAGGAAGTTCTGTATTTGTCATAAATTATGGTGGCACATTGTATATGTTAAGGGTTATTTGCTGCAGTCAGAATCTGTAAATCTTCAATCAATATCCTTCTTAACTTCCAAAATTGCATCTAGTCCTGGCTGGCAGAACATGTATGCAGGAGGAACTATGGAAACTTTGAACTAATTTGTGAGCCATCAATAAAATCAAATTGCCTAGTATTCGCTATGCTTCTTGACATTCTTATTGTCTTGTTGTTCATGAACCTTCCAATTTTTGCATTTGAGGTATGCTTATACAAATTTCCAAATGTGAGAAGAGAGAATACAGTTATGGCATTGAGCTTTCATAAAGTAATTTTCTTATGATCTACCTTCATAATCAGTTAGAATTTGCAGGCTTATGTGTGTGGGTCGTATATATTTCGCGAGTGGTGTCTCTGTTGAATTTGCATGATGTCTGGTGGCTAGGTGCAGCACATTAAATCTTCCATGTTTTTCTTTTGCCATAAAGTGGTGGTGCTTAGGCATTTTCATCCAACTTTTTTTCTGTATTTTGAGGCTTTTGGTCATGATTTAATTATGGAAGGTGTATGAACTCCAAGAGACGTAATTGGTGAGCAGTTGTTTCCTGAGAAGACGGTTCTCTTGTATTCCCTGGATTCTTGAATCATGGTTGCCATATTAATTCTACCGAAGTTCCAGCTGTATGGTCCGGCACTAACCGATGATCACGTCTTGTCCTAATTTTGTAAGTATGGTCAGAATGGTTTCTGTTTTCAGATGCACATGGGAATGGATTGCAGGCTACTTTCCTTCGATCTGGGAACTCTGGGATGACCCCTTTTCACTTTATATGTGGAGATGCACCTGAGATTGTCAATGCATTGGCAATGCATAAGGTGGCTGCTGTGGAGGAGCTAATGAACCTTTTCCTTGCTGAGCTTGAGAAAGTTGCTGGCATAACGGATTCTATCTTTTTGGTGGTAGAGAAATGATGGTTGCCCATTGCTAAGCCTGGAAGATGCAGAAAAGCAGAGGCGCAGCGAATTTGATGACTTGAAATCTGCCATTCAAGTTCTGGAAGATATTCAAGTGATGGGAAAGAGATAAATATTGAATCATGGTCGATTAGATTCAGTTGTGGAAGGAGTGGTGCAGAACTTGAGGTAGAGTTTGAGAAATTCTCCTTTTGAGGTACAATATTAGTCATATAACAAGAAAATGTGACGTGTATATGCTAGAATTACATGGTAGAGTTGATTATGATGTAGTAGGACTTCTATTAGTTTACAATGTATTCTTATAGTGTGTGTGGATCACCATCTTCTTTCAGTATACTTTCTTCTGTTGTGGCTTAAATATGTTGGGAGGTTTGGTAATGCTTGTGAGTTTGGTGTATCTGAGTTTGACGTATATAATACTGCTTGGGTCTCTATGTTTTTAAAGAATGAGAGAGAAATATTTACTGAATTCAAATTCTTTTTGAGCATTAATTGTATAAATTATTGGATTGTATTTGTTATTACGGGTATTAAATAATAATAATATAAATTTGGTGCCAAAATAAATTTAAAATATTTCATTTCGCAGATTAAATTTGAAATAAATTGGAATTCCCGCAAAAATGATTTAAAATATTCCTGCCAAAATAAAATATTTATTATTTTAAATGATTAATATTTATATAAATATAAATTTTTAATTAAATATTTAATTTATTTTATATGATAAATAATATTGTGAATTTTTACCCTTAGAATAGTTTTTCAAATACTTATACTGTCCTCGTTGTCAATTTCATTAATTATCTTAAGGTAATTATTAGTCATATACCTTTAATTATCATTAATATCATTTGTAGTATAATATGTTTAATATATTTCACTCATATACTCTAAGATAATAAAACGCTTTTATCATCCATCAATCCGTTACTAATCCCGTTAGAATATGTTGATGTAATAGGGATAGTATGGTATATTAATATAGGAGAAATTGTGGTAAAAAATGATATATCGTTTTATTGAAATATAACAATATGATATGTCGTTGCATAGTAATATATTTGTATGACATGTCATTTTATATAAGGAAAATAACAATATTTTTACGGACGATATATCGTTTATATTAAACATTAATGGATGATATATTGTTTAACTTGAAAGTTATTGAATGACATGTAGTTTTATTACTAAAAAAAAATTAGTATAACAAAAAGAAACATGCGCAGCATACACGATTGGATCTCTTCTCTTATTCTCTTGTGTTTACAAATACACTATATAAAAGTAAAAGAAAAATCGATAGCACACTATTATAACGATAATACTTAAGATCAAAGACAGTACGGTGAATGTAGATACAGTGTCTTATTTATATGATTAAGAATCTCTTTAAAAAAAACTACAGTGCGTGTGAGTATGCTACCAGCTTCTCCTTTGTTTTTTTGTTGTATGTGTGTGTAAAGAAAAGAAGAAAAAAAGAGAAGAAGAAATCTGATTATGTGTGTTGTGTGTGTTTCTTTTTATTTTACTATTTTTTTTGTAATCAAACGATATTTCTCTATGAGTTCGAGTCTCAATTCCTTATTGGAATATATTATGGTAAGGGATGTATATGTAGTTATACCATATTGTATGAGGAGCCCTATATGTTGTTGGAGTAAAGGATCATTAACAAGGGCGTTCTAGTGCGTTGTAGAGACGAAAAAAGGGTCTATCTATTTTATTTAGTTATTCATTCAAACCAATGATTAGTTATTTGAGCAGATAGTAATAACCATTTAATCTGACATGCTTATTTTTTATTTTCCCATAGATTTACATCTTTATCTTTCATTAATAGAAATATCTGCCTTTCACGTTCCGTGAATAGTCGGGATATTGAGGAATATCTAGAAAGACATTTAGAGAATCGGTTTGATTCTATCTCTTTCTTCGTTCCACTTGAAGAAAAGAAGGGAGTTATAGTCCCTAAGTAGCAAGAACAAGGTCTAGATGTAGGATTGTTCTTACGCGGTTCATTCGAATATGAAGTACAATCCTAGAAATATAGCATCCCAATTTTTTTTTTTACTACCCAAGGTTTCAATAAATTTCATACAGTGAACCAACATGTCGTCTAAAAAAATATTGTCGTTTGACTCAAATAAGACGACATGTCATACATTTATATTCAAGTAAAACGATATGTCATACATTTATATTCTAGTAAAACGACATGTCATACGATTATATTCAATAAAATAATATATGGTACGAAAATAATACATTTCAATGAATTAGAACGACATGCTTTTGTTTTTTTTATCACAGTTTCTTCTTTACTTGTTTTAAGGGTAAAATTATTATTTTATCAAAATTTTGATAAATTCTTAATGGTAGTAAATAGTAGGGGGACAACAGACGTCTTTTGTCAACTTATAGCATACAAGTGATACATATTAAAAATATTGTAACATAAATAATATTTGTGACATTTAAGAGTATATGTCTTATAATTTCCCATTACCTTATTCTTCTTTTTTATACAAAAAAAAAACTGAAATCCCATTGAGCTCAGCAAAGCAAGTAAGAGTTTCATAACCTTGTCAATCACGAAGCAGAAGCTGCCATAACCCTATCAATCGTAAAGCTACACTACCTCTCTCACAAAGCTTTGTTAATTTTACAAGTAACTTTCAAATTTCTCTTCTATTTCTTTCTTCTCTCTGCGATGAAGTGCAAGTACATTGGTAGATTTGCTGATTTTTTTGACAAATGTATGCTTTAACTGGATGAAAATTAAGAAATCAGTTCCATTTAGAGCAAAAAAGAAAGACCTAGAAGAAATATTTGATTAATTGCACATTTTCTTTTAATATTCAAAGCTATAGATATGGAAATTAGTTGATTTTTTTTTTAATTCAAAACCCTAGACGTTAAATTTATTAGTACGTCTTTAGTTGACTTGTGGGATTAATTTATACTTTGTTTAATTTTTTTGGAGTTTTTTGTTGACTATTAAAGAGTGGTCATTTGTTTTAAGAAAATTATCAGTCATATACTCTTAAATATTGCTAATATGATTTGTGCTACAATACTTTTAATATGTATTATTGGTATACCCTAAGTTTGTAAAACGTTTTTGCCGTCTACCAATTTATTATCAACTATTAGAATATGCTGATGTCATAGCGGCAATATGGTCTTTTAATATGGGAGAAACTGTGATAAAAAATGACATCTCGTTCTCTTTAAGTGAAATATACTACTTTACGAATGACATGTCGTTGTACTGTCATATATTTGTATGACATATTGTCTTATATAAGAGAAATGACAATAATTTTACGGACAATATGTCGTTTATATTGAACATTAATGGATGACATGTCGTTTAACTTGAAAGTTATTGGATGACATGTAGTTTTATTACTAAAAAAAAAACTAGTGTAACAAAAGGAAACATACGCAGCATACACGATTGAATCTCTTCTTTTCTTCTCTTTTATTTACAAACATACTACATAAAAGCAAAAGGAAAGTCGGTAGCATACCATCATAGCGACAATACTTACAATTAGAGACATGGTGACAGACATAGAAGCAGTCTTTTAACTTATATGATTAAGAATCTCTTTAAAAAAAATTATAGTGCGTGTAAGTGTGCTACCAGCTTCCCATTTACTTTTTTGTTTTATGTGTATATGAGAAAAAAAGAGATCCGGTCAAGTGTGTTGTGTATGTTTATTTTTATTTCACTATTTTTTTGTAATCAAAAGATATGTCGTCCGAATAAATGATAAGTCATCTTCAGCATTCCAGTGAACCGACATGTCATACATTTATGTTCTAGTAAAAGATATGTCGTCTAAAAACAATACATTTCACTAGAATAAAACGACGTGTCATTTTTTTTATCATAGTTTCACCTTTACTTATTTCAAGGGTAAAATTATTATTTTGCCAAAATTTCTTTAACTTCTTAACGGTAGCAAATGATAAGGTGGACGTTAAATGTCTTTTGTCAACTTAGAGTATATGAGTGATACATATTAAAAATGTTGTAGCACAAATGATATTGATGATATTTAAGTGTATATGGTTGATAATTTTTCTTTATTTTATTATTCTTTTTACTGCTGTTTTGACAATAGTTTTTGGAAAGGGAACTTTTCTTTATTGTAAAGGACACTTTTGTTTGTTGTTTAATGTTCCTTTATTGAAAAATTTAGTGTACAATGGCCGTGGGGTTTCTAATTTTCTACAAGTTAAATGCATAATATTCCTCTTGGAATTCATAAAGTAATTTTTTTTTTTTGGTTTAAGTATCACTCCTTTATCTTTTAGGTCCTTCCATGGTTATGCCACAATATATTTAAAGCTTATATATAATGTATAGACTCTCTAAACCATAATATATTTATTTACTTAAGAAACAAAATTTTATTTTATTTTTCACGAAATACAACTATAAATGCTTATTTATTTTTTATTGAATCAATCATAGATCAATTTTCTTTTTTCTTTTTTAGAGAGTATTGAATACCCCCTCGGTTTGAGCTTCACGTGAGTGTTCTCAAGAGACATGTCAGGTTTAAGACATCTCAATTCAATTGCCTAAGTTGACAATTTCATATTTCTAATTTGTAAAATCAAAAATTCGATTAAATCACACGTTGCATCATACTAAGCCTTCTTATTCTTTAAGAAGTTTATTTAAAAGATTTGTGATATCACTGAGAAGACGTTATTTGTAACAATTATTATAGAATTGGTGTTTATTTATTTATTTCTTATATTTCTTCATTATTTTAATTTTTATTATATTGATTTTTCCATTTTGTTTTAAATTGCTTTTAAGCCCAGCCCATATGTAAGCCTTGTTATTTATTCAATTTATTTATTATTATTTTCTTTAATAACACATATGACTTAAATAACAAGGGTAAGTTGGCATTGGCAGTTTTTATTGTACAGAAGAATGTCCTCCGTTGAATGCTTTCTTCTTTTGTCATTGTCTTGGATTAATGTTTAGAATCGATTGCTTCATCCATTTATTTGTTTATTGACTCAAACCAATCCCTTTTAATTAATTAATCAGAACATTAAAATCTAAAAGTAATTTTTATATGTTCCAACACTTTATTTGTATTTTTCTTGTTAGCAAAATGTCTCTATCTCACATGAATTAATAATGCACCACAATGAATGCTTGTTACCTTAGGTTCCCATTAAATAATACATGCTTTTGGAGATTCTGTTTAGCATAGAGCATGGTGTTAAAATTTCAGATCATGTGTTTATTGATTTATTTTATGAATGAGTGACTCTTTGCTGATTTCTATTAATTGTCTTTTGTAATATGGCATTTCTACAATGGAGCATCAGGAGCCAAAAGTTTTTTTGGAGCATCAGGTTCACTAGTGTGGGCGGTTGAAGATATGATCGTAAGGCGGTTGTTACGGAATTTCCAAGAGAGCTTCATACTATAGTGAATGCAAATATTATGAAATTGAAGAAAGTAAGTTCAAAAATAAATATAAATCTCTTCCAAGATTGAAGTAAATTTTGGTCTTCATAATTCATGAACATTATACCATATATATAGGTAGTGGTGACATTGAAAGCAATGAGAATCTCTTATACATACATACATAAACATACATACATACATACATACATACATATACATATTCACACTCCAATTGCAACTAATTATAACCAAAACTAATTGGAATTTTCCCCGCTTGAATGAACAACTATAACTAAACAATCACATGTCTATGCTTTATATGTAGAATAAAAAGTAGATGAAAAATCATGGTAATTCCAACCTTTGTGAATCCGCAATTCTTACTTCTTCTTTTATTCTCGTATAATACTAGTGATTAAAGTAAAAATTGATCATTGATCAGAAGGAAGAATAAACACAAGCTAATTCATATTTATATTTTATGGTTGCTCTAATTCACATAAGATTGTAACTAATAGTAATAATAATAACATTAACACCAAAATTTGCTCCCTTTTTTTCGCATAATACGGCTGCCAAATCATTATTGCAGTTGATGATCAAATTAAAGTATCATATTTACATTTATTTCTTTTGGACTCGTTGAGAAGTATTCCGATCTAGTCCATGGTCTATTAAAAGTAGAAGGCGTTCTGGTGGGATCCTCAGGGACAGAAAAAGACTGTAGTCGGTTTGATAATGATCGAGTGACATTGATTCTTCGGCTCGAACCAAGGAATCCCTTAAATATGATGCAAAAAAAATATTGTTTTAACGTTGATAAGAGATTTCTCTATGAAAAATACTAATCGGAGTTTGAAGAAGGGGAAGGAGAACGAGACTAATGATAATAACAATTATATTTATTAATCATTGAAATTTCTTTACTAATAAATTTAAATAGTATTAGTACATATATATTGTAAGTGCAAAAATATATAGCCGTTTGCACCACACCACATATAAAAAAGTATTGCAAAAAATAATCCAAGAATAAATAAAATTACCCTTGGTCTATAGTAAAACTAGTATATGGTTGCATGAAGAACTACATGATAAACCATACAAAACCTAAAGAAGATTATTGGCCTAATCTGAAAATATAGCAATGAACTGCACGTGATTACTAACAAAATCACGAGTCTAATGGTTGAATATAGCAAAAAATAGTTCTAAATCTAACAGTGCAAAATAAATAAAAAGATGGATGGTGGATATTTAGATTGTTAAAATCTTATGCCAAACCCTCCTTTCTCGGTGTATAAATATATGTCAAAATGTTCGAGGAAGGACTTTTCGTCATTCTCTCATAAGCTAGAGAAAACCAGAACTCAAATTTACTAAATTCAAATAATACAAATCTAACAAGAGTTTCAGAGTGCCTTCTTAAGTATATGCTTGAGTTGAATTTATGGAGAAACATCAAGAACAAGAAATAGCTTCTGTCGTAAAGAACGACAAGGTATAATTTGAAATGTTGGTATATTTAAATTATAAGCCGGACTATTGAAGGATTTTTTTATCCTTCATATATATATATATATATATATGTATGTATGTATGTATATATAATGATAAAAAAAAATTAATACATAAAATATCAATCCATACACATGAAATATTTTATTAAATTATAGCTTAATATGACATAATGTGATATAGCCTAGTTCAGGACACGTTCTACTGATTTAGTAGATGAGTTCTTCGTAGTGGAGTTTACAATTGAAATACATTAGTTCATGGATGGACCCAACAAAATTCTTGAATTGTATATATATGATAATGAATTCAAATATTTATTGAATTGTTCAACTATAGCACACACTCATGTGAGAAGATATTGTATAATTTATATATTGTTAGTTTCTTACAACAAATGGTATGAATACGCTACCATTTCTTAAGTAGATACACCGTGACTCTAAGTAAAATTTTATTCTCTTCCTCTATTACTTGCTTCCCCTAAAAATAAATTATTTTTCTCTATTAATCTACCCCTCCTATAATTTTGATAAAATAATATTTCAATTTTATGTGTATAAAACAAGCTTAAATATTTTTATCGTAGAAAACTCTTATATTTAAATTCATCTATTTTCCCCTCATTCCTCTCCTCTCATTTGTTGGTGGTGCTAGGCTTTTAACATGAAATTCATTTATTTTTTCCTCATTTCTTTTTTCTCCTCTCATTTTATTTTTTCAAACTAAACATATTATCGGAAAAAAAAATTTATATCTTACCTGAGGGTCTATGTTAAAAACAACGGCAAGCTAAGCTGGCTGCAGCTGGTAGCGGCCTTTCGGGACCTAGGGTTTGAATATTTCATCACCTTGCTTGGAGCCACACATGGCCCCGCCATGACGATTTTAAAGGAGATGGGTCCATTGATGAGGCAGAAATGGATGAGCTCGTCAAATTTCCTGACAAGAAATGGAGATTTACTAACAGTTAAGTGCTTTGTTTTCAGCTTTTTTAATTTGATTGAAATGTCGAAACTTAATTTATATGCCTCTAATTTAATAACGATCCATGTTTTTTTTTCAGAGATTCTCATGAGTAAGGAAGTAACAGTCCATATATACTCATAACCAAGTCGCCAATTTCATAGGCTGATTAATGTTTCATCTAATTAATCTCCAAGTTAATAAACAGTTTGGAACTCTAATAAAGAGATTGTTTTTTTGGACTTCAGAGTTTTCACACTTTTTTTTTAATTATTATTATTTGAAAAGAAAGTAAAATTTTCATTGAATTGAAAAAGGAAGCAGGTACATAACTTCTGTTGATGAGTCATCATTAATATCGATTTTTGTTGATGTGTCATCTTTCATTTCTTGTCAATATCTTGTTAGAATTTTTTTTTTTGAACCATTTATATTTGTTTAATAATCAGCGTTCATTACTTATGATCTTCGTAATTTATGAACATTATATTTAACATGACTTAACAGTGATTTCTAAGTATAAGAATATTTTGTTATATTATGACTCATTGAGTCTGAGATTGATCTATAAAAAAAAAAATTAATTTTTTAATTTTTTTAAATTTATCTAAAATATATAAATAAAATTCCAATATATGCTATTTAATTTATATGAAACTTTGGAAATAAATTAGTTGGATCCACTCTTAGTAATAAATATAATTTAATAAAATTTTTTATCATTTCTATTTAGATTTATTGTCTAAAAGATTAATTGTATAAATTATTATTATTATTTTTATATTAATTTTATTATAGATTAAGTATTTATTGTGTCAAAATTTAACTTGCCTATAATAAGCTAAAAGTCCATTTTACCATGCTTTATACTATGATATCAAAAATTTATTATGCCAAATTCCATTATTTGTCTACAATAAATCAAAATTTTAAAATATAAAATATGGATAAAATTAAATAGAAAATAATTTAATTTATATAATTTAAAATAGAATTTGATTAAATTATATTTATTTTCTAAGAGTTTCACCTTACCCTAAGTGTTATGATTTAGTTAAGCATAATTGAAATAAAATAATTATTAAAATTAAATTACACATAATTAAAAGAAAAAAATAAGTAAAATTACAAATAAAACTAAATTTATTTATAAAATAATTATGTAAAATATTAAAACATAACTCAAATTTATTAATATAATATTACAGAGAATTTAGGAGAAATTTTGAGATGAAGAGGGATGAAAAAAATATAAAAATGATTGGAAAAAATTCGTTCATAATCCAATGTTTCGCGGCCTATCATATGCTTTTTGTATGCACTTCACAAAGCTATTAGAGCAAGATGTGACTGTTGGTCAAACTTCAAAGTCAATAGGACACGTGACATCATGTGAAGCGTCTGGTCCGATCAAAAAACGGTTGAGATTTGGCGGGATAATGGGTGGGTCAAGTTGACCCGAATACAAAGGTTCAATCCTCCAACCTGCTTCACAAACCATTGGCATGTGGTACTATTTTGTCCACTGAATTATGAACGGTTGAGATTTGGTCAAAATTGATAGCGATCCAATGCACTTGTATTTATCGTAAGCTCATTTTATCATCTAATCAGTGCTCGGTCAATAAAAAGTCAACTTTTTGTACAAGCTCGATTTCAAGCTGGTCTTGACTTGTCTTTGAGGTTTTCAGACCTCCAGATTCTAAATTTGATATCTGTTTATCTGTTTGGAGTCTCGAATTACGTAAAATTTTTATTTTATCTAATAACCACATAATAATTAAAAACGTAATCAATAATTATTAATACATTAAATATATTGGTATAAATTCCATCCCAATTTTTAAGGGAGTAATTCTAATCAAGGATGGTCCCGTAGGACTAGACTTATCATTTATTGGATCTAACCACGACGAAAATGCAACAGAAAAAGGGCAAACCAAGTTTTGAAGGAAGAAGTGAATCAATTAAAATAAAGACAGTAAGGAGAAGTGAAAGAAAGATTTTTGAATCCAACCACGATGAATTTATCCTTTAAGCTAATCTTAATAGGCTTCTGAATTTTTCTTAGGAGTCCATTTACTTAGGGCATGGGGATGTCTTTGTCCAAAGATGCTTTACAAATATAAGAAAATAATCAGAGGTCTGGCTTTGCCGAGATAAACTATCTGACGGTCAAGTCAGTCACCGAATTTTCAAAAATATGAATTTAAAGATATGAAATATGAAATACTAACTAAGCAACTTAAGAGGGAGGTGAATTGAGATTCTAAAAATATTTCTAATTTAAAACTTAATTAACTCTCAATAAAAACAACTAAATTCGAAATATTCAAATTTAAAGTGCAATAAATATAAAGAGTAAGTGAAGAGAAATGCAAATATGAAAATTTTTACGTGGTTCGGCCAACCGTGGCTACGTTCACTCCTCTAAGCTCACTGGGCTTGAGGTTTTTACTAAACGCTTCTCCAAGACTTAACAATGCTTACACTTAACTTTCTAACTGTCAATGAACCTTTACAACAAGAGATTAATCTCAATCTCCTAGCCAAAGTGTATTTCAACAATTACAATTACCCAATTTTTGTGTTGACAAGAAAATAAATTACAACATAACTTCACTCATACTATATAATCAATTACAAGATGAATATTCAAAGTATGAATAAACTGATTACAAGAACTTAAGCTTGGATTACTCTTAAATGCTCAGTGATATGTGTAGTTGTCCAATCCTCATTTGAATTTGAATGAATCCTTTTATAATTAGAGTTGAAAACTAGTTGTTATAGACTTTTTGAATATTAACAGTTCGCCGTTAACTTATTGTCGGATCTTCGTTTTGACTTGAACAAGATACCGTTTGTGCTATTTTTCAAACAGTCGGTTAACCGTTAACCTATTGATTAGCTGTTTACAAGTTGTCAGATCACTATTAACATCAACCAGATTGTGTTGCTCTCTAAAACTTATCGGTGGCCTACTAAATTTGTTTTCGATTAGCCATTATCCTTAAATAAAAGTATCTTATTCTCTGGACCTTATCAGTGACCAACTAACTTATAATCGGTTAGTTATTATTTGTGATCAAGATATGTTGCTCTTTGAACCTTATCGGCAACCTGATAACTTTGTTGTCGGTTCGTCGTTATCTTTGAATAAGATATGTCACTTTCTGGACTTTATCGGTGACATGCTAAATATGTTGTTGGCTATAGTGCAACTTTATTAGAATTATAGTTTTGCCTCAATTCTTTCTAAAAACTATTTTAAAGCCTGAAAATAATTTTATATATTTTCAAATAAGTTCTTTTTAGAGTTTTAAACAATATTAAAGGATTTTGAAGTTTTCAATTACTTTTTAAAAATATTCCAAAATCTTCAAGCTTAATCAATTCAGAAATATATTTTTTATTATCAAAATCATAATTATAAAAATCTATATATTAACAAAATCTAGATAAAGAAACTCAGCATGTTCCCTCTTGGGTCCATCTCTTTTGAGTCCTTTTTTTCTACCTTTTAGTGAGAATGAATGGCATATTTATAGGAGAAATTGATTTGAATTGTGTCCTAGTTATTTTGATGACAAGTGTCATTATTGTTATGACATCTGGAGACACTTGTCTTCTTATGCTCATATTGGTTGACACATGGATATACAAGCTTGTCTATATTGTTTTACTAAGATTATAGAATTATAAGAATCTTGAAACTTAGAAGTTTATCCTAAGTGGTTTGTCTTAAGATATGAGTTTAGGACATCGAAACCTTTTAGGCTTTGAAGCCTTACCACTTAGGAGGATTATCTTTAGGATCTTAGATATGTTAACAATCTCCCATTTTTTGATTATGACAAATCCTTAAGAAATATTTTTGAAAAAATATCATTGAAATATTTAAACTCCCCCTAAATATGTACTCCCCGTAAATAAAACATTTGTTTTCAAAAATTATTTAAAAGCCATATGTTATTAAAAAAAGTTGAAAACATAAGTATAATTACATACTCGAACTCACACTTTCTTTCATATTTCTCCCATTTCATTATAAAAAAGAAATGAAAAATACATAAAATATTTGAAAAAATTTTGACAAAGTTTCTCTAGAAAATCGAGTAAACCAAAATTTTTGAAACTTGCTAAGAATACTCCCAATATGGGTTAAAAACCATCTTTAACTCCTATTCATTTTAGTAGGTAATCTCAGTAAATACATACAACCATCTATAATGAAATAAACATCCAAAATCAATCACTTACATGAATCCATAAACATAAACAAGCATCCACATGAACTAAATAACTAAGATCATGTTATAAAAAAAATACTATAATAATAAACGAATGTATGTAACTATATATGTGTGAAATACATATAATGAGATATATAAAAGAGACAAAAAATCTATGGAGGTGGATGTGATGATGACTCGGATGGAGGAACTCTTAAAGCGGAAAAGAAAGGTCGTAAAATTTAAGCTATTGAATTCGGAATACCTCAAACTGAGACTGGAGTTGTTGTTGCTGTTGTTCAAAAATAGTGTAAACGCGACCCATAATGTGATGCAGCAAACTATTGAAATTCGAAAGCTAGTCACCAACATCTCCCTAATGTGCAAGCTCTTCTTGCTCCTCCTCACGACCTCGTCGTACTCCAACTCTCTTGGGGGAACGAGGTTGAGCTTCTAAGCGAAAGTCAGGAAGTTGAATAGTCGGATAAATGTCATTAAGGAATCTGTCATCCTCTGGAGCGACAAGAGTGTTTTCATTCTTGGAAGAAGGAATCTTCATCCATCTATCTCCCCGCATCTGAAAACCAATCACGGAAATAAGCTCCCGTTCTAGCTTCTTAATCTCAACATAAGCAGGATCAATGAGTGGAACGTTGAAGTGACAAAGAATCCAGGTGATGATATTTCCATAAAGATGAGATTGGTTACTTACACCTAAGGAAGTTAGTATGTGACGTGTAATGGTTAGCCAAGGTTAACTTCCTGGTCCCGAATGAGAAAATCTAACAGACCCATATCAAGACGGGTCACTTCATAACTATGCACCTGCCTATGAGTGATCATGTACTGTAAAATACTATGGATGATCCTAACTTGGAAGGGTAGTAGCTGTGACCTAAAAGAGAGAGGGCGAACATCGTCGGAAAGATCAAGACGTCGACAGATATTCTTAACGACTCTTATATGATGAAATTTGTCAAATTCTAACTCCTTCATAGTCGTATAAAAGTCTAAACCATCAGCAAAATCCCCAAAATTCTACATAAGTCTGTATCATGAAATACAATACGTATCCCCGCAATCTGAGTGACCACTTGATTAGATCGAGTATCATTTATGTCCATATTGGAGTAAAAGACTTGAATAAGATTTTCATAAACAGGCTCATCCGCACTTAAAATTAATTCTCATTATCTTAAGAGACTTGTAACACTACGCCTACAAATTATGATATCCTTAAATTCATTAATATCTATAAAATATGAGAGAGTGACAGTTTTATCCATAAATGAGCTTTCAAATCTCTGAGCCATGTGAGTAAGGGAAAAATACAGTTGGGTGAAGTTACTAGGAGCAGACCTTAAATTAGGGTCTATTTTAGCAGAGTGTTTGACCCTTTTACCCTTTCTAAATGAAGAACCACTATTCATGGAGGGTGAAATTTGAAATTTTGGGAAGTGGATGAGTAAAAGAGAAATTGAATCAGTAGAAAGGTAGAGAAGTGGTAGAGAAATGTGTGTATGAACTCAATTTAAGCAAAAAATAGAAGAAAATAAAAGAAATTTGAAGAAGAAACCTGCGGTAGTTCTATGGTTTCAAATTGGAAATTTTGTGATTTGAATAAAAATATAAATTTAAGAGGATTTTAAGCCTATGGGAAACTTAATTTTGCATGAAAAACAAAGAAAAATGATGGATTGTAAAGAGAGAAAGTTGTCAGTAATACATGCAGAGAAAACAGTTCAAGATCAAGGAAAAATGAGGAAGAAAATGATCATTGTGCAGATAAAACAAGAAAACGACGAGCCGTTTACTGAGTTATTGGTGAGCTGTTATAGTCTAGAAAGTAAAACTTTTGTTAATAGGATATCAGTGAGCCATTACTCTCCAGTAGTTTGGCCACTTGTTAATTAGTTAGTGGTGACCCATTTACGGAATTAGCGGTAAACTATTAACGGACAATATGCTTGTTTTAAAAAGCTTAAGATTATCGGCTAAGGGATTATGAAGTTAGCGGCGAGCTGTTATCTTCCAAAATGCTCATCGAAGATCTCCTATAGAATGATTTCGCATATTATTTTAATTTTTTGCCAAATTATGAATTGCTTTAAAGTCATTTCTTGAACTTGGAATATTTTAATAGCTATTTGATGCATTATTATGAAGGCAAAGACCAATTAATCATGTGAAACACATTCAAGAAATCAAACAATGAGATTAAACATACCAGAACAATAGATTAATATGCAATATTCATCATTTCAAGTTCATAAATGATCTTCGTGAATTGCTCTTCATTAAGAGGTTTTGTAAAGATAACAGCAAATTGATTTTCAATGGAAATAAGTTCAATCACAACATCTCCCTTTTGAACATGATCTCTTAGAAAATAATGTCGAATCTCTATGTGTTTAGTTATAGAGTGTTGAATTGGATTCTTTGATAAATTAATAGCACTGGTGTTGTTAAATCTAATAGAAATATGATCTAACTTAGTGTCATAGTCTTTAAGTGTTTGTTTCATCCATAGTGCTTGTGCACAATAACTTCCAGCTGCAATATATTCTACATCAGTAGTAGAAAATACAATTGAATTTCAATCATTAATAAAAAAATAAATTTAATTCTCAATGATTCAACATGAAGAGGCTCTGATACCACTTGTTAGAATAATTAAATCTTATGGTGAAATCCATCACCTAAAACCTATTAAAATTTATGTTGTATCACTAATAATCACTAATAAAATACATGAAAGTGTACCTGAATCTATAATGCTGAATTATCCTCTAGGGTTGTGTGGATAGCCTTCCAAATCAACACTATATTTTAAAGGTCATTTAGTTTATCTGTGCACTCTTTCTGATGATGGGATACCAGAAAGAATAGAAAAGATATATGTGACCAAGGAGGCCATAATCACTTATATACATAACTTTTCATGTTGTCACAAGGTATTCTTGATTTTGTCTATCATAGAATTAGAATGTCATTAGGTCTCTACACATTAAAAGCTCACACTCTATTAGATACATTAAAGTTCAAATTACCGAAAACCTAATTAGATTACTTTTAATTGGGCTTAACGTATATGACTGTTGACAATACATAATTATTTATAAATAAGCCCAACATTAAATTATGGATCCAATAATATTGGATTAAATATTCATCATGATATTCTTAATTGCTTTTATTTAGGAGAGTGTTGATGTCTTAGCCTTGAAATGATCCACTTCATTTATTTTTGTTTCCAATATTGGTGCAATCGTAGAACCAAATATATATTTTGTTATGATAAGAATAAAACACTATAAAATCCCAACCAATTATATAAATTCTCAATTTCTGAAGTAAACAAGTTTAGAAATCCAACAATTTGTTTTGCAAGATTCAAATAAATATGATAGCAACTAACAATCTAATAAAATTTATCTAAAACGAGATAACTATCTTTATCATCTTTAAATAACATTAACTATGAATTTTAAAAGCCCTAAATCTAAGGTAAATTCAAAATTAATAAATCTGTCAAAACTAATAAATTCAAAGTTATATAGTTAACTAACCTTCAATTTTAGAATTTTAGGTTATTATTCGATTTTGTCTATTCTTACAAGACACTCATAAGCAGTTGACAAAAATGGAGATTGACACTTGATGGCGAAGAACTTGATGCTCCTCCTTTCTAGTTGCTAAACCTCACGAAACCTCCATTCTAAACTTCCAGACTCAAGATTTATTTTATTTTTTAGTTAGCTACTGACAAGGGTATTTGTGTATTTTTACTTATTATTATGTTATATTCTTGGCATGTAGATAATTGAGTCATAATCTTGACATTTACTAACTGTTGAGTCATATTCCGTGCAATTTTCTCGGTTTTCTTCATATTTGTATTTTTAAAAATATTTTATTAATAAAAAATAGATAATTTTTTTTTACGTAAAGGAGAAAAATGAGTTATTGCTTCATACATAATTTTCTAAAAATATAAAAATTTGTTATTTTTTTCTCATTTTACTTAGAATTTATACAATGATACGGCAATAAAACATAAGATTTTTTTTTTAAAAAACCTTTAATACTATTGTTCTGCCACCTATGCGTTAACTGCTGAGTCTTTACTTCGCTTAATTTTTTAGGTTAAAAGGATATCTAATATAGTCAACGCATCATTTTTTAAAATATAAATCTATCTTTTAAAATTCATACAAAAAAGCTTCATACTTTAATGAATCTCTTGCTCTTTTTTTTTTTTTCATTCAAACATTTGCGTAATTACTGTATCATTTATGAGTTTATATGTTGTTCAGCAATTTTATGTGCTGAAAGATAATGGTCTGAATTTTTAAATTAGTGCCTTAAAAAATTTCTTAAAAGTAAATAAAGTGCTTATTTTGTTTATTTATGTATTTTTATTTTTTTTAAAGTACTTATTTTAAAATTTATTAAGAACAAACCCAATACAAAATTATATTATAATTTATTAGTCACGACGGTCAAACATGACTTTGAATTATATTAATTCTTTATCTTCCAAATTAATTTAATTTCATTTTTTATCCAGCATCCAAATATAACCTAACACTAATATTTTTTTTTTAAAAGAAAAAATAATAACATTTTCTCATTTTCATTTAAATTAAAAGAATATGTACTAAACATATGCATAGCATTATCAACAATTATAAAAATCTTAGCAATACTATTGTACGAAACGTAGATAAAAAAAATTAATACTCTTCATCATCGTTAGGCTACCATATCTTATATTTTAGGCACCTTCAAACAATCAAATTTTATCTAAATACTATTCGGCATTGCAAATACTGTGAGAGATGGTAATTGTAGTTGAAATTCTTTTGATATTTTTTTTTTTGGAAAAGGAAAGGGAGGCGGGTAAGTCTAAATATAATTTTTTAACTCTCTTTTCACTCCCAAGAATCGAACTCAGGCTTTCAAGACTTTACAACGAATATGGTGACTAACCCGACCACACTCTTGGAGGCTCTTTTGATATTATTATTGTACACTTTTACATATCCGTTGTGCCTTCACTCACTTAATTTTTTAAGTTAAGTGGTTCACTAATATGGTAATTTGGGTATACATCAACTTTTTTCCCTCAAATAAATCTTTAATTTTTTTTTTAGACTTAAATTTTGAGCTACCAATTTAATTTATTTTTTCATTCAAACACGTGTATAAATGATGTGTCAATATTTATGAGTTTTTTTTTTATCTTTTTACTAATTTTACATATCGAGATAATTGTCTGAATTTTCAAATTAATGCTAAAAAAAAATTTGTAAAAGATTAAAAATAAATGAAGTGCTTATTTTATTTATTTATTTATCTGTAAGTGCTTAGAAAAAAAAAAAAAAAAAGAAGAAGAAGAAGCTTCTTATACAGTTCATTTAACAACAACAAAACCCGGTTTGTTTACCCGCATACAAAATGATCTTCGTCTACCGCCAACGTGACTAAACACAACCCAACAATATGCAATTCTTTTGTCCGATACCGATACAAAAAATATATTTACTTTTATTTTTATTTATACTTAATTTTAATTAATATTTATTTCCTATTTTCTCTTCCAAATCGGCCGTTTCTTTTCTCTTCATCACGCTCTCTCTTGACTCTCTTCTACTTCTTTCCTCATTCACTATTTCTTTTTTGTTTTTTGAATTAATTAAATTTCACTAATAGTACTAGTGAATCATTTTTTTTATTCCAATTTTTTATTATTTTATGCACTCGATCTTGCAAACAAAGCTTCTTCTCCTGCTCCTTCGTTTCGATTCGTGTAGTTTGTTTTTTTGAAGGTTAGAAAATTTTTAGCTTCCTGATTATTCTAATTAGGGTTTTATGGTGTTTTGTTTTAGTATTTAATTAATTTTAATTTGTTGCTGATTATAGTTTTAACTGTGGTTATATAATTAGGAGGTTAGGGTGATGATGATGATGAATCAACAAGGCAGCGCTCAGAACATAGCATCTTCAGTGGACCCCAATTCGGTCGAGGTAATTTTTTATGGGTTTAAATTTAGTTAAATGGGCTGTTGATATTTAGCTTTGGCTTTAATGAATTGGATTTTAGGCACGTCGTATTTAGTGGGATCGAAATTTGTTTGATTGAATTATGAACTTATTAGAATTGGATTCTAATGCATTTTGGTAGATGTGATGAATTGGGTGGTTTGATGCTTTGATTTTGTCTTGCAAGTTTGACGCTCTGTTGCTGTATATTTGGAAGGAAAAGTTGTTTAGTTTGGTTAAGTGAATTGGTTTGGATTTATTCTCAGCAATTGTGGTCGTGTTGAGTTTGGAAGTTTTGATTTTATGGAAAGTTTTGTCGTACCCGAGCGATCTGATATTATAGTACTGATCAACTGATTGTAAACACATTTTTTTTTATCTTATGACAAGTTTTGGTATTGGTGGGGGTGCGCGAGTCTAATGTTTGCATAAGGGAGACAGTTACATATGCTGTAATCTGTGTGGATTTACGTTTAGGCAGAAGCCTTGTCGTATAGCAGTCTCAATGGATTGTTCAGAAACCATTTTCCGTTTTATGCTGCCTACTTGGATTACAAAGCTTGTTATTTTGTTGTCTTTTTTCTTTGTGTCAAGTACTTTTAGAACTCTTATGGTATCTGCTATTGGCTGAGTTTCTTCCATTTGAAAATATAGTTTGGTTGAAATTTACTCTTTTATATGTTTAACATTTTTTTTACAGAATCAATATGTTGTTGATGCAAGTCAATCACAAGCATCCTCATATTTCCCCTCAGCTACTGGATCAGGAGCAGTTTCATGGGCCACACATGGGGTGAATAATCAATCCACAGAGAATGGAAATTTCTCAAACGCCAGTTTTCATAATGAACCGCACACAGAATCACATGCGAAAAGTCTTCAAGATGGACTTAATGCGACATCCTTCACAAGTTCATCAAATTTAGGAACAACAAATGTTACACAAGATTATGGTGGCTTCACTTCATACCCCAATTCTAGTGATCCTTATGGTTATGGAAGCACAGCTTACCCAGGTTACTATAGCAGCTATCAGCAGCAGCCTAACCATTCGTATCCTCAGCCTGTAGGAGCATATCAAAATTCAGGTGCTCCTTATCAGCCTATTTCTTCATTTCAGAATTCAGGGTCTTATGCTGGGCCTGCAAGTTATTCAGGCACTTACTACAATCCTGGTGATTATCAGACAGCTGGAGGTTACCCAAGTAGCGGTTATAGTAATCAGACCACCTCATGGAATGAAGGCAACTACACAAATTATAGTTCTCATCAATATTCAAACTACACTTCAGACACAAGTGGTGCTTATAGTTCTGGTACTGCACCTGCAACTTCACTGCAATATCAACAACAGTATAAACAATGGGCAGATTATTATGGTCAAACAGAAGTTAGTTGTGCTCCCGGGACAGAAAACTTATCTGTTGCTAGTACATCTAACCAGGTCTGTCAACCTCCTGGTGTTACAGCTGGATATCCTACTGCACACAGTCAACCTGCTCCTATTTACAACCAGTCTTGGCAGCAGGAGTCCAGTTCATCTCATACATCTTCATTGCAGGTTTGAACTACCTTTCATATGAGCTGTAGAAATAATTTGACCTTGCGCACTGCCATAAGGAGTTTGTTTATTATGATAATTATGTATTTCTTAACTTCTTTAATATTTCTTGATAAGGTTTGACAATTAGATATCTGGTTTATGAGATTACAATTTGTTGCAAATTTGTTTTTTGGTCATTCTTAATTATATTGTGATTGTGCTACCTTATGAGTAATTACTTAGCATGTATTTGGTGATTTAGTTATTATTTATTTATATTTTGAGATAATGTAAACCGATGAAATAAACATAAAAAATTGGGTATATGACTACTATTGATGATAGATCATACCTTCTATCTATGGTATGATTTTATCTTTTTCGTTTTCTTTGATTGTTCTATCTTAATATGGGTGTCATTAGCATTCTCATATTTTTGTGCGCTCCCCCCACCCCCTTCGTTTCCTCCTTTATTATGTGCTTTCAGATAGGGCACATTGGGTGAAGATCTATTTCTCTTCAAACTGTTAATATCAATTTTTCATTAAAGTTTCTCTTTTTGTTTTTCCCTTGCTTTTCTAATCATTTCATTTGGAGCTTATGTGTTAATATTCCCTTTATCAATATATATATATATATATATATATATAGAAGAAAATGATAGGACCATGTTAAGATTATCATAATAAAAAGGAATGGTAAGAGATTTGGATATAAAGCAGCGGGATAAAAATATCCCGGTATTGAGGAGAACTTTTGATGGCTGCAAGAATTTATAAGCTGCTTAAGTGATAAATGTACTTTTTCACCGAATGGCCAGCTAGTGGTGGTGTACTGAATATTTGTGGTATGTGATAGAGTAGTACACAATTGTAAACTTATGCTGTATGAAAGAACTAATTGTGGTATAATGTTCTATCATTATTATTATTATTATTTCACACAAAGTAAATGCTAATTCTATGATTGTTGCATATATATGCTGAATAAGTGAGGGTATGCATGACGCAGGTAGTTTCATTATCCACATGTTGTTTCTTTTGTGTCATATGATTGCAATGACTATGTTTTCCTCAAGAAGAGAGCTGGATTGTGGATCCCTCTTTTAGTGTAATGTCAACCATTTGGAGATGAATGTAACCAACCCATATGAGTATGAGATGTATGACACATGTTATGTAAACCTTATTCATGTGAGTAGCAATGTCCGTGACAGTGATTTTCTGACATATGTGTTCTTGAGTGTGATAAACATTTCTTGATCAGACTTATTTTCCTTCAGTTTCCTTGAAGATTTTTTAGGAATTTCCCTTAATTAGTTATACAATTTTTCAATTGATTTGATATATCTTTGAAATAGAAGGCGACAATATTCACTCTCATCTCATGTATTTTGAATTGTTGTCCTTGTTTAGTTTTTTTACTGGACTAAATGGATTTGTTAGACAGACTAAATTGTCATCATATTGTGTTTTTCTTTTCAGCCGGCTGCAACAATTAATGGTTCTCATGATAGTTATTGGAAACATGGAACTCCAAGTTTTCAAAATCATCAAGTCAGTCCTGTACAATCACACTATCCTAAGCCTTTGGAACAGAAAACTTCTTACAATAACTTTCAGGATCAACACAAAGTTGCATGTCCTCAGGGTCCCAACTCACAGTATGCTATTGGTCAACAGATGGCCCCGAGTTATCAGTCACCGCCTGTGCAAACTTCTCCACAGTTGGATAATCGAAGGGTAAGCAAACTGCAGATTCCAACTAATCCTAGAATTGCTTCAAATTTGGCCTTAGGTTTGCCAAAAACCGATAAGGATAGCTCTACAGACAATGCAGCAGCAAAACCGGCTTATATCAGTGTTTCTCTTGCAAAGTCAAACGAAAAGGTTGTGTCTCATGCCGATTCTAGAGTTGAGGTAAGAATCCTATTTTGCTTGTTTTTGTGCTCCTTCTAACAGTCACATAACATTTTTGATGTTGGCTGTAGAATATGAAATGAGTCTTGAATGCATGTGCATTTTAGCTCTTGTTATGGTTAACTCTTTGGAAGCATTGAGTTCACTGTTGCTTTATTCGTCTAAATTTGTGCAACTTGGTTATCAACTGCTGATGTATTTTTATTCATTTTGTTATACTTCAGTTGGATTACTTGTGTTTATTATTTTTTTTATAATCTTTAATTAGTTCTTAATTTGTAAGAAGTTGAAATTACACGATTGGAACTCACAGGTAGTTAAATTATTAGTGACTTCCAGAACTTCTAGTAGCCAAAAGGGTTGTTAGCAAGTAGAAATGACAGGTTGCCACAAGTTTTCTGTGAATTACTTGTGTTATTATTTTGTGTTAATTTTCCCGAACACCCATTAAAATCTATATATTTCACACCCCAGAATTGCAGAGAATAGGCTATCAATTTTAAATGCCCAATCCATTAAATTTCGTCGTTAGCAACAAAACAGCAGAAGAGCAAATACAACTTTGGACATATTTGAATAAGCTAAATTACAAATAATTACATAAAATTAAAAAAAAAAACTAATTAAACCCTAAAACCAATCAAATCCTAACCCTAAACCCATCAAACCCTAAAAGACTAAGAGGAGGTGGTAGTGTGGGGATGATGTAAAATACGTCAATTTAATGTATTCGGAAAAAAATTAACCTTATTATTTCTATGGAGATAAGTTTTGTATGCATGCAGTACACTGTTGAACATATGGTTTGAGTTTTCTGGCATAAACGTTAATTTGATGGTTATAGATCATTTGCTCAAACTAACTGGGATACCAGAATGTTTATCTGAAGTATCAGTCAGAGGCCTTCTGAAAGCCCAAGTGAAATCTGTTTGTATCAGGCATTTTTCAATTTTCATCCTTTGCTTTTCATGGTACAAGTATGTTGGGCAGCTTTTCATACTGTCCTTTTTGATGAAGTCGATGATTTATGATTGCTGATTCATGCAGCAATTATTGTTGCTTGCAGCCTGGTACCTTTCCCAAGTCACTATGTGGTTATGTTGAAAGAGCTTTGGCTCGCTGTAAGGGTGATGCAGAAATAGCAGCTTCTCAAGCTGTGATGGGGGAGGTGAGTCTTCTTCTAATTTAAGCTTAACTCCATTTTTGGGATCCCTGAAGAACCGGAAACATGCTAACTCTGAAAGATTTTTTAGGAAGTAGTTGTTCAGTTACAAGGACAATATTATGAACTCCATCGCTGCAATAATTCTTTTGGCCTAATTTTAATTTTGTTGTCGATCATTTTGGGTTGTAAGATAACTGCAGAGATTACAAGGAGAAAGATATTGACAGTCAAAAAGAAAAATGATAAAGATAATGCTTCTTAGGAAGATAGTAACAGTAAAAAAGAAAATAATGAGAAATATAATTCAGAGTTTTGAGAAGCGTTATTAATGAAAAAAAGAGTTTAGAAATGAAAAATTCTATAATCTACAGCCAGTATCCTGTAGTTATGATGAGAAACTGTAGTGTACAACAATGATGCTTTATTTTAAGATATATGATGATTAATTAAAAGCAGATGCTATATAAGAATGTGTATGCTCGTAGGAAATTCTAAAATACCTCAAATTTTTGTCATCTATTTTTCATTATTGTGTTGTACAGAGATGGAATCTTGTAAAAGCTGTGGTAAGTGAAGCATATTGCTTTTGAGTTGGCTTTCTTCTTGTTTTAATGGGCATGTCATAATTTTTTATTCATGGATGCATACATATCTATTTGTGTTTGTTGTGCTTCATTGTCATTCACTGATATCTAAATTTAACATTATCAAGATTTTCCCTTTTCTTTTTTTCAGATTATTAAAAAGGCAAATTCTGATGGAACACTATTCTCACGAGATTGGGATGTGGAGCCTCTTTTTCCTAAGCCTATTACAGAAACAGTCACTAAGGAGTATGTCCTATTCTTATCCGCCTCTCCCACCTCCAAGTTAAAAATATTTCTTTTAGCTTGAAAATTGAGACTAACATCTTGCTTTCTCTTGACCTCTTTTAGCTGCTGCAGTATAAAAGTATGCTTAGTGATCTGTTTTTCATTTGGATAAATTATGCCCTGTTGCAGTTTACCAGGTTCAACTCCTGTTTCTGCATTACCAAAGAATAAGAGAAGTCCAAGTAGACGAACCAAAAGCAGATGGGAGCCTTTACCAGAGGAGCAATTGATTGACAAATTAGCTTCTGCCACTGATGAAACTGTCAAATTTAGTGGTTGGATCCATGCCAATGAAAAGGATAGAAAGGTGTCACTTGATTCACCTCTGTTTTTTCAGTGTGGACTTTGTATGACTTGTGTACTTGCATATATTTGTGTTGGACTAATTTGTTTCATTTTAATTGAATTTACTGCAGCATATAAGTGGCAGCGTGAGCAAGGACGATAGGTTAAATAGTATTAAGTTTCACCTATCAGAGCAGAAATCTGCGGGTAAAAATTTCCAGAGGCCAGTTAAGAGGCAGCGTCTTTCTGCTGATGGTTTTAAAACTGCTGATAATGGTGATGCATCAAGTGATAGTGATAAGGAGCAGAGTTTAACTTCGTATTATTCTGGTGCAATAGCGTTGGCTAATTCACCGGAGGAAAGAATGAGACGTGAAAATCGCTCTAAGCGTTTCGATAAAGGGCAAGGGAATCGGTCAGAAAATAACCGCTTCAAATCAAAAAATGCTAGTACTGGAAACTTGTATGCGAGGAGGGCTAGTGCCTTGGTAATTAGTAAAAGCTTTGATGATGGTGGCAGCAGGGCTGTAGAAGACATTGACTGGGATGCACTGACTGTTAAAGGGACCTGCCAGGAAATTGAGAAACGTTATCTGCGCCTTACTTCTGCACCAGATCCTTCCACTGTAATAAACAATATCTTCTTTTCATTATTGATTTTATAGGCATTCTGAAGTGAACCAAAGTTTATTATTGATGAATCATTGATAATATTTGTGTTGTGTTTTTCCCGTCAGGTGAGACCAGAAGAAGTGCTAGAAAAAGCTCTGCAAATGGTTCAGAACTCTCAGAAAAACTATCTTTATAAATGTGATCAGTTGAAATCTATTCGCCAAGATTTGACAGTGCAACGAATACGAAATCAGCTAACAGTTAAGGTATATATGAATACTTGCATGTATTCTTCTCATCCCTCTGGTGTTCTTAGTACCATGATGATTTTATTTTCAGTATTTATACTGTGTCTCATATTCGATTGCCTTTCAGGTTTATGAAACTCATGCTCGATTGGCAATAGAAAATGGGGACTTACCTGAATACAATCAGGTTGTTGCCTTGCTGTTGCTTTAAGTTGTTTGGCTAAATTTTCTTATTTGCATGCCTTTTTTCTGTTTTGCAGCTATAAAATAATAATTATATAATAATAATCTCAATTTTAGACAGGATGGTGTGCTACAACATAACTGAAGTTTTCTATTTTTCTGCTGAAATTATTATACTAGTTATTAGCTGCTATTCTTCACAGAGTAGAATCTCAGTTCATGTATTTGTATGGTGGTTTAGAAATCCTCTTCCTAGAAATAAAAATTAAAAAAAAAAAAAAGGATTACTGATTTGTTTTGCAGGAACAATTTCCAGTTGTGAAAATGTAGAATGTTTAATGAATAGTTTCCATATTTACATTGGATAATTGTTGTTTTGACTTTGGTTCGTTTTGATTCAGTGCCAATCACAGTTGAAAATCCTTTATGCTGAAGGAATTGAGGGATGCCGTATGGAGTTTTATGCTTACCACTTACTTTGTGTTATCCTGCACTCTAACAATAAGAGAGAGCTCTTATCATCAATGTCAAGGTTAGTGACATATTCACTTATGTCACAAGAAGACTGCTTCTATTGATGTTATATGTTTGCTATCTTGTCTGATTCCATATATTATGTGGTTTTGCAATCAATAATTGTTTGTTATTTCGTGCATTGCAAAACATCTTTAGAATAGAAATTTTTTTTTTTCAATAATTATCTGAGACCTTGATCCATCTATCTGCGCAAATCCCTTTATGTTTTACTTGCATTCACTGTTATACAAGATCAAAGTGGAAGTTACACTGTAAATTTTTAAGAATAGTAAGTTGATTGTTAAATCTAACTGTTCTTTTATTCTGGAATGCATGTATCAACTGCTTATCACATGTGGAGTTAAAAATAATAAAAGACTGTCGAGTTCAGTGCTAATTTGACTCAAATGTGTTAAATTGCCAGATTATCAGATAAGGCGAAGCAAGATGAAGCTGTTAAACATGCTCTAGCAGTTCGTGCTGCTGTCTCTTCAGGAAATTACATTATGTTCTTCAGACTATACAAGACAGCTCCTAACTTGAACACCTGCCTTATGGGTTCGTATATATTACTGAAATATATTCAGCTTTGTGTGTATGTCGTATGGTCAATTATATAAGAAGGCTAACGTGTTTTTCATTTATTTAATTTTTGTCGTCCTTGCAGATCTGTATGTAGAAAAGATGAGGTTTAAGGCTGTGAGCTGCATGTCCCGGTCGTATCGCCCTACGGTACCCGTTTCTTATGTTACTCAAGTTCTAGGCTTCACAGGTGTCTCACCAACAAATGATGGATGTGAAGAAAAGGACTCAGAAGGACTAGAGGAGTGTGTGGAATGGTTGAAGGCACATGGTGCATCCCTGGTCACTGATGCTAGTGGAGAGGTGCAACTTGATGCGAAGGTACACTGAATCAAGCCTTATTACAACTAGGTGAAAAAAATTTCAAGTCCCCCTAAAATAGGTTGGCATAAACATAAAATTATAAGTTGGCAGTCTCTGTTGATGGTCCCCGAAACAGAAGCTATGCTAGCTTTTGGGTATCCATGGCCTTTCTCTCTCTTTTGTTGTTTTTCCGGCTGTGAATTAAAGATGTGCGTATCTTTACATGCAGGCATCGTCATCTACTCTATTTATGCCAGAACCAGAAGATGCTGTGTCCCATGGTGACGCCAATCTTGCAGTTAATGACTTTTTGGCTCGAGCATCCTCTCAGCCGAGTTGATTGTAGTTAAATCTTTGTGACAGCACTGGTAAGAAAAGAATGAACATTAATGCTGCCCACGATGTTCTGATCTAGCCAAAAGGTTGGGGAATGTTGTCCCAACTTGCTGGAACCTGCGGGTGGACTCGTTTGTAACTTTTAGAGAAGGTATAGATCACAGAGGTGTATATTGAAAATACTAAAAACTAGAATCCAGAATCCCCTTCTAAGAATGGCAAGGAAGGGGCCTGATCCAGCATTTGTAGCAATTGAGTAGATTCCATTTTTTGGATATGAAATTCATTTCTTTTTGACGTTAACACTGTCACACGTGTACTCAAGGAAGATGAAAATAAGCCAAGTTAATCTGTTGGTTTTAGAGATATCGTTAAACATTAATTGCTAAGAAATTTTTAGGTCCAATTTGAAGTGGGTTCGTTTCTGCAGTTGCTTTCTTGTCTCACCTTTACATACGGGTGCCATATAGTCTCTTCGACTCTTTTCATCAAAATTTCGATAAATTAACAGCAGTGAGATCTTCAAAATTTTAAATTTATTAATTTAATGAATATTAATTAATGTATTTATAATTTATTAATTTATAAAGTTAATATTGTGTTCATAATAAAAATATTTGTATAAAACATAAGAACTCGTGTAACTAAAAAATTATTAGACAATTTAGTGGTTCTTCCAAGTTGTATATTTGATCTTCATTGAATAAATTGGACACTTAATAATCTTTTAGTTGGATTGTATGTAGGATAATAATTATATATTAATTTATCAAATTAAAACTTCTGGAGATAATATTTTAAGACGTTTTCTCTCTTATTTTTCTTAAAATATAAAATACAATAATAGCTTTTCATTTAAAAGGTGAAAAAAATAAAATGACCAATAGAATACATAAAATATTATGACAAAAGAAAATAATATATATATCATGTGTATTAAGTTTTGAATTAATTTTAGTTAATTTATACATTAATTAGGCCTTATTAAAAAATAATTTTTTAAAATATTTATTATCTAATAAATTTATCAAATTATTAATATTAATTTATCAAGATTCTACCCTACTATAATAGGCTCATTAACTTGCGACTTTGATTACTGCATTATGTATAAATAGAGATTTTAATCCTCATACGTCATTTATCTAAGTAATTTCCACACTCATTCTCACTCGCCAAACATCTTTTTATTATTTAAAAAAATTTACCCATAACATTAACGAAAAAGAACAAACAATAGCAAAAATTAACTCTATTATAAATAATTACAATTTTTTTTTTTTCCAACACAAATTTATTTCTTCTCAACAGCCGATTCCGGCCACACACTCACCCTCTCTTTCTCGTACTTAACAAACAAAGCACTCACCGCCGCCACAAAATAAACCTGAATCAACACAATAGCCGGCGTGTGATAATTTATCACCCCTTTCCCAGTCGCCAGCTCCACCACCACCAGCGCCGTTAACCCCAGCATCGCAATCCGCCCATTGATCCTCTCGCTATACGGGCTGAACCCAAAATCCACTTTCAACCCGCCCGACATCGGCTCCTTTAGTGGTACCGGCGGCAGGTACATCGATGACCCCGACTTCGCCGTGGACCCCTTTTTGGATTTTCTGACTTCGGCTTTCTTACCGGTTCCGCTCCGGTATCGGATTCGAAGATTGGATAGACGGTTCTCGAACCTGTCGTCCGGGTCGGGTTGGATTGTTTCGGATTCTGCTGGGGTTTCGGAATCGGTGGCGCGTGTGGTGAATGTGAATGAGTAGGTGGAGGTGGAAGGTTTAGGCGCGTGGAGGTTTATGAGTGAGGGGGCGCGTGACGAGGGGAATGAGTTTGTGGAGAATTGGAGAGAAGAAGAAGCTGATATTGAAGCCATTTTTGTGCCCGTGCCGTTTTTCCAGTTAGATAAGGTTCTTAATAAAATTATTTAAAGACTATATAAATTATGTATATTTTTGAAATAGGAATATTTTCTATGGGGTTGTGGATCTGTCTACGTGGCAATAATCAGTGGTGGGTAGGGATTGGGCTTGATTTAGTGACGACTGTTTCTAGCAAATGTTGATTTTGGGTGGGTGCATGAAAGAAGGCCCAATTCATCCAATCAGTGAAAATTAGCTCCAATTGGTCCATCAATGATAGTTAAGTAATTGGAGTTAATTGAAAATATTTTGGAAACAAATGAAAAGTAAATAGTACGAAATCTTATAAGAGATAAAATTAAAAAAAAAAATAGTCTCATAGTGAAATCTTTTTATTTTATAATAAAAAACTTTGTCCTATATTGATGGTATGCATTTTATTTTTTTGTACTAATTATAGTACACCTATCATTGATGAAAGAAAATTGATGGAGGGATCAAGAATAAAATTTTAAAGAAAACATGATATTATGAGGAAAACATAATTAACATGAATTCAAGATAGTTATAAGTAATTTATTCGATAGTTTTGTTGAAATGGTTGTTGATCCATTACAGTCACTCGCATTTATTTTTATTTAAAAAAAATAGTAAAGATATGTCCTACTTTTCATTTCTTTGAAAAGAAATGGTAAAACTACACCTATTATATTTTTCAGGAAGATATTGAGATATTTGGATCGAAGAAGAGTTTAAATGAGGTTTGGAAAATTAATAAATTAATTACAATCTTTTCTTTGCATTGCGATATCCAAATTTAGAGTAACACTATATATCTTAATTTTTTTTTAAATAACTATTTCAAATGATATGATATTTATTAATTGATTGATAGTTCTTTATAAAATCAAAATAAATTAATTATATTATTAATACCACGTTATTTAAAAGAATTATTTAAAATAAAAAATTTATGATGTATAGCATTATTGATCTTCTTTTCTTATTGATGCACGTCATAGCTAGACTCAAATTGAATTATGTTAACATCACCCGTTTTTATGTTGAGTAGTTTTTTTTTTTTTTTTTGTTGGCAGCCAAATTAACTAAACATATTTGTTTAGAATTGGACTCTGAACCTGTGGCTTCCAATATGAGAGGCTAAAGATTCGAACCAACGGGACTATCTGTAGAGGTAATAGTGTTATTCTTATTAATTGAACCATGTAAACCACAAATTTTTAACCTAGCATTTCTTATTAATAACTTAGAACACATTTTCCATTCAGAAAAAAAAAAAAAAAAGAAGAAACCTTATAACACATTTCTACCCTTTTGCATGCGAGTTAACATCAACTGAAAATACTAGTTAACAAATCTTTTTGGGTGTATATGTGTGTGTGTGTGTTTGTGTTTTTTTTTTCCTTCAACACGAATCATCGAAATGAGCACCTTTCTTGCTTCTAAACTTGTACTCAATTTCGCGTATGGTGCTTCATTCCAACTCTCCAAGGCCTCAAGTTCTGGCAAAAGATTTCAAAAACGGAGTATTCTTCTATATCTAATCTCCACTCTTCTTGTTGCCACACTCGATGGCCTTAAGATAGGGCAACAAAGTCAAAATCTGGTATTTCGTGCACATTTTCAAGAGGATTTTAGCTAGCCAGAATGGAAAATTTTATAATATTTGCTTGTAAAATTGACCAATTTGCAATTACGGGTCCTACAATCCAAGGCCTTAAGATATGGTTCAAAAAGTCTTTAAATTCTTGGCTAACATTAATGGCCGCAGTTCGCAAGTATATGGACCTTACGACCACATGCATGCCAAAGAAGAGGAAGACACGGCAATTGATTTAAACTTTGATTTTTGGGCCTATGCCTGGCTGTAAGCTTTAATTCTCGACATGAAACAAAATTATTTCTCTTTCTTTTCATACTACAAAATAATCTTACCAAAAACAATATTATTAACGTATACAAGTTAAGTTTCTTCGAGTATTAGCTTAAGAGTATTGTATATACAATATTTCATTTTCATCATTTTCCCTTTGAAAACCAAGTTTTACAGTATCAAGTAAATAGAACAGATGTTTAAAATGATTTTTGAATTGTTGAACATATGGGTGACATTTAAATCCTAATGTTCATAAAATGGGCTAAATGACAAACTTAAATTCATCATTAATAATTTAAGATTAATGAAAACATGCACTTTAAGAAATCAAAATTACTTTACTTATTACCATATTTTACTTTGTAAAAAATAAAAAAACCATATGCATCTTAAAAATTATATATATATATATATATATATATATATATATATATATATATATATATATATATATATCTAATAAATCATATCTTAAGTTATTAAGTCAATAAATAAATAAAAGATAATCAAAACATCCATTTCAATGCAGTGTATTAGAGTATATATTTTTCTTGTCTTTTAACTTATTCTTAAGTCATTCATTGGAATCCTTATATATATATATATATATATATACTGCAAGGTGTTCTTAGGATATTATGCCGATTAAAGCAATGATTTTAGCTTCTCAGTGCTGAATCTCGTGAAAACTTATCAAATATATGTGATGATAATTAAGAATGATCGACAGTAGCTATTTTTCGTTGAACCACATGAATTAATGAAAACAGAAAATAGAAAAATGTATACGTAACAATGAAAACACATGCAATGCTTGTGTTTCTTAATATACGGTGATTATGAGTGATCAACTGAGGCAAGAAATCTGCTACCAAACTTTGTGAATGAATGAGTTAGAACGGCATAATCGTGTACAATTTTATAACTTAAAAAGAGTTTCCCATATGGATTTCAGGTATTTAACTATACAATACAAAATAATAATAATAATTGATTTTATCAAAATTATTTCATCATCTAAAATAATCCTGATCTTCATTCTCCAACTTATTAAGAATTAGTCATTCTTCTTTGAGTTCACACTATATATACACATACATTATTTTTTGTCCTTTAGTGTATTAGAGTTTATATATATATATATATATATATATATTATCTTTTTCCTCTGTCCACGTGAAAAATTCATGCAGACATGTACCTAAACATGACTATATATTTATATATCAAATTCTTTCTTCTAATCTCTATATGGTTTCTAATATAGAAAGTATTTTCTAATCTATTCCATATTCAAGAAATTAGGTGATTTCTATTTTCAGAATCATCTTGTTTAACAAATGCAACATGGGTGCAACTGCAAACAAAGAAACAATTAATGAAACATTATTCAACAACATTTGACCTTACAAAATAAACAATGAGAAACAAGATAAGTCCAAGTTAGGCTAACTCTACAAGTTTTTTTACATAATCATTCACTCATAAAAGATGCAGAACAAGTAGGTGTTAGGTATAGCCTTCCCTCTTAACACCATCTCCATATTAAATTTGTCAGTTTTCGAGCTTATTAATTAATGGATCAACAATAAGTTTCAATTCATACAAATTCTTCAAAAAATAAAAATGAACACTGAATGAATAAGTAATTAATCATGAACAGAATATGATTATCAACATACAAAGATTATCACAGTAACTAAAAATATAACAGTTTTACAGCGGAATTAATCCATACTCAAAATTATTTAAAAAGAATAAAATTGCACACAACAGAAAATTTTACATGAAGCCCACGTAACATTTTTCAGTGTAATTACCTTCTCTTGTTTTTACTGCCAAGCAACAAGGAGAAGTAAAAGAGAAACCTGAAGAAGAATCCCCAAGCCACCGTAATCCACAAGCAACCCCACTTGCTCAGTTGAGTAACGGCTTCCTTGTCCAGTATATCTACGCCGGTGGTCAAGCACGTGGACGTCGTGATCCTCATGTTCAAGGTTCTGCCCAATGTCTCTAACAACCTCACTTTCATGGCAGTCGGGACAGCCCCGAGCGGCGTGTTGTCGAAAATCTGAACACCACGGACGAAGCACTTAACCGGGTTATCGAATTCATTCTGCAACACGGCTTCATAAGGGTACTTAACAAGTGAAAAATAGTGGAACCAAATCCAATAAGGCGGGATTCGGTCCCGGTTGATGAAGAAGCCACTGAACAGCAAGAAGTAAGCTAAAATGGCTACAACGATGGTGTAGCCGAGCATAACGTGAGGGACGACACCTGATAGGAACGTAACGAAGGAGTTACCAGCCCAAAACGATGCGAACATCATCAAGAAGTAGAAAAGGAAGCCGGAGAAGCCACCGTCGAGACCCACAGCCCAGAAAGTTATGGCCGAGAATGCAAATGAGAGGAAGACAAGAGCCGGAAGTGAGGTCAACGTGTGAGATAGGACATAAGAGGACCTCCGGTAGGCGTTATGAGCTGTCTCTCTCATGAAAATGTAACGCTCTTGGAGGAAAACTGGGAGGGCGTCGGCACACGTGTAGAAAGTTGTTGACATGGCGAATGCGAAAAAACCTAATCGCTCTTGAACCCCTTTAGGGGAGTTATCGAGCTTCCAAAAGATAGTGGCTAGGATGAACCCAGTGACCATGACCGCAGCGGCTCGGATGCCGAACAGTTCCGGCATCCGTCTCGAATTTGTGACGGATCTTTGAGACAACACAACCATCTCTTTCCATGCGGGATTGGCAAAATTCGGCACCATTGACGTGGGGCTGCTGGCGTCATTGTTTGTGGCGCCGGACACTAACTTGCCTCTTGATATACTTGCACTTATCGCTTCTTTTAGGGACAGGCCTTGTGAGTCCGAGTGCGCGTTTGGGTTTCTTGATTGCTTCATATTCTGCCACGTTTTGTTGAACTCGACAAGGCTCTTGGTTCCACCGGGCGACCCTTCGAGTTCTCGTATCAAGTCGAGTGCAAACTCGGTCCGGTTCTCGTTCTCGGGTATCGGGTGGCGGAACTCGGCGAAAAAGTTGGGCAAGTTCATGGGAGAGCCGCTGTAGACGGTCTGCCCGCGGGACAAGAATATCATCCTGTCTAACAACCCGAGAATACGGTAACTCGGCTGGTGGATCGTCATAATTACGATACTGCCACTCTGAGCGATTCTCTGCAGCACCTTCACGACCATGTAAGCACTCGTCGAGTCCAAACCCGAGGTTGGCTCGTCGAGGAACAACAAGATTGGGTCGTGAATTATGTCGATTCCAATCGAGACACGACGTCGTTCGCCGCCCGACACTCCCCTGTGTCCTTCGTCTCCTATAACGGTCTTTGCCGCGTTCCTTAAGCCGAGTTGATCGATCAGAGCTTGGACGCGAAGCTTCTTCTTCGACTTCGACAGCGTACGTGGCAGCCGAAACTCGGCTGCGAACATCAGCGTCTCCTCGACGGTGAGCATCGGGAACAGAAGGTCGTCTTGCATGACGTAAGCTGATATCACCTTCAGCATCCTCGACTCCAACACTTCGCCGTTTAGCTTGATCGTACCTTTCAAGCTTTCTTTTGCGATGCGATTCGCCAGTGCATCGATTAGAGTCGACTTCCCGGAGCCGCTAGCGCCAAGCACAGCCATGATCTCTCCGTCGCGCGCCTCGCCAGAGATGTCGTTCAACAGAGTCTTTGTTTTGGAGAACAAGTTCTCGCCTGGAACTGGATCCGTCGCTGTGGCGGCCCCGAGGCTGTGTGGTTGACGGCGGAACACCGCGGGGAGAGTGATGAACTTGCGGTGGGCTTTGACGCTGTAAGTCAAGTTGTTAAAGGACAAAACAAAAGGCAGCGATCTTGTATCGACGCTGCTTGTGTCGCTGACGTCGAGAACCTGATGGACCGGAGTCTCGTCGCCGGTTTGCTCCTTACGTACGTCGCCGACTCGCTTTAGCAACTGGCCGAGAGTGGGATTCGATGCGGCTCGTGTGATGTGGCTCAGCTCCATTGAGTTTGTACTGAAGAACGGAAAAGTGTCTTTTGCTGGCGATATATTATTCTCCGCAACAACGCGATTAGACATTTTGTGATTTGTGGATTATGAAACTTTTTCAAGTATTTATAGGAGATAGTAATTAACCGCGGTGATTAACGTTAACGCCGTGATTGCATGAGTAACGCTGGTTTACAGGAGAGGCTGTTATTGTTTGTGAGGGGTTAACAGCATTTCTCACGTGGCGGGTAGTGGTGAATGATGCGGTGGCGTTTTGTAAAGGAAATTGAAGTTTGTGTTTTGTTGGGGGTTGTGTGGGATTTTGTGTTTATATAGAAATGAATGTATACATGGGAAAAGCTGAGTTTGTTTTAGGGTTTAAGCGGTATTATATTTTAATTGATAATTGTTTTTAATTAATTATCAGTAATTAATTTTACTATCCTATGGATAGAAAGGTAAGAGAACGGTGACCTAAATCTCCTAATTTTGTATCATGCCTATACGTCTTTTGTTTCTTGGAGAAGAGAATGATAAGAGTGGGACACGTGGGTGGTCGTGATTGATTGGTTTTGACACGTGGCAAAATGGGTTTATTTGAACTTTTAATTTCGTTAAATTAGGTTGGATGTTGATCTACTGTGTGGGCTGTGGCGTAGCTTGCTTGTTTTAAGTGTAGTTCACTAAAAATTGCTGACTCAATTTCAGTTTCATGGCATAAATTATTAATTAATTGTAATAATAGCACGTACAGCCGGCGGCAACTCGAGATAAAATCAATATATATATATATATACACACTACGAAATTTAACAAGGACTTGGATTATTATATTTTTTTTAAATATTAATATAAATATATTAGAATAAGAAGTTTATTATCATAGGCGTACTCCACCCACGTTAACCTGATTATGATTGGAAGAGGAATAATACATTTTTCATAGAGGGTCTTGAACGGTTGCCCTTACTAAATCACTCGAACCAAAAGTTTAAGTGGCATTTTGTTTATTATAATTTTTTTTTATTTACATGAGATTATTGCTCCTATTACATGAGTTATAATTAATATCGAAGAAAATTACACGTCTGTACCATGATTCTGTCCACTCGACTAAAGGCGAGTGGTTGGCACTTTGGTTATTATAATTAAATTATCATAAGTGGTTTTATTTGTGAAAATTATTGCATTCATTTAAAATCATTTTTATCCTTAATCTAGATTTAGATTGATAAGATTGTGTGTAATATAAAATGTCAAATTCGTTAATATTACGCTTTGAAAACACAAACTAATTGGAATAGAAACTTCTACTATAATAAAATAGGAGTAGAAGTAGCTTAGACTACAAGAAAAGTTTCTTGGGCGGTTGCATTTATTGAAGCTTGAAGAATTTTCTTAAATAATTAATTAATAATACAATAAAATCAGTAGGCTATTTATGGAATTATTAAATTCTAAATGTGGACCTTCAAGGGACTCCATTGCCATGCAGGTTACGCTTGGGAACTTAGCTGTTTTAATTAAAATTATCTTAATAATGATGATAAATTAAATTCAATATAGTAACGATTGTCATTTGTCCTTCCAAGTAATCTCTTTTTTCTGTTTAGGGTTTTCTTTGGGACATCAAGTTTGGAATTGGTCGTACTCTACAGTTAATTTCTTATGCAATTCAGCGTGAGCCACGAGTATGCAAACTTGCAAACAGTAGGATTATACGAGTAATTGCAAGGCAAAGTTCGTAATTGATTGACAAAAAATGGTTACACAATTTTACCTCCATGCATGAAATTTGAAAAGATCTTAAAATAGCTACCAAAAAAACCATGATAAAAGTCCATAAGTTAAGGTATATACATATAATGCAACGTTTCTGTAAAGTTAATCAAACAAAGGGTTACTTCAACCCATAAAAGCATGATTTAGGAAAAAATCAATTTTAATTATGTTGACACCATTAAGTCTGTCAGTTAATGAAGTTATAGATTTCTTGTTTGGTAAATTAACCACTAATGCTTTAATCTTTTCCCAACAAAGAGAATTGATAGTTTTTTGACACCAACTTTTTGTTATTTTGTTCTATAAAATTCATGAAGCATAAGAAAATCGGCTTCCCTTGTCGTAATTAAACCAAATTTATGCCGTTTAGTTCCATCAAAACTTTATAATATATTAAAAATGAGAATGTTGTGATAAATTAAGGTTGAAAGAGCGAGAATGAGAAAATTGGTTAAAGTTATAGCCAAATTAATAATTTATCAAACTATTTCCATGCCAAGTTGATTTATTCAAGGATCATTAGGATGTGAATTTATTAGCCTTACTATAAGTAATAAAATCAACAATTCTTGTTTCTTAACATTTTGGTACTTGTTTTCTCGTAATTTGGATAGCTATAATTTAGATGTAAGAGTCATAAAGGGTGACTTTGGACACACTGTATTGTAATTGCATTAGTTGTATTACGTTAGGTTATATTTCATTATATTATATTAAAAGTGTAATATAATACTATATTTGGTGTATTATGGATTGTATTATGTAAAATAACATTTTTTATATTTATATTAAATTAATAATTTAATATCCATTTATATTCTATTTTTATTTATATTCAATTAATAATTTATTTTTTAATTAAAATAAATAATTTTCACCACTGACCACCACATACACGGTTACCACCACTGCTCGTTGATGTACTTTAGTATCATGGACTATATTTGAAAATTTTTAGAATTCTTACTGTTGGGGATACGCAATGTTGCAGCTATTACTAATAAAGGAATTTCGTTCGCCATAAATCTACGATCAAAGTCTCAATTTTTAAATTTTTTTTATTCTAAAGTTATGAAAAACATAAGCTTCTTTGTGAATAATAGTTGCACAGTTACATAGCCCCAATGATAAGAATTTTAAAATTACCAATATTAGTATAAAACAAGTTGTTATCTGGCGACCACCAGCTGCTGGCTGCCATTGAAATATCACTATTGAACTATTGTGGTCAGTTCATCAACACTAGCGGCAACATATCTAGGTTTTTTATTTTTATAATAATATATATTTTATTAGTTTTTATTATTTTAATTAAAGAAATAAAAAAAAAATTAAAAATTTTGTGTGGTGTGCCAAACATGGGTTTGCATTGCATTAGCTAATGTAATCCCCATATAATGTGGTGCCAAAAACACCTCAAGAATAATTTTATAATGGAAAATTATCTCTGTATGACCTATATTTTGTCATATATACATCTAATCACCGTAAAATTGTGACATGTTCTTAGCATCATCTTTATTTCTAAACTTGTATTAATCAACTACTTTGACATTAAGAACTTAAATAAAATATCATTTTAAAAGACCATTTTATCCTACAAAATTTTTGAAAAATAAAAAAATTATAATTACCATTTAATTAATTGATGAAATATTATTGAAAAATTTGGGTGTGTGAGTACCATTTAATTAATTAAAAGACTATTTTATCCTACAAAATTTTTTAAAAATAAAAAATCATAATTACCATTTAATTAATTGATAAAATATTATTAATTTTTTAATTCTTTTGACACAAAAAATATGTAACACTCATCTCAAATATTTTTTTAGAGGAATCTCAAAATAAAAAAAAATTATCAATCATACAATCATATTATCAAACAATTTTCATTGTTTAAATTAACCACCAAAATAATAATAGTTTAAACCAACTTTGAATAATAAAAAATTATAATTACAAAAATTAACATATAAAATTTTAAGATTTATTTGTTTTATTAAAATTAGAGGTATTCTAATAATTATAAATTTTTTTATTTTTAAAAATTTTTTAATATAAAATTGTTAAATTCTTAATATCAAAATGATTGATTGATACAAAAATAGTGTAAACATTATATCAAAATTTTATAGTGATTATAAATGTATATATGATGAAACAGATGTAACGCATAGATAATTCATAATTTATCTTTTATAACAAGGGAATTGCTTGCTTTAATTTGGATAAGTTAAAGAGTGATGCAATTAGCAGCCCTCCATTATCGTTTTCGAACCTTAATTTGTCTTTTTCCTTCAATAAACCCCAGCCAGCCAGAGCCAGTCTCTCTTCAACCTCGACCCCGTGTCAGTTCTCTTTCTTCAACCCCTCTCATGCAAGGTTCTTTTTCTTTTTTCTTTCTTTTTTTTTTTGTAGCAAAGACTGTTGAGTGTTGATAACATCCCAATATCTTGTGTACAATAAGCTTAATTTATTTCTAACTTTATATTTATTTTAGATTTTTGCTGTTATGGCATTCCATTTCAAAATAAATATGTATAAAATATGCACAAGGCTAATTGTCTCCTACCATTCTAATAAAGTTAGTAATTTATGAAAACTTCACAAAATTATATTTCCTACAAAAATAAATTGTTAAGTGAAAAAAAAATTACTTCGGGTCAAATTCTTACTCTTTTATAATTGACTTTTTTTTAAAAAAAAATAGTAAGTTTTAAGAGATTTTAATAGATTATAAAATAAAATATTTTGTATTAAAATATTTTTTTAATTTATATCACTTTAGAACAATAATTTCTGGTTATATTTTTTTCTCTCTTTATGAAATAAGTAGCCAAAATTAAATTTTAAATTTTAATACTGACAATTAAACTAATTTTTTATTTTATTTATAATTAATCTAACTTTTTTTTATTATATTTAAAACACTAAGCGATAGAACTTATTGAAAGATGATCCTAATCCCTTCCTTTTAATTCCAGCTGCTCGAATATAAACCCTAGATTTTGTTGCACGCCTCGTTCACCGACTCACCCACCTCTTTGAAGATATTAAATGCCCTTTTCCTTGGTGTGGAAGCACTCGACTTTATTCACTGAAAGCGAGTCAACAAAAAAGTCTAACTCATTTAATAAAAGCGTGATGCTAAGTCATAATAGGAGTAATTTATAATTTATGTAAAATTTAAGAAGTTTCACTGAATTATTACAACTCATTTAATAAAATGTATCGTGATCCAATTGTAACTTACCTCATTTAATAAAAGAAAAATTTATAAAAATAACCAAATAATTTTAATAAATATCTAAAATAACCATCACAATTATTTCTTTCTTCCTTAGCTATTTACTGTACTTTTTTATCACAATACCCTTATCTATCCCAAATCCAAACTCGGCAAAATCGTCCCTGACGACACTAGCTCTATTTTGCATTTTCCAGCAATAATCAATGGCGGTTGGATGGGCTTTTGAGAGTGAGTTCATATTTGGCAGTTGGACGAATTTAGTTCCGATATTTTGGAGGTGTTTTTCTCTTTAATTTCTGATAATTTTCACTTTGTAAGTTTTTTTTTTTTGGTAAGTTTAATTGGTTATAAGTCAGTGTATAGATGCATATAGATGAGATTATGATTGATTGTCCATAAATATTAGAGATTGTTAAGTGAAAATTAGGTTTGAAGAATGATACGCGAGGTGCTCGATAAAATATCTCTTGGGTTATATTAAATAATTGATTGTGTATGCAAGATTAAGGTATTAATGGTGTGATTGTAAGTGGAGTGTAGGTGCGATTGGAGCAGAAACGCACGTGCGAAAAGTGCAAATCCCGCGTGTGACAGCACCTGTCCCGCGCGCGCATGAGTGCGATAGGCACCTGTTACACGAATGAATATTTTGTAATAAATTTTTTTTCTTGAATCAATATTATGTGTTTTTTTCTTGAATTATCGGATTAACTAATTAAAAATTTAATTTTTTTGCAAACATAATGGCCATAAAACTAGGCACGATGAAGATTCCGGCAACGGATCACTTCTCCATGTATATTACAAATACCTCAAAATTTGAAAATGTGATGGAAACTATCAAGAGGAATTTAACAAAACAACAATTAAGATTATTCAGGAAAGATATATTTGGTCATTTCGTAAAGATGGATACCTATGTGTTTAGTGATGTAATCCTTCATAACGCTATACTTAGGCAAGTAGAGTATTGTGATAAGCATGATGAAAATCAGTTGTAGTTTAAATTTAGTGGCCAATTAGCATGTTTATCAATCGTTAAATGGTGCTTAATTACAAGACTTTGCTATAGTACATACGACTTACACAAATAAGCCAAATTTTCTGCAGATAACAGGTTACGTGATTTATACTTTGAAGGTAATTTAGGTGCTACTCTTAAACGATTTGATGAAAAATTTGAAAATTTAAACTTTAATGATATGGATGATGTTGATGCGCTAAAGATCGCACTATATTACTTTGTGGATAGAGTACTTAATAGTAAAAAAAATAAACGTGTACCAAATTCATTATTGTTAAACTATGTTGATGATCTTGATTACTTTAGAAGTCTTCCATGAGGTCGTTTATCTTGGAAAATGGTATATAAAAATTTGGACACTGCATTGAACTAGAAAATAGAGGCTTTCTAGGATAATACTCTTAAAAATTATCCCCATCATCCCCATAATCGCAAGTATTATCCAAATGGTTATCATCATCATCAATAGGAGCATAAAAAATACTATCGTCTTCATTATCAATTGAGCTATGGCATGGATCAACATTAATGTTATTTACTATTGTATTATTCGTGTCATTAATGCGATCATCATTGTAATAAAAAGGAGAGCAACCTTGTTACAGTAAGGTCGTAAGCGATAACACCTCTTCTTCAACAGTTGTCAGTGTAACGACGTTCTCTTTTTCAACATACTCTTGATTTCTTACTTTAAGGAATTTGCTAACAAAAAATTGGATGCACCTCTCATTCACAGAATTAGAGCTCATATGTATCATAACTTTTACTATTTCATCATCATCTATATCCATAGGTATTGAACATACGAGTTAGGTAGAATATCTCGACTGTAAAGTTGTCTTCAATGTAATGCTGTAATCATTCGGATTTATTTGTAAAACTTCATATGCTTTTGAAATAAATGCATCAAATGTATAGTTTTTAAAAATAAAAAAAGATCTATTTTTTTTTATTTTTGTACTCAAAACGACTGTTTGTCAATTCCTCTCATGATCTATCAAAACACATTTGAAGAACAAATAACTCCATTAAGCCTAAGAAAGAAAAAAAATTAGTACTTAAAAAAATTTAGAGCTAAGACATGAGTCGGCCAACCTGTCGCATGGTAGCCTGTCACATATTTTTTCTCAGAAAACGTGCATGTCATATGTTTTTGGGTTCATCTCCAAACTCGTTTTACTCAAATAACTCATAAATTTCAAATAATTAAAAAATAAAACTACACATTATGTAAAACAAATACTAACCTCAACTTTTTACTTTCTAATTGATGAGTTGATGATTAGTGGGTGAGTTTTATGGATTATAGTGTATTGGATTTTGGAGAGTTTTGGTTGAGAATGTGTGAATTGTTGGTTTTGTTTATAGATATGAGGGTATTTAAGTTTATAAAAGAAATATATAGCTGCATATGAAAGAGAAACTTTAGGTGCTTATTTTATAAATTCACTAAATTTTTTTTTTGCTATTGTTATAAATTTCCCTTAATAAAATATAATTTAGCAAAACCCTTAATAAAGTTGTCATTTGTCAATTTTAAAAAGTTAATGTGAATGTTTGTTTCTAGTTATTTGTACATACTAAGTGGAGCTTGAATATATATAGCATGCTGCTCTTGTTACTTGATATAATAAGGTAACAAACATAATATACTTATCAGGAATTCCCAATTCTTAACAAATTTTATTACTCTTATCTTATATTTCTACAGCCATTAAATTTTTATCAAACAATTGTTATTTAGTTATGCTTGTTACCTTATTATGTAAGGTAAGAAACTCATATCATGCATACCTTCGAGATGAAGATGCTAATTGAAACTATCAACCTTAATGTCTATTGTAGATGATTTTTAATGTACTAATACATATTGAATGAAATTTAATTTGTTTCTTTGTCTAAATGATAACGATATGACAATAATATCACATATCTGATTAATATTCAAAAATTAGTCTCTACATATTGAATTTGAGAATTAACTCAATATAATTATTTTCAATCAACGTGAGATTTTTGTGTATAACATTCATGATACGTGTAGGTCAATCTTTCTATCTAGTTTGAAATGATAGTATTCTAAAATATTATGAAACTCTGTAGGTTTCTATAAGATAGCGTGAATCTCCTCTTATGCATGTGTTAGTTTTTTAATATACCATATAGAAATCATGGGTCAAATTTATTCTTAAAAGTTAATCATATAAGTTAGAAGCTAACTCGCGCGTACTTAGCCTAAGAATTATTCTCAGTTGATGTGATTATCTCAACATCCGTTTTATCCAACGTTTTTCTGTATATACTAGCACAAGCTCTAGTATAGGCACAGGTCCTCTTCTACTACCGTAGAAGCTTAATTGAATGAATTTTTCTCTTTTAACTAATTCTTTGTACGTATTAAAAAGTGATTGGTCCAAAATAACCTTTATGCAAAATCGGGGACGACATTGGCACTCGAGGGTTTCATCATGTATACTGCAAGATACAAATAAAATTCTTCAATCTTAAGGCTGAAGGTTTTATAACATATTAAGAGATCAGGCTCACTAAGCAAACGAGAATGGCAAGCTATGAAGAAAAACGTTGTAAAACTTTGAATGTTAAATTAAATGTGACAGTGAAACTACTAATTGAAAAGGTTATCTTGTTAAACTATCTTTGCTTCTTGCCCTCTCAGAAAGCCAAGCAATGGGGGGGAAAAAAAGACTAATAAGTGAGGTAACCAATAAAGCACTTACGCAAATAACCACTTTTGGCACATAATAGACTCTTCTTGGTGGTTAATGTTAGATAGACGACCATCTCCTCACCGAATTGGAAGCTAACTCACACCTATATTTGGGGGCTGTGAGTGAGTAAAAATTGAAAAGTCTCAAAGTCAAAACAGAAAATGGAGCATGAAATCATAAATCATGTGCAAGTGACTTGCATGGACATCGGTTTATGAGGGCATATGGGCCTCATCTCATTATTTATAAGCTGTTTAGTCAAAATTTTGCCTCTTTTATTTGAATTTCTAAAGATAAGAGACTGTGTTTGTTTGCTGTCCTTGCCCAAAATTTACTTACAAATGGACTTTTCACATTTGTGGGCAAGGAAAAGTAAGTTCAAATTTTCCCGTGATTGCTATTGCTGTTGTCATTGTAACTTTCGGATTCGGTCACATAATTTTTTTTTTTTTCTTTTCGTTCATACTGTATTAATTTGACTAAATTTAAGAACCACTTCGAAATGCACCTAAAAATCATCACAGTTTTTAAAGAAATGAATTGGATTTTACAAAATGGTTCTAGAGAGACTTATAATTCAATTTATCTCAACCAATAAGTTGAATTTCATGATGCCAATAGATAAGATAGCATCCAAAAATTTCTTTTAAGTAATTGATTTTTTCACGACGAGTAACACGGTCTCAGATCTCTGTCGAGAAGCTGGAGCAATAGTATTATGAATTGATCAAAGAGTTGTATACTATGTTATGTGTGGAACTTCAAGTGATGTAACATTGTAACCTAACTAGTAACTTGGAGTTAATCACGTCTTAATTTTGGGAGGAACACCAGGCCATCCCTTGAGACTCTAATCTCACAACATCTCACTTTTTTTTGGTCATACGTCTCTTTTAGAATCTGTCAAGTCATGGAACGTCTGGTCAAGCCTTTTAGATCATCACAATTCACACACACAATGGGAGAGAAAGCGTAACCAAGCCCATAATGTGTGATAGATAAGCGTAAAACAAATAATATCTGACGCTTCAAAGGATTATTCTTGAATATGACATGCTCCAAGCTGAAGTGGGTACCTGAACAAAAGTTTCACTACGGGTGATGGTACTGATGATCAAATCCACTCTCCAGTCTCCCGTCTAGGGATGGCAATGGATCGGTCCTGACCTAAGATCCATGTGATATAAATTTAATCGGATGGAATTTGAGTAGGTTTAAAATAGATTTGGATTATATTTGAATATCTATGCGTGGATTTAAAACGAATTTAGAATTGATATGGATCTATCTTATATCCACTTACCTTTTAATTTAATTTAATTTAATTTTTAAAATTTCTTGACAATTATGTAATTATAAATGATAATAAATTTTATTCATAACATATTAGTGGTATTTACCATATATTTAAAAATATTAAAACTTACAAGGTTAGTTTTATAAATTTAAATGATAATAAAACAAAAATAATTTAGTCTAAAATAAAATTAGGGTAGCTGGCCCTAATTTCCCTTCAGTCTACTTTTGTTTCTCCACTCCGATTAAATATTTGATCAGTCCTTTAATTGTTAGGTAAATTTCTAAACTTGAGTTTTTTTTTTCTGCTATTTTTTCATAACTTTATTTATGTTGTGTAATTACTAACCAGTGGCGGCTATCTATTATTATTCATACATTTAGTTAAATATGGTCATAATGAAAATAATAAAGTGTTGTATATAAATCATATTTAATTTATATGTCATTGTAATGTTGTAGGAATGATAATGAGTGTGCCATGGATACCTAGATGATAAATGAGACATTAAAATATTATTGTAATCTTATTCTGCATAACTGCATTTGCTAATGGTGGATATTTTATTATCTTTTTATTTGTTTGTTTTAGAATAAAATAGTATAAGCATAAGCTACAATATTTGTTAATTTTTTTAGACAAAGTATATAATTTAATTGTTATTAATACATTTTAATCTTTAACTTATTTAGTTATATATGGTCATAATAAAAATAATAATAATTTTATTCATATATTTAGTTAAATATAGTTGTACTAAAAATAATAAAGTATTGTATATAAATTATATTTAATTTACATGTCATTATTTAGTGTTGTAGAAATGATGGCAGGTGTGCCATAGATATCACAATGATAAAAGAGACATTAAAATATTATAGTGAGCTTATTCTACATTTACTTTTGATGAATATTTTTATTATCTTTCTTATTTGTTTGTTTTAGTATAAAATAGTATAAGCTTAAAGTAAAACATTTGTTAGATTTTTTAAACAAATTATATAATTTAATTGTTATCAATACATTTTAATCTTTAATTTTCTTTCTAAAAAAATTATTACTGTTTTATTATTAAGTTTTAGAATTCATGACAGATTTAGGTAGATTTAGATTTTAAAAAAAAAAATTAGAGCAAACATAGATCTTTATTTTATTTATTTTTTTAAAATCTAAATATAGACAGGAAAACATATACCCACGATGAATCTGATACCAATCTCAATTTTTATTATGAATATGGAGCAAAATAAATTCAATTCATACATGTCCTATTGCCATCCCTCCTCCACCCACATAAATAGAAATTAAACTCCATCTCTTTAATATTAATTTAAGAAGTCTACAATCAAACGAATTAGCACACATAAAAATCCATTACTAAATTTTTTAAGAAAGGGTTTTAAAACCAAAATTATTAGAGAGTGAGGCCCTATGAAACTGTTTTTAAGATATTATATTACAATCATAATTCAATCACGAAAAATTGCCCGAGCGAAAACTACCAAACCCAACTAAGAGGTGGCTCTATAGCAGGCTAGGAGCAAAGGATACCAATCATAAGTGGAACAATGACAGAAATAAGACAAAACCAAGGAAAATAAAAAAAAAATAAGGCATATCGTACTATTATAAAATACCATTCATTCTAAATCCATCCAGTTGATGGCCATTTCAGTCTACACCCATGAAAGCTAACAAAATGATCCATATTCTTCATGGGACTAATTTACATATCTAATCCACATCATCAACTAATGAAAATCAGCATTTGCAAGTGTTTTAGGGTTGAAACACCAAATCCTGTTTATGGGGAAAATTTAAAGAAACAAAAAATCATCACCAAATAAATTCTCACACCCATGCAGCTTTACCTCGTGCCAAAATTTCTCTTGATGCCCATGATGCACATTCTAAAAAGCAGCATCACTTTAAATTTCATCATTGAAGTTGACAGCGAGATCCCAGTAATGTGCAACACCAGCATCAGCCAAAACCTTTTTAGCAGCAGCTTCAGTCATGCACTCGTGCACAAAAAACCTGTTGAAGCTCGGTCTAGCAACATTACCCTGCCACACCAGCACGCACTTGTTGACAGGTTTATCAGTAGTCTCATCTTTATCTTCACCATCTTCTTTTACAGCTTTAGCCCAGTCTATGCGCCTAAGCATAAGCTTCCCATATCTCTTAATGGATTTGCTTCCACCTTCAACAACCACAACATTAATTCCCTCACATATCACAGCACATCCAGTTAAACGGTTCTCATGGGCATTGACATCCACTTTAAAGCGGGTCTTCGGGTGGGAAAGGTCATTGATCTTGTAAACTGAAACAATTGTCTCCACTGAACTAGGGTCATCAAATAACTTTCTTTCTTTCTTCTCTCGGCGCTCTGCAGGAGTGAGCTTCCGTGCAATATTCCTGTCAATATGAGCTTGTTCACGCTCGGCAGCAGCGCTACGAATTTCTTTTTCCAGTCTTGTGGGATCTTGGGTTGCTTCAGAGCCAAGGACCTTCATCAAATTGCTCATTTTTACTTTCGGTTTAGGAGGTTCAATCAGGCCTTGTCTTATCATCTCCTGTCTATCTTTTTCCCTGGCAAGACGCCTTTGAGTACGAAGTTTCTTCTGCTCTTTCTTGGTTAACTTCAGTGGTTGAGGCGGCGGGGGAGCTGGCTCTGCAGGAGGCTCAATAGGACAGGGATGTTCGACATAGATAGTGATCTTCTCCCTCTTCAGTTTATCTTCAATTGTAATACCATCAGATATGTCAGCATAAGAACCAGTAAGCAACAGAGGTGCATCCCTGAAATTCAGTAAAACATTCATAATCAGACTTCTAAGAGGAGCATTTCACATACATAATACAAAATTTGGAGGTGGCAAAGAAGAAAGAATAGAGTACAAACAACAATACAAAACAAGAACAGCTGTCCTCTTGTTTCAAATAAAACTAATACCTTGATTTTAGATATCAAGGCACTATGGTTAGATGTTCAAGCCATAATTACACCAAATCCCATTCCACTTTCCAAACATTAGTCTGTTTCTAAAGTTTAATAGAAATAAGCCCGGGAAAGCTCTTATTATATGATCCTCTGCTATAAGTGCTCATCTTAAACAACCATTTTTTCCCATAATCAGTAGATGATTACAACAAAGCAAAACTCCAGGATTGATATCTCTTGTTTATCTTTGGTTTCGCACACCCCCTCACCATCCTCACCAAGATTTATACTACAGCATACTGCCTACCTTAAAAAGCTCCTGTATGTCAAAGTATCCACAAACCAAATTATTTTTGACTCTACAATGTCTCAGAATCCTTTGGTGTGTGCATCTTGTTGAAAAAAAAAAATGAGGACCATAGCCTATTCATATAATCTAGTAATCAGGAAACCTGTAATTAAAAAATAAGTGGTTGTAAGGGGGATTTTGAACCTCTCGACCTCTTGGTTGGAAATCACAAATCATATTGTTGGATCCACCTCTTGTATTTACCAAGTAAACTATATTAAAGAATAGCATTTATTCAATAAAACATTCTACATTTTACACCAAAAATAAAAGCATATCAACTTACCACCACTCTATTTCAGGAATCGGGTCCTTAGGTTTTTCCTTGGTAATGACTCTTTCGGCTACCTCTATCAAATTTGGATTTATATCAGTCCCTCCTTTAGCTTTTGCCAACTGTGCTTGCTTCGCCTGTCGCTCTTTTGCTCCTGCTTCTCCAAATTGACTCTGCAATAAACAAATGGAAAGCATATGTGAAATGAAGAATAAATGATCTAATGAGGGGAAAAGAGCAGGTAAAAGTGCAGAAAAAATTACCTTGACCTTAAGTATCTCAGCCTCTTTTGACCATTTTCCTTCCTCTACAAACTGGAAAGTCATCCGTTTGGGTCTCAAAAGCTTACTTTTATTTATACCCATCCTTGGGTCAAAATGAGGATTTGCTTTTGGATCCACCTCCAGCTCGGGTTTAAGAATCTGAAATGCATCTTTCTTTTGCTTATTGATGTTGACCTGGAAAATTTTTTATGGATCAGCTTAAAAGCACTAACAAGATCAAAACACCATAATTCATTAACTACAAGATAATTGTTTTCAAGTGTCAGAAGGCAAACCTTTAGAGTACTTAGGTTGCTTGGTTTAGTCATGTTCACTACATTTCCATGCTCATCTATTTCCCTACCAAGTGCATCCACACGAAGAACAGGAGCCTTGGTAGGCTTCTGAGGCACGGCAACATCCACTGGCGTCTGTCCAGGAAAACAGTTTATAATAGGAGCAAATTCAGGGTCCTGACGAAATCCCATCTTAGCAGCAAGTTCCTGAGCCCTTTTAACAGCTTCAATATTGGTAATATTAGCAAGGCCAGGAAAAGGGGGCACTGAACTTGTAGGTGGCTGAACAGAAGCAGTAGGTGCCGGTTCCTGAACTTTTCCAGTACCATCTGAACTTGACCCCTTGCTCAACTGCATAAGCAAAAATAAACCACTTAATGGATAGTAAAAATAAATACAGCTGAAAAACACAAACATTCTTAACAATGAAGATTCTTACCATTGGTATCTTCTTCAGCTTTTCTGACAATTCCTTCTGCATTTGTAAAGCTTTCTTAGCTTTTGCTAAAGCATCTAGTGATAGACTCCCACTTTTCCCAGCAGCTGAAGATGTCCCATCTGTACTAGATTTTCCATGAACCTCATGAGACCTGGTAATACTAACTCCCTTATTTTCATTTGTGGTAGAAATTGAAGATACCTTAGTAGGAAAGGGGGGATGACCGGCAGCCATAGTAGTATCTGGCAAAGTACTCGATGCCATAGTAATTGATTCAACAGTGGAAACCTATTAATGAGCAACAAGTCAATTCCCAACAGCACGATCTTGGACATGTGAAAATTAACAAATGTGCTACACATATATCCAAATCATGACAGATGCCCTAAGGTAGATTTCACGCAGAGTAAAGCAATAACTCACTACCTAGAATGAAGTAAACAGCAAATAAATCATTAAATAGAAAATATCAACAATTAAATTAGAAATTGAGGAAAAAAGACTCACATTAGAATTTGCAGAACCGCCGCCATTGGTAGAATCATGGCCATTGACTTCTTGCTTCACAGAAATCTCAGTAACATTGGCATTGCCAGAAATACCCCCATCGTCCTCTTCTTCTTTTACGAAATTGTCCTCAAACCTTCTCTTCTTCTCCTTCTTCTCATCCAAAACCCTAGCATTCTTCTTCTCTCCTCTCTCCTCACTCTCCTCCCTCTCTTTCCTCTTCCTCCTAACCTCGCTGGCCGCGTCATCACCATCGTCAAATTCCTCGCGCTTCACTTCGCGAGATCTATCTCGGTCGCGCCTCGAATCGCGCTCTTCGTGAGATTTTTCGCGCTTGAAATCTCGGTCGCGCTCGCGATCATCGTGCGACTTCTCGAGCTTGAAATCTCGTTCGTCGATCGATTTCTCGCGGTCGCGAGATCTCTCTTGTTCGTCGCGCCTCGAAGATTTGTGATCTGACGATCGGTGGTGGTGATGGTCACGGTGTCTATCGTCTCTGTCTCTGTGTCGATGTTTGTGTTCCCCGTCACGGTCACGGTCACGGTCACGGTGGTAGTCATGTGAGCGTTTGGAGGATTTGTCTTTATCCATGGCTAGGGTTTTTCTCTCCAGAGGTTTCTTCTTAGAGAGTGTGTACACAGAAATATTTGAGGCGAGAATGAGATGATTGGAACATTGGATCATCGGATGGTGCTGTGGTTTCCCGATTTATTTTGTCGAACCGGGCAGTTTGGCTGTAGCGAGACAAACCGTGACGTCATTAGCATCACCTTATAATTTATTTTACTTTTTTTTTTTAATTTCGTGCTAGCGTATTTATTTTGTCTACAGGATTTCTTTTCTTTTTTGTAAAAATAAAAAAAAAATAGTGATTTTTTTCGTTTATGTTTAATTTTTCTTAATTACAAATTCAATAATGAAATATCACAAATAGCTGAGTTGGCGTCTTACATGATACAAATGATTGGTTCAAAAATATAAATAAATAATAAAATTCTTACAATTTAAAATATAGCGTTTAAAAATTATAGTTAAGAAGAAAACCTTAAACTACATAATAAATCATCTAAAATTATATAATAAATAATATAACGAGAAAAATGATATTTCGAACCCGAAATTTTGTTAAATTGAGTATACTAAATTTTTCTTTTCTTTTGTAGGAGATAACCCATTCTCCATGAATTGCTCCATTGCCTAAAGACAGATGGCGAACAAATGGACCATTTTCCAATTTTATTTTGATTTTAAGGTAAACAATAATTTTTCATAATTTTGATAGATGAAATTGTTTGGGTAATATCGGACAGGTCTCTTCGAGACCCTTCCAGCTCGAATAAAATACTCTGAAGATAGTCTAGTTCGAGCAGAAGTCCCGACCACTGGCACAAAGAGGATCTCATCGAACGTCAAAGCTGGTCGAGGTCAGGGATTCAGAGCCGTTCGAGCTCCGAGCTCTTTTGCCTGCTCGAGGTCGTCCACCCCAGTCAAAGCTGGTCAGGGTCGAGAACTGAGCACTCCTTTCCTACTCGCAGAGGATTAAGTCCCCGAGCACAACTGGACAAGATCCAGCCCAGGGCAGCTCGACCCGCCTTCTCCGAATCCTAGCATACCTTTAAATGCCTGATCAGGGCCCCACATGGTATGGTGGTGGTATTATTGTCGATGGCCGGCACATGCCCCCACGGTGTCATCATTCCTGGCACACATGCCCGACATGGTGATTTGGCCACGTGAACCGGGTTAAGGAGACAGTCGCACATCCCCAGGGAATATTACGCCAATTCCGGCTGTCAGAGGGACCCAGACACCACTGACGTGGGAATGGATGCTCTTGGAGAGAAAGAGCGGGAAAATGGAGTATAAAAGGAAATGAACGGGTACGTTAAAGGGGTTGAAAAAATTGATTCGCAAGGGTTCTAAAAAAAAAAAGAGATACATGTTCTTCCTATTCTGATCTCCCTTATCTGGATTCTCTGAAAACACCATATTTATTAAAAAGGGAGGGCGAAAAATATCTCTTTCATCTTTTCGGTCTTTTTCACTAAGGGAGATACCAAAAAGAACAACCCGATTACTGACTTGAGCGTCAGAAGGTTTTCGCCGGAACACGTCCGGCTACCCCTGACCCTATTTTCTGTGAGTGCAGGTTTGGGATATCTCCGTTCTGGAAAAGACAACGGAATAGGACGAAGGAGACAATCCTGCTCGAGCTCGAGCTAATCGCGAGTAGAGGATTCCGAATACTGTAGAAAGTCACGAGCAGAAGGTTCAGAATACTATTTGAAAACACGCAGGAAAAACTACATCAACATAAATATCATTCCTAATCAATGAAAGGAAACTTAAGAAGAAATTCTTATGGAGTCCAAACTCGTATCGACCACACTTGGGCGAGGCCTAAGTGGCACGATTCTATCGTTATTCTTACAATTTATAGGGACTTAAATTATAGTTGAAAAGCAAAACCAAACTTACATGGCAAATAATCCATCTAGGGAAGAAAAAGTAAATGGGAAGCTAGTAATTTTTATTTAGTTTGGGGTTATTATCGTTTATCTATTACGAATTGTAAATTATTAAATGATTATAAGGAGTATTTATCAGTTTTACTATTGATTTTTTGTAAAATCTTTTATTTTATTATATTTTCATTAATATTGTTAGTCTAATACTAATGTCATGCTGACATTATAGGGGAAAAAATAATTTTACAATCAAAACCAATATAAAATTGTATATACCTTAAATTTATAAGGGCAATATACTTAATATTGGATAAAATGCAACCACAACTCATTCATCAAAAATCGAATATAGCCAATTGACAGTCGTAGCTTGCATGCCCAATCGAAGACAGTTGTCGTTCGCCCAAATCCAATGACAATCGCACACCCAATCTCAGAGTATATATGGAATTAAGGTATTGTACGTTAAAAGATACAGCTGCTGTGAGAAAAAAAATTATAATTATGAAATAAAAGTTAATAATATGTTATAAAATAATTTAAAAATAATATTTTGATAAAATCATTAAAGATATAATATATTTTTCATCATACAAGTGAAAAATTATATAAATAAAATTTTTAAGCTATAGCATCTAGTGTTTAACAAATACTTTAATACTGTAATTTAAAAGTTACAGCTATCAAACTTTAAACCCAAACATATCTTAAGACAACTAGGATTGAAAGCGAAGAATAAGAAGAAGAAGACTAGAGAAGCATGACAAATAATAAGGAATAGAAGTTGTACTGTAAGCATAAATAGAGATGGCAATAGGTTGGATGGTGGTACGGAGACCTACCCAATTCTCACTTTATTCTCCAATAATTCAGTGGGGGTGAATATGGAGATGGAGAATAGAATGATTTCTCCGTCCCCACCTTATTTTATATTTATTGATTTTATAATAGATATGGATACATAATTTTAATAAATTATAAATTATAAATTTAAATAAAATTATCATCATAATATAAAAGATTTAAATTATTAAAAAAATCTCTAAAATTTTTAAACAATATTTTCAAATAATATTAAAATTGTAAGATATTTAAAGAGAGTTGCACTTTATGAAAGAAAAGAAAACATAATAATATTTTAAAATTGAATAAAAATTGTATTGTAAGATTTTCTTTTAGTTATAGCTTATTTTTATTAGGTGAAAATAAAAAGAAATATATTAACCAACATTATAATTAATAAAATAAAAATTTAAAAATATTTACAAATAAAAAGGATTGGGGTGGGGTAGAATGAGGAGTATAAAATTAAATCCTACCCTATAAAATATTTGTCATTCCAAAGCATACACACCGAATTTTATTTTTAATTTTTTATTTACTAAAAATTTAATTAATTTTTAAGTAAGAGTATTATTGGTATTTTAATAGTCCACTAACAGTCAACCAACTATGTTAATAAAAATGTAATAGAATGAAAAATTTTACAAAAATACCAATAATACTGGGGAAAAAACTCGATCTTCCCATTCTCACTTCAGAATTTCAATGTCTTTTTCTTTGTTAAACTTACATTTCATATATGAACAGGCAGTACTGGGATCAAAACTCAAAAGCCAGCAGTACTGATAAATTACACAAACACAAAAGCAGGCGAACAATGCAGTATGTTGTTGTGTATGCTCTAAAACACTAGATTAAGCAAATACATTGCAAAAGCTTTGCATACCGAGACATCAACTGATATGCTTCATACATGTAAGCAAAAGTAAATGACATTAATTCCGAACCTGTACAATATATGTGAAACAACTCTTAACAATCTTGATTGGGTACATGAGATTCATTACATCTCTCTCATTTCTTCCCTCACCATTTGGGCAAAAACTTTGCTCATTGAAACGCCTGCAAGGTCACCTACACTTGCCGTACTAAATTCTGTGTTTGGTAGGCTGGTTTGCGAATGCGAGTGATTATTTGGCGAAGATGTCTCGCCTTTAGGACTGGATTTTCCTTCATCTCCTTGGAGCTGAAGTGCATACTCCAGGTTCCACAAGACGTCTCCCATTGAAGGCCGATCAATGCCACATTGTGCTAAGCATTTCTCAGCTATCTCGACAAACTTCTTCAAGGAGTCTGGTTTTATTTGACCGCTGAGAGTAGAATCTACAATGTCCTCCAGTTGTCCTCTCTTCTGGCACTTCATTGCCCATTCGACTAAATTCACCTTTTCCCGGGGAAGTGATGGATCAATAACAGGTCTTCCACACAGGACTTCAAACATAACCACCCCAAATGAGTACACATCTGATTTTTCGGTCAGTTGTTGCCTTGTCAAGTACTCTGGATCAAGATATCCAAAACTGCCCTTCACTGCTGTGCTGACATGAGTCTGATCAAGGTCAGGGCCAGTTTTTGAGAGCCCAAAATCAGCAACCTTGGCCATTAGATTTTCATCTAGTAGAATGTTAGCAGACTTGACATCACGGTGAATAATTGCCTTTGTCGAGCCAGTATGAAGATAGTGAAGTCCTTTGGCAGCTCCAATGCATATCTCCAGCCTTTTTCTCCAACTTAAGCTGGGAAAATTTGAGGCATACAGATGGTCCTTGAGAGTACCATTTTCCATGTACTCATAGATTATAATCATCTCATTTCGTTCATCACAATACCCAATTAAAGATACCAAATGTCGGTGACGAAACTGAGATAGCATTTCAATTTCAGTCCTGAATTCTGCAAGACCCTGATGTGATTGAGGACCTCCCCTTTTCACTGCTACCTTTGTCTCATCTCTCAAAACTCCCTTGAATACCTTCCCAAAACCCCCAACCCCGATCACCAAACTTTCAGTAAAGTTATCAGTAGCCTCTCGGATTGCCACAAAAGGGAAGCGATACCCAATTTTTGAGCTGGAAAAGATGGCAGTAATATGACCTTCTTTCACGACAAATTCCTCGTCTGCTTTCAAATGACCGTGTGCTAGCTTATTTCTTCTTCTGCACAACAGGTAGAGAACCAAAGCCAAACCAATAGAGATACAAGACCCAGAAGCAACGCCCACTATAAGACCAACTCTTGTCTTGGAACTTTTAGGTGAAGTAGATTCTGAGACATCAAAGTCTCCCCTAGAATTGTTTATCTTCATGATCTCCAACCCATTAAGAATGGCATTTGGGAAAATGTCAACCATAGCAGAGCGACCAATACTTACATGGAGTTTAGGGCTATCACTTTCTCTCGTGATGAAATCCCTGTAATAAGGGTTGCCCGCAGCATATGAAGGCACCTTATGAAGATCAAAATCCGGTAGAGCAGACCATGAATTGATATAAACATTGAACACAAGCGATGAAATATTGTAAAAATATATATCGCAAAAGTGAAACCGGACTAGAAATTCAAAACCAGGATCCACATCGAAACTCCATGTTACATTTACATTAGAACTAGGATCAAAAGCAGTGTTTAGTATGGTGGCAGTGCCATAGACATCTCCGGGGGCAATATTCTCAGTTACCCCTTCAGTGAAATTGACAATTGAGGTATTCGACACAAACATTACTAGATTGCTGTGTTTCAAATATGCATTATCAGAAACCCAACGCCGCCATAAAACATCATTTTGTGGAGGCACATCTTTACCACCCATATTAACCCTTGCAACAGTCTCTAAGGCCTGCCTCTGTAGACTTTGGTTGCCAGTACTACTACCTTGAGGGTCAATGGTTTTAGCACTTTGTGGAATGAGCTCATCAGGAAGCGAAATTACTTCCAAAGCATTTATGAAGGCAAATGAATCAGCAAGCGGCGTAAAACTGAGAACAAGCCTTTGAGAGGCTATGTTCAAAGAGTACTCCTTAACTGAAGAACCCTTTTGTGGTTGGTAATCTTTGATAAGGGTAAAGCTTTGAGAAGAAACAGAGAACTTTGCAGTGCTCAAGTTGTAGGTTTCATGAACAAATGGGAAGAAATGAAGGCGAATAAAGTGCCTCCCTTGTTTTTTGATTGAAAATGTGTAATTGGACAGTCCAGTGAATATTCTGGCAGTGTGATACAAACGCGAATCGTTGCCAGATGAAATAGAATTCAAGCTAGCACTGATCGAAATGTTTTGTGGGGATGACAGATTAGTGAAAGTAGAACTATGATCAGCTGCAAATACTCGGTCACCAGCCGACGTATTTGTGAAGGATCCACAGTCTATCAGATAATTATCCACAGGATCAAATGCTATTGAAACAGAAACTAGACAAAGAACTGATGAAAGCCATAAAAGCAACTCAAAATTCCTAACATTCACCATCACCAAGACTCCGAAAGAATAGACTTAAAGCAAAACTATGATTAAAATTGCAAAAAGAAAAATGAAAACAAATGAGGCAAAGTTCAGAAATTTAACCCGAAACAACTAAAAAATTAGCTAAGCTGGGACTATGCAAATTCAACAAAAATAGAACTAAACAGAATTAAGAAACAAGACAAGAGAAAAAGGGGAAGACAAGAGCAACCCGATTGATAAGAACAAGAAAAGAATAGAGTAAACAGAAGGGTCAGCTCGAAAATCACCTGAAATATTAAAATGAACGAAGAAATTAAGAAGAACCCAAATGGCAAAAGCTAGCAACACTTACAAACTCAAAAGACTGATGAATGGATGATGACGATAAAAAGAAGCTAGCTAGCTAGGTCAGCAACTTGTTTTTCTTCTTCTTGTTTTCAAAAGCAAATGAAAAACACTATAATGAAACAACTCCTGCAGCAACACGTTGCAAGGCAGCTTTAACTAAACGAAAACGACTCGAGAAATTGTCTTTGTGACTTTCTGTTCTATGTGCCAACGCTTTGTTTTGACAAAATGAAGTAGAAAAGATTAAAAAAATAAAAACGAGAAAACAAAAGAGAAGTGAGAAGAAGATTAGATGGTGTGAAAAAGTAGATAAGACAGTCAAAGTGGTTCGAACGACAGAAGCATAATTGGTGACAGCTTGCTACGTGAAGTGGGTGTGGGTGACTTCAAGCTCCTTCGTGTGAAGCTGTGCTGTTGATGCACGTTTTGTTCATTGATAAGTGTCTTGAGTGGATTCGGTTATGCCTTGTTTGGTTTTGTTTAAGTAAAGTATTTCTTTAAAAAAAAAAAATTAAGAATCTTTAGAGTTTAGATTATGAAAACAATCCATTAAAGCATTGTCGGATGAGTTTGGTATTCATTCCAAAAAAGAGCATTTTATTTTAAAAAAATTAGGAGTTTATTTTGAGAAAATTCATCATCAATTTTTTGTTTTTTAAATGTGTACGAGTATAAACATTCTTTTACAAATATATCTAATGATGCTTTCTGAAAATTATCTCATAAGTGTTCATTAAAAAAAAATGGTAGAATTATGTGCTTTATTATATATAGTATGTTTGCATATTTTTAGAAATTTGCATATTTTTATAAATTTGTATATTTAAATGTATACGAGTATAATTATTATTTTACAAACATATCTAATGATGCTTCATAAAAAATACCTCATGTGTGTTCATTAAAAAAAAAAAATGGTAGAATTATGTGCTTTATTATATATAGTATGTTCGCATATTTTTAGAAATTTGAATAGTTAATATTTAAGGTAAAAAAAAAAACTCATTTATGACAATCTTTCATAGATGTAAATAGTAATTAAAATTATCTCTTTAATAACATTTTTTTTTATTTATTACTTCCCTTATGTTATTAAGAAGAGAATTCATATTAAAAAAAAATGCTTTTTGTATACCTTTTAACCAATGATATTTTTCATTCTTATTCGAAACCGGACCCCTTTTATAATTACTCCCAACCGAATCTTTAAATAAACGATTTTAAATAAATACCTGGGGATATAAATGAAGTAATTAATTATTAATTTGTGTTCACTGGTAATGGGGAACCAAACACGGCATAATTGTATCTTCAATTTTCTCCGGATCAAGGAGTAGTGAGTGAGGTTGTGAGAAGGTTCGTTACATGCTCCGTAGGGAATAATTGATAAACAGACAAATGAAATGAGCAGACGACATGAATTGATGATATCTTTTGTCCTTGTCACCAGCTTCTAAATACGCGTTTTCTCCATCTACCCATCTCCGTTCGCAATTGACAGGGCCGGCAGCTATCCTGTGCGGCCAATAGATTCTTCACTTCTAAAGCTGTAACCAATGGGATCATGACACGTTATTAAAGTGAGTGCTATTTTGGGCTGTCAAAATTTAAATTGGATCTGTGATCTTGGGTTTTTGTTTGTTTCTCCTGACCCAGGCCCGCCAGACCCCACCATCATGATGGATTTGAACACAAGTTTTTTTAAATCTCTTTTGTTTCAAGCATATTACACTTCACAGAAAATTCTCTCTTTTATCTTTTTCTATTCAAACAATGCCGTATGATAGTATTTTACTATTTTTATAACTCTCTCAAGAGGTCTTTTTCATCATATATATATATATATATATATTTGGTAACAAAGCCTTTTAGTTGCCCAATTGCTCAAGTTGATATGTTAAAATACTCATATGGGTAGTTAATTATTTGTCTAAAACTCACCTAAACCATAATTTTGACTTGATTTATTTTGTCAAACTTTCTAGGTATTTGACATTATTTTGGTCTAATTAGAAGGGATCAAACGTGTTTAATTTAGTGGTGAATTAAATTACTAGACTCTGCAAACAAATAAAACCATAATAAAAGTCAGATTTAGGTGATCTTGAAACTTGGAAGATAGTGTTCAATGGTGGCTGGCAAGGGTTATAATAACGTTGGGTCCCATGTTTTTTAGGGTGAAATTTGGGTTACGGCACAAAAAAAATGAAAATTAATAAATTTTAATTGACATAAAATGAAAATGTTAAAAATTATGTTGAACGTGTGTTATTTATTTAATAATCGTGTCATATTTATGATCATAATTAAATTTATTTAAAAGATAAAAATGTATCATATTTTCAACAATTATACTTATATTTTAATATATCAATAAATTTATTTGTATATTATATTTTTATAGACAGAATATTTTTATAATAATATATTTTAACATGACATGGATAAGATAGAAACAGAATAATATAAGTTATTGAACATTTGTTATATCTTTCGCATTCTAAAATGTTACAACCATCTTTATATGTATTTCTTTACTCTCATCAAATGTTTTTACTTAAAACCATCAACATTAAATCATAAGTGCAATGGAATATATGATTGACTCAAGGGAGCTGTTAAGTTACAATTTATTGTAACTTATATATAAATAGTATTATAACAATAGGATCTGTATAATTCATGTGAAAAGAATAAATTACAATAAATTATAACTTAAACAAATCCTCAGCTCAATACTTATACATACTACTTTTATCACTGAGTGCTGATTAGCGCAACGACCATCAGAAGCAAAATGAAATGTGAAGAAAGGAGACGATTCTGTGTGCCGCTGGTCGTATTGTTTCCATGAGGCCGATCAAGATCCGCCCTTGTAAATACTTCAATTGCACTGATCATAGGTGCCAGCGTGGACGAATCCGCGGAGGCGAGCATCATATTAACTATGAGGCCCACGACGCTGACGTGATACAATGTTATCACCTTGCATTTGTTGACTTCGGCTGCCACCGTGTACCTCTTCCAACCGTCGATGTATATATCAATGATCCTCGTATCGTTAGATGAAGGTCTTATCGCCTGTTCTGTCAAGTAGAATACGAAATAAGCCGTTTGTGGGGTCACTTGATTAATTGGAAGATCAACGGACAAGATGATTGGAGTGGAAGTGTTGGATGATGCGATGGACTCGCTCTGCACCGAATTAGAAGGTTCGTTTTCTGGAATTGGAAAGGCGGTAGAATCTGGTAAGGTAAGGACTACAATACAGTTTGGTGGAATTGCACCTTGTGTCCATATCCTGTTAAATATTTTCCTCCGAAAGAATCCCCGAGTACCCGCCAATTATAATTTAAACACCAACAAGAAAAAAAGAATAAAATATTATAAATTTCTCAAAATAAAATTTAATTTGTATGTAAAAATCATCTTACTTCATTGCCACCGTAATTAATCCTATGGATTAATGAAAATGTGAAATTGGACTCCATTTGTGGATATAAATCAACCCATAATGACGCAGCCTCTAAAGAAGAAATAAAAGGAATTTCGTTTTTCGTTATCGGTCTCGTACACACGTTAATAGATCCTGAACCATTAGTCATATATAGCGCCTCGATGTATATTGGCAATCCGACCGATGAAGTATTGACCGTTGACCATTTATTGTTATCTACGTAAATATCAAACGTTGGAGAATTAGAGAGACCATCATAATTACCTTAGTAGAACTCTGCACGGATCGGATATCGTAAGGTTTCTGCAAATACGGGGACTGTGTAACAGTTCTGGTCCGCGTGATTGGGAAAGAATCCGACGGTGAACATTTCTTCCGGAGGTTGTCGTTCTGGAACCCGTTTGTTGATCCCAAATTTGGTGAAGTCTTTATCTATGCCCCATAGGAGAAGATTGGGCGCTATACGAGGGACATCATTGCCACAGTCGACATTCAACATCCCATTGTAGCTGAAAAATATCACAAATTACATTGATTTAAAATTTTGGAACAAGTAAATCATTATATACTTTAATTTAAATATTTTTTAATATATATATATATATATATTCACAAAGTTAATTTATTGAATAAAGTGATCTATCTTAAATATAAATTAAAGTATATCTCATTTATTAGTCAATATATAATATAACTCAATAATTCCTCTCGGATGAAACCACCACGTGACCCTTGTTAATTTTAATACCAAGTTTTGATACCAATTGTGAGAAGGGAGGCTAGGTATTCAGCCTAAAAAATTAATTTATTAGATGAATTGACATATCTTACTTGTAATATCAAATATCTCCCATTTACTAATTAATGTGAAATACAACTCAACATATATATTAAGTATATGAATAACATTACTTGAATCAAACACTGAAAAGAGTAGGAAACAGAGCAGTAAGAGCGAAACGAACATGGAGAACTTACTCTGACAAGAAGTTGTCCAGAATTGAAAGGCCAGGAGAACTATCCATAATATAGTGTCATTATGCAGAGTTTCAGTGACGATGTTCACAGGATTGCATAACTGTCAGCCAAATTTTAAGGAGAAGGAAACTCTCCTTTATGTCCTTACCCCTTGTTTTTGTTAAGAATCATCGACACCAAATCATTGTAAGCATCCCCCTTCAACAATTTTTTACCTTAATATATATATATATATTTTTGTTATTTTCAGTAGTGGCTAAGTGGCTTCCCATTTTTGTAAATTTTGAATTAATTTCTTTTATCGGTAAAGGCCTTTATATTCAAACCTAGTACAAAGAATAGGAATAAGTTGATCAGGGACAGCATTCATAAATTAACTCAGAATTTGAGAGCTCTAGCTCTCACAAAGGCAACACAATTGAGAGTCCATAGGAAAGGATACTAATTTAACATTAAAAAAAAAAAAAAAAATCTAAACCATACTATGATTACCAGAGATTACATCTCTGCCTTCTCTTATTATTTGGCAAACTTTTCAACTTCTTCACTTCCCTTCTCCATTTGCCTTATCACTAGTTTCATTCAGCAGTGCTGATAATCTTTCAGCCAAACTCTTCCTTGCTGCAGGAGATACACCATTCTTGCCGATCATTGACTCCAGAACTGCCTCAGAAAGCAGTTTATTCTCTATTGCTGTAGCACCATCTTTCGGTATTGAACCGTCTTTGGAGAAGCTGATCTGTCATATATTACAAAGGAATTATTAAATGAAGGAGACACATAAATTATGTAAAGCATGTTGAAGTTTACTCACAGTCAATGATTGTAGTGATTGAGTAAACAGAATTGAGGATCCTGGCGGGAAAATTTCATCCTTGAAGACCTCAACGAATTTTTCAACAGCTTTGGCTTCAGCATCCGTATAAATTCCAAACAATTTCCAGATGGCAATGCAATTTTCGGTGACCTTCTCCGAGTATTGTGCACCAGTTAATGGCAAGATCATTGTCACCTTCATGAATTTCTCAAAGGGACCTACAAAGAGATAGCAAAGCACAATTCACAACTATGGATTAGATAAATGTGTATATATATATATAAATACATATATGATCAGATAGCTACTAGCACATTTATGTCTAATTCACTTCAAATGCGAATTAGAGATTTGGCATTCAGCAAGAGCAGGCTTGAATACAGCAGAAATATATGGAGTCAGGCTCTACTGGTGAGAGTTGCTTATAAGGTACCACAGATATTTCCTACAACAGAAAAATTGTGGAAAATAGACATTTTAAATACTAATTTACAGGTATTTCCTTTTGAAATAATTTAATTTAAAAAACCTCAGTTTATGTTTTTCTTGACTAAATTATAGAGATTCAATATCTACCTAATATGGCATATGACCTGTTATAATTATGCGAATTATCCTAATAATTAGTATCATTGCACTTCCACATGTTACTCTCTCTCTATATATATATTCTAATACAGGATCCAAGATTTAATTCATATTTAAAAGATTCAAATCAACATCATCAAAAATCATTCAGTTCTTCATTAAGGAATTGTCCTGATGGCCTGATGGTTTTAGCTTCTAATTCTATGCAGTGAAGTGAATTCAAGTCTCTTAAAATCAATTATTGTCCACATTGATAACCTTACTATTATTTTGAATGTTACTAACAGCTTAATACATTTTTTTTCCTCATGCGTTGCGTGTAATAATAATAATAATACAGGTGCGTTAAATATTAAAATTACCATATCCGTATGGGAATCTTCTTCCGTCATAAACTCTTCTTAAAGAGTAGTCTACTAAAACAGAATCCGACAGAACAAACCAACGGCGAAAATCCGTTACCTGTAACGACGTCTCTGAAGAACTCGACGGATTCCGTCAACTCCTCTGCAGTCTTCCCCTTCCATTTGCCCGCGAGTAACGGCACGGCATTATCCTCCAAGTACACTCCTATCGCCGTGAACTTCACGAACTTCCCTTCAATCTCCAATCCTCTCTCCCCTGCCATGTCAAAGCCAAGAGTACTGAGACGTTAAAACAAGTGCAATACAATAATGAAACAAAAGTCATATTATACAATACGCCGGCGGTGCGCAGGATAATAGTATACTACTAACCTGCGCCGCCGAGGAAATGTGACTTTGTTGATCCTGGAGGTTGCACCGACGGCGTGAAAGTGACGTTCTCGACCTGCAGATCGGTGACGGTCTGTGAGGGATTCATCGGCGACAGCCTTTTTGATTAATTTTAGTTTGTGTTTGTTTTCATGGGTGTCGAAAGCAGAGTGCTTGGCGGTGGTATTTACAATGAGGAAAGGCTGGTAGGTAAAGGGCGCGTAACTTAAAAAAGAAGTTGGTGGGGGCACGTTCACGTGGCACTTGCGTTACCCATCAATCTTTGCATTTTCGTCAATCCGCCAATTTGAAATTACATAAACTCATTGAATAAGTTATTTTTATTATATAAGAATAATAAATTATTAATTAAAAATATAATTTATATTATTATAGTTGTTAAAAGTTTGAAAATAAAGTATAAGTGATTGATAAATTTTATTATGAAAGTGTTGTTTTATTATATAATAATTAAAATAATCATAAATTTAAATAATTTTTTAATTTTTAGAATATGTTTAATAAATTATTTAGAAATATTTTTTATTTTTAATGTATAAATTATATAAAGTAAAAAAGTTTAATTAAATAAAATCTAATAAAATTTTTGTTACACAACTATGATAAAAAAAAATCATATTTATACATAATCTAAATAAAATAAAAGATAATATTTATTACATTCATATTAAATAGATATTAGAAAAATATATTATAGTTGTGCAGTAATTTAATTGTGGTGATAATATGATATCTAATTATTTATATATTAGAGTTTATGAAAAAGTAATATATAATTATCTTTTTTAAAAAAAATTAAGGTTATAATAAGAATTTTTTAAAAAATATGGTGACTTATTTAATAAGTTGTTTATAAAAAGTAACCTCCATTTACTTTTAAAAGCTATTGTTAAAATAAAAAAATATTATGGAATAAGCTACTTTTATGAAGTTTACTAAACATTATTTTTGTCAAAAAAGTTATGAAATAAGCAACTTGTTAAGTATCAACCTTAATCTTCAAACAGAACTTATGTATAACTAAGATACTATTTTAGAAGAGTTATGATTCTAACATTATGTCACGACCTACAACCTAAGGGACAATCTTAAGTAGATAATTTCTATGGGATGTAGACCTCTCAAAAAGCAACAGAGGCGTGCAAAGGTTTCCTCAAGCCCGATGGAGATTGACCATCGGATGCAAAGATAGAAGAGAGTTTGATTGTAAGACCCACCTGTCGAGTAGGGACGAAAGTCGGCCTTAGTGATCTGACGGTGTCGAGTGGAAGGGTTGTCGCTCAACAGATAAAAGTTATTATAGGGATAACAGGATGATCTTCCCCAAGAGCTCACGTCGATGGGAAGATTGGGCACCTCGATAAGTATGACAATATATGAAACCAACTCAAATATGTATTTTTAGACATCTGAACTGAATTTTTTAATCCGAATTTCATATATTTATAATATTATATATGTATATTTTTTAATTTATTTTAATAAAATTAAATATGAAAATTCGAATTTCAAATGTTTAAAATTTTAAATATATGTAATAAATAGGTAACAAAAATATAATTATTTAAATAATATTATTGTTTTATAAAATTTGAATTTCGCGTCTGACCTCAAGTTTATCAAGTGATACTCGGAATTGGCCCAACATCATCCCCGAGCCAGGTATTATCTGGCCCACATCATCCGAGTCCAGTCCAAATCCAAACCAGGCAAGTATGTTTTCTTTTTTTTTTTGACTTACAAGTGTTTAACTGTTTATGGCCCCTAAGATACTTTCAAGCTTATATCACTTCAAGCACAGTTAGAGAGCTCAGTATAACCGAAGAGTTGCATGCTGCGTTCGAAAAGGATGAATCGTTCCCTAATTTTTTCTCTCTAAGTAAAATGAACAAACAATTATTTACCGACTAAACTTAACTGGACCTAATCAATCTCCGCACGTGTCATTACATAACCACCACCAACAGACTTTCTAACCTCTAAACCTTGATATCTGCTTTTCAACTCCTCTTTCGCAGTCGTCGTTGCTACCACCTAATCCTATTATTGCCCCACCAAACGCATCTCACTGTAGCTGAAAGTAGTCCAAAAACGGTTCCGGCTGAAAGAGAGTTCCCTTCTCCGATCGATAGGTCTTTTTTTTTCCTCTTTCCTTATTTTATAGTTTTTTTTTTCTTTGTTTTATTTTATATCAGCTTCTTTCATTATGCTTTTTGTGATGTTGTGTCGTTTCTAGTTGCGTTTTGTATGATTTTATATTGCTTTTACGATGATTATGTTTAGGGATGGTAATAGGCTGGGTCAGGACAGGGTCGGGCCAAGCTCGAGCCCGAGCCCAACAATATAAACATAGACCCAAGCCCTATAAAAGCCCGAATGTTCAAAATTAGGACCGAGCTCGGGGCTTATTCGGGCCTGACCATTTTTTTTAAATATTTAAACAATTCTAATTTAAAATATCGTAATATATTAATATTTAAAAACTTTAAAACCTTAATAAAATAACATAAACATAAAAATTATTCTAATCAACATCGTTACCATAAACTATATAAATAATTAAACATAAATAAAAATTAGATCTAATTTAATTACACAATTTAAACAAGAAGTTGTTTAGTTTAAAAATGACAATTCACAATTCAATATGAAGAAAAAAAAAACTACTTCAATACTTATGGACGTACGTTTAATTTTTTTTTAAAGTCGTACGGATCGAGCTATATAAGTCCTGAGCCCTGGCCCGAATTTAAACAGGCTTAATATGTATAAACCCGAGCTCAAATTTTAGCCCTTAAATTCAGGCCCAAACTCGAAAAATAAGAGCCAGACTTTTTTACCATCCTTAATTATGATAGTTTGTATAAATGATATTGTCTCAATGTCATATCAGAATCATGTTAGTGTTCGGATGGAATGGTATGCTTGTATTAAAGCTGGTGGGAAGTTTAATAGTAGTGCATCAAGGATCCAATAACTTGGAGCAAGGCTCTGATGGCCTGCAATTAAGGATCATTAACATCGCGAGACTTTTCAATGAATTGTAGGGGTAGTTTTTGTTGTAGTTTTGTTGTTTTATTGTTGTTTGTGTCGTATATTACTATCTTGTGTTGTATTGTACTTTATTGATGTATTATCAAACTCTATGAATTTTTTTCTTTTGGCTGGTTGATTTACATCCATGTGATGTTGTATTTTAGACCATCGTTAGTCTTTTAATGAGAGACGCACTCCCGTTAAAAAGGAAAAAAAATATTTATGGCCCCTCCTCTTGGGCTTATCCATTCAAAGATAAATTGAGAGGGTTGTCAAAAATATAAATGGCGTAAAAGGATATTTAGGTTTTTTCATTTTAAGTAAAAGAATTGAGGAAGTGTTTGTTTGTTAAATGTTAAAAGTATGAAATTTTATTAATTTATTTTTAAAATTTACTTTTTTTTAATATTTATGTATGATTTTCAAACATTTATATATGTATTGAAAAAATAGTTTTTTTTTTTGTGATTTTGTATAATGGAAAAATGTATGAATGAGAAATAAATATTATATTTTAAAACTATTTCTATTAAATATAATTATTTCATAAACTATAAAACCTAATTATCTTTTTTTATTTACAATGACATAAATATCAAATAACCATATTTTAAATTTATTTTTAAAAATAAACAAAATAACACTCATATTTTGATATTAAGAAAGAAAAATAAATATGTTATTTAAATATTTATATTTAGATCCATTTAAACTTTAGAGAAATTTAGATCCATTTAAATTTTAGAGAAAAACAAACGCTACCAAAGTTTTTTTATTTTATCAATTAGAGTCACATTTGGAATGAAATTTGAGTCTTTATTATTATTATTTTATTTAGATGGGATTCTCTTTTAAGGTGATGAGTTTACGTTATTAATTATAAAGGTCAATTTAATGTTTAATTATTTTTAAAATAAAGCACTCATTTGTCAGCTAATTTCTTTTGAGAGTCAAATTTAGAATGAAATTTGAGTTTATTTATTAAATAAAACACTTCTTTCCCAAAGAAATTATTAAAAACGTTATTTTCAGTAGAGCGTGTTTTATTTAACATGCAAGTCCCGTTTGGAATATTTTTAACCTTCACCGTGTAAGTCAAGGCAATACAACTCTGTTTTAGCACTTATTTGGAAACCATTGTTTCAAGCTACAAGAAACTAGATTTGCAATTTTGGAGAGACTAGCAAAATAATTTGCCAACCAATAATTAATATATGATTAGAATTTTGTAATCTCACTTTCTGTATGAAATTTCCGACCATTTATACACCTTATTAAGACTAATTTTAGAGTTTCTAAATAACTTTTCAGTAGAGCAGTGACAAAATTAAGACTTTAATTCAACCACAACTAAAATAAATATTTGACAAAATTCATGACAATACTAAATATAATTCAATCTAATCATATTTTAACAATCTAATTTAATTTAGTTCAGTTCGAAGCACCAAATGTACTCACAAAGTAACAATTTCTTTTTATAACATGTTTGCTTGCTTGAACAAAACATAAGAAATTGTAACCATAGTATAAGTTCAATTTCTTCCCCAAAAACTGATATTGCCCTTCCTTAATAGTTTTGTTTGTTATTTAGTAAGTTGGGCGTTGGCATTAACAAGCATAATGAATTTTTTAGGACTGTTATAGTCTAGAAAATACAATTAGAAAAAAAAAAGTAAGAAAATGAATATGGAAATATATTTGGAAACTGTTGTATGAAATATTCATCGAAATGAGTTTGAAAATGTTTTTGAAAGAATTCTAAAAAATGTTTATGGAAGAACACTGAAAATGTTTTCTTTAAAAATATTTTTTGAAGAGCACTCAAAATGTTTTTGGATTGAATCTATTTTTTTTTCTTATATATGGCGAAAAATGGTTTTAGAAATGCTCTTAATTCACTTTAACTCCCTCTTATAATTCATAACTAAAATGATTGATGCTTGAATAAACGGTGAAGCTACTTACAGGCTTCATATCTTTATTTTCATTAATTCTAATGCATGCTTTGCATTAAATATCTTAAGATTAATCTAAAGCATGCTTTTACATTAAGGATGCGTTTATTTTTTGATTGGAGAATCGGAATTATTAACAGTGTTTACTTCACAAAATAGAGTTGAAAATTAAAATCGAAATTATGAGACTTGAAAATGAGTCTTTCATTACCGGAAATGACTATTTGGGCCCCTCCAAAACAAAATAAAAAATACTTATTTTATCATAAGCTATAATTAATTAATTAATATTTTAATAACAATAATTAATAATAATAATAATAAATTTTGAATAAATAATCACAATAATTAATAAATCATTATATTATAATTAATTAATAATATTATTATTAATTAATATATTATTAACAGTTAATTAATAAAAAATTTACAACTAATTAATATATTATTAACAATAATAATAATAATTATTATTATTATTAATTTTTGGATAAATAATCACTATGATTAAAATATAAAATAATAATTTTGACAATTATTCATTAAATACTTTTTAATAATTCGTTATTATCTAACTCATTATGATTCTAATTTCTACAGTTTAAGTAAAAAATTTATTATTATTTCCATTTCTTATTCCTATTCTAGTTTATTCTCATTCTTGCCCTTTTTTATTCCAGCTTATTTTGATTTATGTTTATTAAACACACTATAAATATTAATACATGCTTTAAATTAAATATCAATGCATGCTTAATTAACATTAATTCTAATGCATGCTTTACAATAATTGTAGTGCATGCTTTTTCATTAAATATCAATGCATGCTTTGTCCATATATTTAATCACATTGTCAATCATATACATTCAATACGTACCAAAGTGAGTCTCTTCAGTTAATAATTATCTACTAACTCTTTGATTTTTAATTCAAAATTGCTAAATAGTTGATGCATGTGGAGCTCTATATATACGTGATTTAGAATTTAGTGTTTTAAACTAAATTTATCATCATTTTACAATAATTAATTTTCTACTAATTTGTCTCACAAAATATTTTTTTATGGGCTAAGGTCTTCTAAGTGGGTTTAGTCAAGAGTTTAATATCAATTGAGCTTTACTTTGACATATTCATATATTTCAAATTATAACTACTGTCATTACCATAGCATAATGTGCAATTGGTATTCACAATCAATTAAGTTTCTTTAATGTTTTTGCAGATCTAGTTGAAAGTGAGATCAATTTTTATAAAAAGAGTCACACATGAACAAGGTTGAGCATACCGGTCCAGATAAAAAAAAAAGGGTGCGTGTATTTATTCTCAAAATTTAAGGAATTAATCTGTAAATTAAAACAAAAAAAAAAACCTTGAGAGCGTATCATTTTCACTAAGGAAAACAAACCCATCGTACTAGTTATGGATTATGGATGAAAGCAGATTTTGTTGAGTAATCAAGTAAAATAATAAAAAAAAAAAATTTATGACGTGCACCCGGAAACTATCTTGAAATTGAAATCACTTTCACATTTAAATACCTTAAAAATAGACAAGTAGGTGGTCCGGTTTAAAAATTAAAACCGAAGCAAAACGACACCTCACTGAAGAAAAAACGACGTGTCCAATCCCACCCGATCCACGCTGACTCTGTTGCATATTCTCTTCTTCTTCAACCCCTAAACCCCCCCCCCCACCTCGAAACAAACAAAAAATTAACAAACAGAGAATCCATCAATTATCCGTTCATCCTTTCTCCTTGTAATTTATCCGTTACAACATAAACCAAAATTTCGCCTTTTTTCAATTTTAATTTGAAAATTGTAATTTCAATCAATCAAAAAAGTAAAAAAATTAAAAAAAAAATAAGGGAAGAGTGAAAACGATGTCGTCGTGGTTGAGGAATGCGGTGAATAAAGCCGTGGAGGTCGGTAACAAGAACAATCTGACGCGCACCGTCAAGAACTATGCCGACACCGTCGTTCATCAGGCCGGCCAGGCCGTCGCTGAAGGAGCCAAAATCTTGCAAGATCGCATTGTAATTACGTTTTCATAATTTCTTTGTTTAGCTCTGAATTCGAGCTCGATTTTAGCTTTAATTGTGGCTTTGCAGGAGAAATAGTTGACTCGAATTGCTTAAACGCAGCGCTTTAGGTTTCTGCTGATAAAATTTTGATATGCTCTTGTTTGGAGCTATGTGTCTGGTTTTGTGCATGATAAGCTTCATCTTCTTAGACAATGGCAGTGCATATTTATATTTGTTTTGAGTGTTTGGCATAAAATGGGGTCATATATGGTAAATATTTTGTATATTTGAAGCTTATTACCAGCCGTTTTAGGGCTGTTTGGGATTGAAGTGATGTGGCTTTTGAGTTAAGCAGGAATCCGCCTGTCTAGGGGCTTGTTTTCTGAAATGGAATCACTAGTTGTTAAGAATTGCTTAATGTTATTGCACCAATTAGTTTTATAAGCAAAGCGGAAAGTTGTTTATGAATACATTGCTTGCCGTGCATTCATAATGAAGCTGAAGCACAATGATTACAAATAGCACTTAGTTTATGGTAATTTTTTAAGTTCTTTTACATTGAATTAAAGTTTACAATCTAGTGTATGAAACTTGAGTTAGTTGATTGCAAATTCAGGGGGTGCGGAATTTCAAAAGTGTGAACCAAACTATAAGAAGGTTGGAGGAAGCTGCGCTCACCTGTAGGGGACCAGAAAGGGTAATGCTGCTGAGAAGATGGTTGGCTGTGCTGAAAGAAGTTGAGAAATTATATGGACTTCTTTCAGAGGATAAAGAGAAGTTGAAGGAGCAACTTGATGCATTTGATGAAGCAAAGGATGGCCTGAGAAAGCCGTCTATGGTGAGTTATCCTGTTTTTATTATCTTGTTCTTACTTTTCTCATTTTGCTTCAGTAAATGATGTCTTTTTTCACCCCTCTCATATTTTGTTATTATGGATAGGTCCTATATTATGACACTGATTTTGGGGGTGAACCATTAAACTTCCGTGATGTTTTCCTTCAGAGTCAGGCACTGGAGGCCATAACAGTATCTATGGTAAGCTAAAATAAACTGAATAGCTTGCGCACACTTGCCTTGACATGTCTTTTCTACTTCAAATTAGTTGAAAAAGTAATAGCTTAATCAAATCCTTTGATTTAATTGTGAATATGATATATATGCTATGAAGCATTGATGCACAATCTTTTGCAAGTGTTGTATTTGTTGAGTATTCTTTGGGTGAAATTTCCGGAGTTAGCAACTTGAAATATATATCCACCTTGATGTCACGTCATCTTTTCTCTGCAATCCTGCAACCATGATATCAGTGTGATTTTAATTGAATTTCTTCATTTTCTGGAATTTTTACCAGTGGTTGACCACAGGTTAACTTTTTCTAATGATTCAGATTCTTGAAGCACCAAATGAAGAGGAAATTTCTTTGCTCTTGGAGATGTTTGGGTGAGTTGTTTGCTGTCTTAAGAATTATTATTTCCTCATTTTGATTTGGAAGTCATGGTGTGTGTTTAAGGTGGTTCTGGAATTAAAGTTAGCATTTTTGTTTTTAATAGATGATGGTAAAATTTCAATACTTTTGGAGAATTTGCCATCGGTTAGTTTCAGCATGTTGATGCTATATTTTGTTTTGTTTCTGAGTTTGTTTACATCTCGTTGGATATTTCATTGTCTCTTGAGATACATATGAAACAAGTTGCGAGTATCCAGTTATTGGAGTCAGCCTGCCTGAATTGGATCTGGTTTATGTTTCTTTACTCTGTGCTTGCAGGCTTTGCCTCATTGGAGGAAAAGAGGTTCATCATGCTATCACTAGCAGCGTACAGGATCTAGCTACAGCCATCTCAAAATACCAAGATGAAGTATTGGTAAAGTCCTTAAATATTATATGCTGAAAGTATTTAATTAGGAATTAGGTGGGTGCTTAGTTAATGGACATGTGATTTTTGCATGATGAATATCCAATATAAACAAATTTAGCATCCCTAAGTTCAACAAGATCTCTTGAAAAGCTCTCAGTTGAATCTAAGTTAATACTGTTGCTAAGATACTTTCAGGGCATCTTCTGGGCCTTGGGAAGATCTGCCACTCAATTTAATTACATCATGGCTTCCTTACATAATCTGTGCATGGGAATTTTTTTCTTTCTTTGGCTTAACAGTGAAGATTTCTTATTTGACCTCCTTCTGTGCTTCTCCCTTCTCATGGTCTTAAATATATAGGTGAAGCGGGAGGAATTGCTTCAATTTGCGCAAACTGCCATTACGGGGTTGAAAATGAATGCTGATATTGAAAGGTGTTTATGAAAAGAGGAATTTCCTTTCTTTCAAATCATTCACTTCCTATGTGTCTTTTCAATTCTTGTGCATTACATTTTGGTTTCAGGTGCCAGCCTGAGCTTTGATTGGTTCTTCCTTACCTCTTTTTATGTGCTTTCTGGTTACAGGATAGATGCTGAAGCTTCTGATCTAAAGAAAAGACTTGAAGGAATGAAGGCTTTGCAGAAGTCTACAAATGAAGCTCTTGAGCAAGCATCTGAAAAGACAACTAAGGCAACCATAGAGGTGAGTTTGGTTATTGTAGTAGCCTGTTTTTGTCTCCTTTTTCTGGTCGCAATATTATATTGCTAAATGATGATGTTACATCCTTGTTAATTTGTATGCTAATTCTTAATTTTAAGAAACTTAGTAGATTAACGATGGAAATTAAAGATTACAAAGTGGACCGTGTGTCCTCAAGTATAATCATAATGAGAGAAAAGGGAAGGTAGAAAATCAACTCAAAGCTCATCCTAGCCCTGAAGAAACCATCCTTTACTAAACCAATAATAGTCTATACAAAAACATCCTTGGTATGCTATGTGAGGCCAAAATAGTTTTGAATAGCAAAATTCAATTCATAATTGTACTGAGTTCTCTAGTAGAGCATTATAAGACATTTTGTACTTTGGTTGATTATTTGGCTTTGACTATTCAGTTATGTTGTTTTGTTTAGAATAATGACTGTCTTTCTTCATGGGGGTCAAGCCGTAGTCCCGTATAGATTTTCCTCTATGAAGTACCAAGGCAATCTTTAATTAGGAAACTGACCTTCCTTCAAACTTATTTAATTACCATGTCAAGTTTTTTTGAGAAATTATGGGTAAATCTTTGAAGAAAAACCAGTGAAGTGTGCTTGCAATATCATGGACATGAGAAAGTAAAGGAAGCAGATTCTCCTGTTGAAGCAATTCATAATCATTTTCGACTTCTACCTGCGATCTGAAGTTAGTTGAGATAAGATGATATTGAAGAAAAAATTTTGGTTTCACTTCATGTAATAACATATCTGTACTAGCGTACATTTTGAAGCTTTCATGGTGCATAAGCATTTGCCAGTCTTCTATATCCTGCTTGTGACTGGAGCTTAACCAGTCCATGCTGTTAGATTGATGAATAACAGAATGCTTGAATTCCATGGAACTTCCTCATATTTTAGATCAATATTGCAAATTACATTTAATGCTTTTAAGCACCATGCATGTATTGAAAATCACTTATAATTTTCAAATGTTTTGTTGAGGTCCAAATTAATGGAATCTAGTTTGAGGTTTTTGCTGTTGACATGTGTATATGTTTGGTGGAGCATTTCTCAAACCCTTTAATTGACTGGAAAGTTAATAAACCATGAATCTGACCATATGTTCTTTATAATAGGCTCTAAAAGAAGCACTTGCACAAATTAGAGTTTGTACCAGATTGGAAGGGCTTTTGCTGAAAAAGAAATTGTTAAGCCATGGAGACTCTCCTGAGATACATGCTCAAAAGGTGTTTTTTTTCGATACTATTGTATTGTTCCTTGCTAATTTTTTTAACAAGCATGTTTATTTTTGTTTCCTTGTTTTCTGTTTTCAGTATACTTAACATGTTTGTCAAGTGTTATTAATATGCCATGTTATCTTTGACCCATTTAAACCTGTGTTTGTGGTCAAGGACATAAATGCCTATCTTGGCAAATACTGAATTTCACTTGATGGGATAAATCATTGTTACCTATTTTATCTTTTTATGAAGCAGGTTGATAAGTTGAAGGTTCTATCAGAGTCTCTTTCTAATTCCTCTGTTAAAGCTGAGAAGCGCATTTCAGATCACAGGTATCATTTTGTATTTAATTTGTCATAAGAAATAACAACTCCCAGTTATTGCCAAATTATTTGGAGTGAAGCAATTCTTACTAAGTTCCATGTACAGTTGAAAGAAATGGGACATTGCAAGGGAGGTGGTTAATAAATGGATAACCTTTGCAACCCACTTGGTGTGCTTCTACTTTTCATAATCTAAGTCCAACTTGAAGTTATCAAAAAAGATGATTACCTTAGCTTTCCCCTTTGAGTTGTGTGATGTGTTAAAATTACTACAGAAATGTTTGATTGATCTTTGTTAAGTTTAGTTGTTAAGTTATGGGGTTGTTTGAGTATGGGGTTGTTTGAGTAATCTGTCCTTCTAAATAGAAGTTGTTTGGCTCAAAGAAAAAAAATCGCTATTATTGTGAGATTTAGCTTTTAATTTGTCTTTCTACTGGTTGTTGGGTACCTACTTGTCCTGAGAGTGGGCCTATCTTGGGCATTTTTCAATGCATTTTAATTTGCATGTCCATAGGGATTTTTTTATTATGTTTGGACTAGTATTTTCAGGTTATTTGTCTTCTATGATAGCAAGGTTAGCTTTGGATAACAAGATATTGTACTAAAATGGTTCTGTCATGATCAAGGAAGATGTCTGGGTGGGCATCCAAATAATCACACAATCATTCTATGATGGTTACTCTTGTGAAACTTCATATTTCACATTATGATTGGCAGATCACAAAAGGAAGAAGCATTAAAAGTTCGTGTTGTCAAGGCAAGTGAATCTAGTGAAAAAGAGAAGGTAATTTGCTACGACATTGATGCTCTATTGGTCTTTCCTCTCAGGAACTACTGAATTAAAATGATAGGTTAAGTTTTAGACTCTTTTTCAACTTTAGTTTATAGTGTCAAAAATTTTGGGTACAATGAGTTGTCTTTGGAAGATGCCGCCGCCATGTAGTGCATGCATGTAGTGTGAATTAAGTGTTTGTTGGAAGCTAGCTTAATAATTGGTTGGATATTTTAATTTTGGAGGGAAGTTATTTTATATTCCAAGAAAATATAATAAGGTACATATTTTTGGACTTGTCTTCTGATTTCTTCCGTATCTTAAATTGATGCTGCTTCTCCTTTTAATGGTGCTTTAGCTGTTTAGGTAATGTGGTTATATCGCTGAAATCTTTTTGTGTCCGAAAAACATTCTGCAGGCGGTTAGATAGGAGATCAGGAAAAATTCCTGACAACTCAATCCATTTGGTCTATTAAAATTTTTCTTACTTTCATCTGTTTTTTGCTTAATGGTACTGCACGGTGATATATTTGGTGCATGATATATTTAGGGATTACCATGTATAATTTACTGATACTCTCATGAGAATTTGGTCGTGATTTGGCTATTGTTGGGGAATGTTGAGCTTTTGTTTTGGTGTTTGGTTTACAGGAAATAGGAGCTGAGATCTCAGAACTTGTAAAACAAAGAGATCATCTTGAAGCTGAATTGAAAAAGGTCCCTCTGCTCTGTTTTTACCTTTTTTCAATTGTTATATGTGTTGTCTTCAGTGTGATATATATATCCTTCTTGGGAGACGTTCTAATCATTTTTAATCCAATAAAAATACGAATTTCATGCCATCTTTTCTTATTTTTTCCTTACGCAGCATTCTGGGTTTACTAATGTAACCAAATGTTTTGCAATATGGCAAATTTTTACGAAAGTACCCCATTAAAAGTTTTGGGTATGAGAATAAGCAGTTTCATCTCATTATACCAGAAAATGCTTTTGTTTTATCATCTGCTGCTGCATGGAATGCATTGTGGTAAGCAGGTGCGCCATAAGTATTGTTTTTCTAATGGTAGCATGATCTCATATGTAACAGTCCAAATAATGTGGATGCAAACTTTCATGGATTTAATAACTTCAGTCTGCATTTACTTTATTTATATATAAAATGTATGGCATTGGTAGCCTTTACCATTCCATTCCAAGCAGCTGTCAAAATTACTGTAGCAAGTTTACAAGGCTTCATTGTATTTGTGTCTCTTCACTTAGTTCAGTTAGTTCAGTTGTTGTAAACATTTTAAGACTGGCTAATGTGATGCAGGTTAATATTTCCCTGGCTGCTGCTCAAGCAAGGCTTCACAATGCCCAGGAAGAGAGGGAACAATTTGATGAAGCTAACGATCAGATTGTTGAGCACTTGAAAACAAAGGTTTAGATCTATTGATGTGATATCTTTCTGAATTCTGACTAAAGTGTTTAAAAATTACTCTATAGTATATACTTAATTGCTCCTTTTATAACTCCAGTATCTGAAGTATCATTTTTCATTTTTCCTGTACTTTGTAGGAAGATGAGCTCTTGAAATCCATTGCTGCCTGTAGGGTAGAATCAGATGTTCTCGGTACATGGATTAATTTTTTGGAAGATACATGGGTCCTCCAGTGCTCGCAGATGGAAATGAAGGATAAGCAGGTCAGGTACGTGCTTCAATGTTGTGTTACCAAGATTGGCCTTTAAATTTTAGTTAGCATCCTTTGACTTTCACGGATGAAATTTATTAGTTGTGCTTGTAATGCTTTCTTGTCTGCCGTACATTGCTCCTTGGAGTACATGAACTTTTTGGTTAATACTTGTTGCTTGTTTGCAATTTCAAGTGACGAGTTGGAGAAACATGAGGACTATTTTGTGAACTTAGCCATTTCTCTTCTCTCTGCTTACAAGGTATTGTTATACTTCTTAACTAAGGTTTATCCGAGACTGCACCTATTTTTTTGAAAAATTTTCTCGTCATCTCTCTCACCTGTTTCCCTTTGGATGCAATTATGTATCTTTTTTGCAGAGAGAGTTGGGGCCTTCTGTATCTCGAATTGGGAAATTTGTAGAGAACCTGAAGAATTTGAGTGAAGGGTAATATTTTCATTGAAATTATTCTCACCTATTTTGATGCAGTTTCTTAACTTTGTTACCCCATGAGACAGGTCAGAGATTGCATCCAGTGGGGATGATGAGGATTCAAAAGGATTGAACCCAAGGAAAAATCTTGAGGAGGAATATCTAGACTATGAAGCCAAGGTACAGATATGTTTAAATTCAGCCTTGATTTCAATTGTTTTTATTTTAAGCTATTAAGTTCCTGATCTAGTATAGTGAGAAAAAAGAATTTAAATTTATAATTTCTGAGAATATGCTCAACCCTTTGCTGGCCTTAAATAATTGGTGCAGTCACCTGGTTCGGCTGACATGTATATTTGTGTGTGTTGATTTTGCTGCTGTCATTCAGATCATAACCACCTTCAGTGTAGTGGATAACATGAAAGAGCAATTTTATGCTCAACGTGGAGCAAATTACAGGTTTGATATTCTGGTTGTGTGCTAGTGCTTTTTCCTTACACATCATTGTCTGCAGTGCTTATATTCCCTTTCAGTTTAAGTACTCAATTAGCTGTCGTCCCTTTCTGATCCAGGAAAGATGATCCAAGGGTTAGAGAGCTATTTGATGATATTGAAAAGTTAAGACTGGAATTTGAATCTATTGAGAGGCCAAATTTAGAATTGGAGAATCCAAGCCCAAAGGCTGGCACTTCATCTAGTGAGATGTCACCCAAAAGTCCTTCCAGTCCTCCTCCTACACAGGGAACTATGACTCAAAAATCTGATATAAGCGAGCATCATGGGAAACCTGTTCACAAGGGAGAGCATGCGCTCGACCCTGAAGCAGAGTTGGCAAAGTTGGAGTCTGAGTTTGGAAAAGTTGGGCAAGACTACTCAGCTGAGGAAATTGGCGACTGGGAGTTTGATGAGCTCGAACGAGAATTCAAAACTGGTGATTCTGCACCAAGCAAATAGCTCAATTCACACTGCCAAATTAATAATCCTTGATATTAAAATCTGTTAACAGGCAACATAAATGTGTTATATATAAATCTGTATCTGACCTCTTCAAAGAAAGCTGCTTTTTATTAAATCAGGGGCTTCTTGTAACTTCGTTGTAAAACTGGATGGTGTATCTTATTTATTGATTCTTCTGTACATTCTCAAATCTTGCTTTGTTGTACTATGAAGTTAAGTAAACAAATGAATCAAAGGCTTTGATTGGATATTTAAGTTGGATCTTCACTGAACTTTTAGGTATTATGATTTGGTTCGAGTATGATGACTATTCTTTGCTTTGACGATGAAGATGGCCCCTCAAGCTTTCTTGTAAAGGAATGAAGGAACCAAGAAAAAATTGTGTGGTTTAGAATTTTATGTCTTTCAATTGAAATGTTTGGTGATTGTGAATCCAAAAGAAAACATTTGGGGACTTATTGAAGTGGTTTCCTGAAATGGAAGTTGAAATTTGTTTTATCTTTAGGGAAACACAATGATTATTCACTACCTTCTATGCCTTCAACTCGAGGGTGCAGAAGCTAGTGGGCTGGGAACCGCTTCATCCAAAATTTCTTCTGAAGTCGGTCTCTAAAAAGACTCAACAAAATATTTTGCTTGGAACTGTTTATGTGCTGCTACTTATTCTGCTTTTGTTAATGCTGGTGGATCACCCTTACCCAGCAAAAATTTCGCCACTAGAAATTTGAACCACAGAGGCTCTACTTGTTGATCCTTCAACCAAGCAAAGAATTCTTGCACCCTGATTTTCTGGGGTGGTGGGTCATTTTGATTGATACATTTATGGCTATCTTTTGCCCGAACTTTTTTTCTGTTTCCTGAAACAAATTTATGCCCCTCAGCATAAGAAACCAAATATTATAATGCGATAGTTACTAGTTGAACTTTTAAAATAGAATGTGGATAATGAATTTTTGTTTGTATTGTTGAAATGGCTTAGAAGTGGAGAATGAGAAAATTCTTATGCCTGTTGTTATTGTACTGCACGTTACAATCGCCTCTTAAGAAGAACACGGTTAGTGGCATGGGCGTTTATACTTTCTGTTTTTGATTTTTTGGCCGTCTGCAAAACTTTCTAAAGGATTCATGGAATTCATTTCTACAGAAAAGTTCAAAGCTACACATTAATAGCCTGTGGCATCCATAAAACTACATTTCCAACAATACACATGTATGCAAAGTACACAAAGAAACCAAAGTTGAAATTCTAACAAGTGATAGATGATCAAACAACTATGTTACGTCTTATCGAACTATGGTGCCTTGAATATGGCTAAAAAGACTTCAAATTAGTTCCAAGAAAATAATGGTTATATGCGTTTTCTTATGCCTGTTTTCTTATGAAAACAGATAAAAAGAAACTGTTGGGATTTTGAAAAAGGAGGGAACCCCTTTTTGGCTTTGCAATTAGTGGTTAAGAATAAGATAAGAGGAAAGTAACTGAGACATGGGGAGTGTGCTAAAAGAGAAGACAAAAAAAAATAAGTCTTGAGCTTTGCAGAATGCAGACATTCCATCCCCAATTCCCTTAATCCCACCAAGATTTGTCGGTTCATGTGTTGTTTTCTTATGAGTTATGAAGTCAACAGTTCATTTCACCTCTCTTATCTTCTTAATCATGTGTCACTTTAGTGCACAAGACATGTAAAGTGAAAACTATGACAACAATTGAGAAAAAAAAGATGCATGCACACGAATGATCGGTATGTACCAGTTTATACGAGACAGTCATTTGGAAACTTTTTATAAAAAATCTGCATAAGAAAGAAAGAAAAACAGACCCAGGAATCCAGTAAAAAGCAGTAAAACTAAGTGAAGTCAAAAGTGATTCCTCAGCTATTATTATTTTACTTAGCGGAAAGGGCACCCTTTTTGGGTTCTGTTTGTTTTTATTAGTCATGGGGCACAGAAGTGGAACATAGAGAGTATTATTAGTACTTTGAGAATGCAGGAAACCGGATTTTGAGATCTGGGCTGCATTCAAATTTATGTCTTGTTTTGTTTATTCTGTAGAAGATACAAGAATTCTCTAATACTTGTAATTTGCACGCTCTTGTTTTCAAGCAATTAAACTATTGAAATAGAAAATATTGTCAGAAAGTGGGGGCTTGTATCCCTCTAGTCTCTTAGTGAGATACACTTCTATGACCTATTTCAAATATAAGATGCACTTCTTTCTAACATAGTTCATAGCATTTGCTAGGGTTTAAAGTAATCTCTTGCAACACTATGGTGCTACTTTAAACATTAAAATGTGCACGAGTTTCCGGTAACAGTATTTACACAACTCAGCTGAACAAGGCCTCATCGTTAGTAGCTGCATAGGTGAATGCATAGATCATAATTCCTTTAATCATTTACGAGATTATAGTCGTGCTATATGAATTCCTTTTGATTTAAGTTTTACCCCCCAAAAATTAAAATTCTGTACTTCGATTAGAATCAATGGATTTAGTACTGGTCCCAACAATTAATCAAGTCTTAATGATGTCAGCTACATTACTTTAGAAGAAACCTGAGCCCTTATTACTGAAAGATTAACATATTTTAAGTGCATAATTTCACTTTCAAAAAATACTTTTTATCATTCTATGGGGACTGTTTCAGTATTTATAAATGTGAAAGCAAAGAGAAATGACCACAAAAATTAATTTAAGTTCCAATAAAAAGAAAAGAAAAATAATGCAGAAATGGGTCAGTGCTGGGCCACTAGAAAAATTCCCATAATGTTCTGTATTTTATATTTGGAAGCATTCAACAATCTGTCCGTTAACCAACATCCACTCTTTTAAAAGAGTGCAATTCCCTTGATTCCTTTCTCACAAAGTTGAAAGCTCAAGCTCGACCATAAGAGAAAAGAGAGATCTTATCACAACAATACAGTGAGTTACCTGAAATGGCTGTGAATTTGCTATCACATGATCCTGCCGATGATGACTATATTGACATAGAAGTTAGCTCATATTCTAACTTCTTTAGCCACTCCAGAAGCTCTCCTCCTCATTCCCGAGAGTTCGAGTTCCAAATGAATTCAAGTTGCCTAGAGAAAGAGCCCACAACTTCTCCAGCTGATGAGCTTTTCTACAAAGGAAAGCTCCTTCCTCTTCACCTCCCTCCGCGTCTGCAAATGGTCGAAAAGCTCCTGGAGAATTCATCTTGTGCTTATGATAATAGTAAAGATATATTCGAAGATTTCTATAGCACTCCTTCGATGACAAACGCGGTCACAACACCAACTACAACCAGTACTCCATTTGAATCCTGCAATATCTCACCTGCTGAATCCTGTCAGGTTAGTAGAGAACTGAATCCGAATGAGTACTTCTTTGAGTATTCATCTGAAGTGAGTGGATTCATTGGTGACAATCCGAAGAAGTCCTGGACCAAAAAGCTGAAGCTGATCAAGCAGTCCTCGCTTGGTTCAAAGCTGAAGGCTTCCAGGGCTTACCTCAAGTCTTTGTTCGGAAAATCCGGTTGCTCTGATGAGTCCTGCACAGCTGCCAGAAAAGTTGCTGATGAGGGCAGTGCTTCAAAAGTTAAGGAGACTCTTAATGTTAATAACTACACAAATATGGCAAAGAAGAATCCGTTTGGACAAATTCATAAGGGCAACAGCCAAAGTTCAGCTTCTCTAACGAGGAGCTTTGACAAAGAAAGGATCGCTGAAAGTAGTAGCAGGTGCCATAGGAGATCATTCTCAATGGTCATCAAACGGCATTCGACAAACAATTCTTCATCATCTTCATCATCCTCTGGCTCTTCCTCTTCTTCAAGCTCAAATGACTCAAATGGTCTCAATGAGCTGCAATTTCTCAAGAGATGCAGTAGCAGTGTTTATTCAGAGACTGAGAGTTCTATTCAGGGAGCAATTGCTCATTGCAAGCAGTCTCAGGCTCAGCAGCTGGTCCATTCAAGAAAGACTCTTACTGATGTTGGTTTTCACTCACTGTCAGCTTTTGAAGACCAAGAAAGAGCAGCTCTTTGCAGGGGCTAAAGAGAAACTAACAAAGTGTACAAACAAGAACAAGGTTCATAAATTTTGATTGGTTTCTCATGTGTTCCTTTTTCAGTGTTCTGATTCAAAGCATAAATTAATCCATGATTGTACTGAATTGTTTAGACATGATCATATTCTGTAGATGTTTCTGCTGAAAATACCCAATAAAGTTTTTTTCTCTTTAACATAGTAAGTGCTTATGAATTAAGTTCTTCTCAAAAGTAACTTACAACCTTCAAATCAGGAATCTAATCAACAATCTAAGTTGACATGCCTTTTTATCTTGCACAAACCACATTATAATAATAATTGGTAGTCATTTCTAAAACAGGAGATTGTGACACATTTTCTTAAGTCAATTGGAATTCTCTTCCATACTCATCCATTCAGCTACAATGCATGTCTCATCACTCCATAGATTTTTAACTTCAACCCTTCAAGAATGCTAAATTTTGACGAGCAGAAAATCCTGAAACTAATTAACCAAGGTGTGATTTACTTTACATTCCTATCTTTCACTGCAAATAATGGAAACTGTTTCAGAATATATTGCCTTCAGTGTAATTTTCAGCTTTACGGTACAAGATATGGTACAACAATAATAGAAACATTTTCACAAGTTTCCCCTGAATACTATTGATGACTCTTGGCTGTGGGCCAGATTTTGATTTCTCAACCAAAGGGTACATGATGTTTTGTAGGCTATACAGTAGAGAGGGAGGCTATTTGCAGATTCCATAACAATTATGAAGTAAATGATTGTAAATAATATAAAAGAATTTCCAAGCCAAGTATCCATGATTTCATAGAGCTATTCTGAACACATCAAGATATTGTTCACTTAAGTCCACAAGCTTGTTTCCAAAGGATAACAATAACATTAAAGATTGTATAAACATGCAATCTTAGAGCACAAATTAAGAAATAACTTCAATGATAAGAAAACAAAATGGATGAAACTTTCAAATAAAACTGGTATCTTGAAAATGTAAAATAACATTTTGATAATAACAGAACTTCAGTTAAAGTATGAAAAATAATTTATTTATTTTTTTGTTTTTTTGAAAAGTACTTACTAGCACATAATACAAACAATGTTATAACATTGCTTACCTGTAAAGTTATGATGAATCTTACTTGTTATCAATTGAAAGTGCAAACGTGGCTCCCCTGAATTAAATGTATAATTAGAAAAGTAACTCGAATTAGGCAAAGCTATCATCATTATGTTGCAACCAATCATCGGATAACAGAATTAATCATGAAATATGATAACAAAAACCCACATGTCTGTCTCTTAGAGCCACTAAAGGACAGCTGCCTAAGTTAAAAATTATAACTAACCTGATCAACAAAGTAAGTGTTAATTTTAACTAAGCAATTAAAAATGAATCAACCAGGCACTTGTACATCCTCTGATGGTTGAATAAAAAATTAAATATAAAGGAAATGAAATCTTGTAAATGCAGACAAACAGTCTTTAAAGTGGCTGCTTTTGCCCCCCGCACCCTCCCTTTTTTTTTTTTTGGCCTTTTTGGGGTAGATTTTTATAGTGGGATGTCCTCAACCTTAAACTAAGTAAACATGTTTGTTAGAAATTTGACAGGATTAGACTCAAAGAAAGCAGTGAAAAGAAAAAAAATAAAAAGGCTACATTGATGTTGTTCAGCACTAAGGGGAAACTGATAGCCTTATAACAAGAATGGCTTTTTCCCCACCCAACTTTCATGGATTTTCAAGAAAAAAAAAAGGCTCACATACCAGCTCAGCTGGGATACTCAATAACATCAGTCTGGTCCTTTTGTAGTTTGTTAATAAAAGTTCTTTCAAATGGCCCCGCGCTTAGAATTTCAGATCTTTCACATATTAGAAGAGTTGGGAAGGAGATATTTAAGAGATGCGTGTGCAGTAATGATTTAGTGAGCGACGTTGCTCGTTTTATGATATCGGACATTGCCATGTGTTGCTGTTTGGTTTTTTTTTTTTTTTCTAAAGGGAGTTTGCCATGTGTTGCTGTTTGGTTTTTTTTTTTTTTTATTTTTAAAGGGGAGGGTGGGCAAGCTCAAAAGTTTTTACCTCCTTCCACCCTCAAGATTCGAACCCGAATCGCTATAAATTTAGAACCGACTATGGCAGTCAATCCGACTACGGCGGCGTGTTGCTGTTTGGTTAATTCACGAGGCGTTTTAGAAAATGCCATACCTATTCAGTTGCTCATTATATGGTGGGCGCGAAGTTTCTAACGGACCATTTCTGTATATATATATGTGAATTTAATTGACGTAGATCATTTACTTAAGATGTACTATATATTGTTGATGCATGAGTTTGAGAATTATTCTCTCTCTTATAATTGAGCATCTCAGTTTCATGATAGCACTAGCAGTACCTGATTTCAGGATTCTGTACAGTGATGAAATCATGTGCTTTGCCAGTGTTTTGCACTCCATGCAAAAATATCCCAAGTTTTTTTTTTTCAGTGAATAAAAAAGAAACAAACATTATGCAGCAAAACATTGACATGCCTAAGAAGAAAGGTAAAAATCATTGGCAGGAGTCTTTGCTTTGCTTAGAACTTGGAAGTTGGAAGCATGATGCAAACAGGATTTAACTAGCTAACGGGCTTCAAAATGCAATGGTACGGTGACATTCATTAAGCAAAAAATGAAATGTGAAGTGCGGTGCAGACAGCAAAGTGACTGCAACAAGAATGCCATGGTAAAGCAACCGTAAAAATGTTACAACTGTGAACTGCGTGTTACATCGAGCAGAGGAGAAACTTTTCGGTTTCTTTATGAGCCAACATGACTAAAGCCCAATAATGTAGGTCTACTTAGAAATTGTTGGGTTCATTTAGGTTTTCATTTTTGGATAAGGGTGTTTAGTTCCCATAAGCCCGATGGACCTAGCAATTTTCGAGAAGGATATCTCAACCATGAATGTTTCCTCAACCATCTCTCACCTATTTCTGTGTACATACAAATACAATCCCCTTTGTGTTAATCGTTCATTAAAATATCAGTAGTTCATTCAAATATCAGTAAAATAATCATCAAAATAAAAATAATTTAGCAGAATAAAATAAATGGCTTGGATATATTTTCCTGCTAGGTGGAAGTAATACAAATTTAATAAGTTTGTACCTCAGTTGGCTAGTTGACGTAGTATACAAATGCCGGTTATATAATTCATCATGTGGCAGTAAGGTGATCTCATTAGTAATTATTGACATATGTTAGTTAGTGATAATATCATATCATATAACGCGTCAGTTAAAGATACAAATTTTATACGTAAATTTTCATAAATATTACATTATAGTAAAATATTAGTTATAAGTAAAATTATTTTTGACTATATCATCGAATCAATATTTGATAGACAAAAAAATAAATTAATTAATGTCTCATTATTATTGCACTATTTTTCTTTCATTAGTTGAATGAAATCACAAAAACCAAAGAAAAATTATTTAAAAAAAAACACGTTATTAATATTATCTATTACATGTGAGGTGTTATGATAACTTTTTAATTTTATATTATTAATTTTTATTATATAGCCAAGAAAGTTTCTTTCAATCTCTCATTTAATTATCAACAAAATCAAACCAGATTCTCAAAACCATAGGTCAGAATCATGCTTTACTATTAATCCAAAGATTTTTTTTTTGTCTGCCGACCATGAATCATTAGATGACCTGTTGTTATTGACAAATACCAATTGGTTTGATTATATTTATAATTATTCGTTGGATATAATATTTTTCTAACAAAAGAAGCATATTCTGTACTCCAATAATTGTTCTTCAATTCTTTATGTACAGCTGCCTTGGTGGAGACCTTTTGCTACGTGAATGCAACATTTTGCATGTTCAATTTTTATCGTAGAAATTAAATGTATTGGACAGAAAACGAGTCTTTGGGTCAACCAAGCAATGTCCTCTGTTTTGTATTCAGAAAAGTCCAACAGATAAAGCATCGCAATATTGCACCCCACCCACGTCTCATATTTGCCCAAGTATAATCTTCAATTACACATGAACAATATTGCATTTGCGGAGATTTGTGTTATTGAATGTACTTAGGCAAATTACAGACAAGGTAACACGCTAGGGGGTCATTGTAAAGGTTAGCTACAGGACCTCAGTGAAATAGCACCTCCGTGCAAGCAGCAGCAGCTTCATCTCATTCACAGCCCGATTCTAGCATGCAGCTCAAAATGGTACCAACAATGCCATTCCCAGAACTGATACCTCTCTGGTGCTTACATATATTAAAAGAAACGAACTTTATTTAGTACCAACATTTCCTTCATTCTCCTTTTTCCGACTAATAGAATGTGCTTAAGAGATTAGACAAAAAGCACACCAGGAAAGAAATCACGTCGACAGTATCCAGTTATATTAGGCAGGGATGCCTGAATACTTCTTTACATACTTGTTCAGGATACATTGTTCTAAGTCTCTACAATCCTAAGAATATTCCCCAAATGTTGCAAACACACTGGCATCAAAGGGCATAAATTCGATCAATTTCTGAATTGGAGTAGTCAGAGGGATACCATGAGTTCGATCCACTCCTCATCCTTGCATTCTTCTCCCTCTTCCTTATCGATCGAACCCTCTTAGACTTCACCACATAATAAGTCATGGTCCCAAGAACTCCAGCCATTATCACTCCCCCAACAACTGTGACCAAAATTGCAGCCCACTTATGCCTGCGGCCAACCACTATGTAAGAGGAGGCAATAAATGCCACGGAGGTGCACACAGAAGCTAACCACATCAACTTGTTAATAACCACCACCACCCGTTTCTCTGCTTTTGTCTCACCTCTGACCAGAGTGATTTGGACAACAACAACAGCCAAAGATGTAAAGAGTGCTATTGCATTAAAAATGAAGAAGATTTTGAAAGAGGCACGACGGACAACTACAGCCATCCCGTCATTATTATCCCCACCCGGCACAGTAAATATAGCTGCGAAAGCAACCGTGGCAAATAGTACAGCCACCACAGTCACTGAATTGGTGGCATTGTTGATCCCTTCACGGTGGAGTTTCCTGAGCTCTTTAGAAATATTATGAACATTTTTGTTCGTTCTTCGGGTTTGTTCAAGCTGTGTATGAACGTCTTTCTTGATTTGAGTCACGGTTTTTCTCAACTCGTCCCTTGGCTGGTTCAATTCATTAGCTCTGACAGCACCACAGCGAGCAAGACAGTCCTTTATCTCTGTAGCTTCTTCTGAAGAGGGAAGCCCTTCAGCTATGTCGAGAGCTGTTTTGTGGTCTCTGGTTAGTGCATTAACATTGGTGTCAGGGAGGAATAGCAACTCAGTCACTATCTGCAAGGAAAAGGGGAAAAATCAATACCATGCAGAACTTCCTGAAACCAAATAGTATTCCATACCAATGCATGATATTTTAAGCATGCAAAGTCACATTGATGTCCAAACTCAATTTTACATAAAACATAACATATTTATTTTAAGATTGAATAAATAAATCTCAGGTGTTACCAGCATAAACTATTGAATACTTCATCTTAGGTGTATTAACAAATTGAATATGAAAACCATCTAACAGTAAGAGATCAAATCGTGATAATATGAAGGGAAATATATTATTTGGTTAAAAGTTGATAAAATTCAAACATGCAAATGATTAAATTGGGAGGCACCTAGTCCAATTAGATTCATCAAGGTAACTGAAGAAAACTTTATCCCTTTGGTGTCCATTTAACAACACAACTGCAACTTCAACATACATTGTAGACTATTAAAAAGAAATGATAATCGTTAACCATTCAGAAGATAGCACATTGTAGACTATTAAAAAGAAATGATAATCGTTAACCATTCAGAAGATAGCACATTGTAGACTATTAAAAAGAAATGATAATCGTTAACCATTCAGAAGATAGCACATTGTAGACTATAAAATTGCAAGGCACAGTAATCCAATTTGATATGCAGAAGATGGACCTCTAGCAGAATAATAGCAAAACAAAAAAACTGAGAATCAATGACACCATTCTTGTTTTAAACAAAAGAAAACAAAAATGAGAAAATTTATACCTCTGCTCGTTTTTTCCTGGTGGCTACATGTAATGCCGTGTTACCAAACTTGTCAGGAAGCATTACAATAGCAGCATCTGCCGCAAGAAGCAATTTCACCACCTCACAGCTCTGCCCTTTTACAGCCATGTGCAGTGCAGTCTGCCCTTTCTTGTCAGTCCTTCGAGCCAGTTGTGGATCTTTGCTGAGTAATGCTTTAACAACATCTACATGACCTTGTCGGGCAGCAAAATGCAATGCATTTTTCCCATTGGATCTAGAAATCTCTATCAAGCTACCATCCTTTGATAATAGTTCATTGACGACAGCTGTATGCCCCCTAGTAGCAGCAGATACAAGAGGGGTTGCATTTGAAGGGCCGGTTGTTTGGCTTAAGCTGGGATCATGATCGAGTAACACTCGGACAATGGCTGCAACAAATGAGTAATTATTAGTGAGAGACTCTTAGAAGTTTACAAAACCAAAACTAGAAATATCACCATTTTACTATGAAATGTAAGACATCTCATGCCATCACATTCTTAAATGATATTTCAAGCTCATTGCTAAGAACATACTTGGTAGGCTAAATGCTAAATAGTAGCTAATCATACTAAAAAAAGTACATTAAAAAAAAGGATTAAAAAAAATAGAAAAGCTTTCTTTTTAGAGGCCCTTGAAACCATGATCAAAGATTCTCAATTTATATTTTTCTTGAAATTATCATGAAACAGACTTGCAGTGCATATATAAGAAAATGTTCTAGTTCATGGCAACAACAATCTTTAAAGTAAACAAAGGAAGTAACTTCACAGTTCACATGCCATATGTTCCATTTTCTAACACTCAAACTTAACACAATAAAATAAAACATAAATTAAAGTATTTAACATCAGTACCTTGATGCCCTTGGACTGCAGCAATATGCAATGGATCAAACCCAGACCGGTTCTTCCTTGTAAGACCTTCTTTGGTCGAATACTTCAACAGCTCATTAACAACCTCAATATGCCCTTTATCTGCAGCTGTAAATAAGGCAGTCTCTCCCAACTCATTCACCTCATTCACAACCGATGACCTTATCTCTGCAACTTCAGTATCAAAATCAGCCCCACTTAAGTTCCCCACCATTTGTGAATCTATGCCATAAAGAATCTGTTTCACTGCTCCCAAATCTCCACGCTGAGCTGCCAAATGCAGCTCGGTATCATTATGACGACCCGTCACTTGTTTAACATACTTCTTTTTCCCAGCTTGGTCTATGCGTTTGCCCGAGTTGGACAACACCAAAGCTGGTGCCGTTGCTGAAGATGGTGAAGGGGAAGGTGACGGCGTTAGTGATGACTCACCAATTGATTTTTGGCTTAATTGTGGAGATATTATTCCCTTTTCAAGGTCTCCCTCAGCTCCTAAAAACAATAATCATCTAAATTAATCAGAACTCGTTCAAGCAAAATAATCAAGAACCTCTTAATCTTAAATCAACCACAAAGTACAGAAATTTTTCTACAGATCAAGATAATCAATCATAAAAGTCTAACAAGTACCCAGAAATTTCTTCAGCTCAAACTGATCAATCACACAATCTAACAAGTACCCAGAACTTGTTGAGCTCCAATCAAGCTTCTGATCAATTAATTACAGAATCATAAAAGCAGATACCCACAAGAAAAAGATTTAATTTTTATGAGAAAAAAGAAATTTTTAGATCAGAACTTTATATTAAACTAAAGTTTTTCCTTTTATTTAGACTAAAAGAGAGGGAGGAGATACTATGTAGATTCATCAGCTAGATTCACGCTACCTAAAACTAAAACTAAAAGACCCACCTTAAATTTAAAATAAAATAAAATACATGTAAACAGAGTACCTTCTACAATAGATGAGGCCATGGTTGATTAGAAAGAGAAGAATTAAGATATCATTCAAGAGAAAGAGAAAGAGAGAAGAGAAATGAGAAGCTTTAAGAGAAGTGTAAGAGTGAGAGAGAGAGAGATAAGATGAAGGCAAAAGGAGGAGAAAAATGAAAAAGAAAGAGAGGAAAGTGGGAGGAAGGGTGATGGAATAGAGGAGGAAGCGGTTGGCTTGGCTTGTGCTGGTAGGAGAAATGGCTTTTTCTTTTGTATTTTTCCTGCGAATGCAAAGACCCAATGGTTTACTTTCCATGTCATTTAGACAGCTAGTTTAGTCCACAAACACTCGGCCCTGTTGACCTGCGGTATCCACATGCAAAATTTTGTTTCCCATCATGAGTAAGCTATTGCTCTAGTTTTGTGTGTTTTCATCATAGGCAATTCTTTTTCTTTTAATCTTTTTCGTTTTTACAATTAATTCCATGAGAATAACATCCTAACAGCCAAGTAAAATAGAAAAAAAGGAGAGCCTAGAGGCATGGATCATGTGCATAGCTGGCATTCATGATTCATGAAGCCCAAACATTTTTCGATTGACCCACGTTGCAGGCCAGCCCAAGCCTTTTAACGCCTCCTCAGCCTCATGAAATACAACACTGACAATCGCTTCGAAAGGTTCGAACCAGCATTCGACGTTCTTTACAAGAGATGGGCTTGGCTGGTTCTGGCTGCTTTTAATCGATGCGGGACTGTTTTCTCTCATCTCCCTCTCGTAATGTATAGTATTTTATTTTTGTACCAAGTGAAGTGATTGATGATTATCATTTATACATATGAAGTGCAATGGATTAGCATTTGTCAAAGTACTTGTCCACTTTAGCAATTTTAATTTGGTTTCTCAGAATTAGATTTCATAAACATTAAAGCGAGTCAGGAGAAGGTGCAAGCTATTTCACGGCACGTTAATTCTACTGATTTAGTAAATGAGTTCTTCGTAGAGGTTTTTACAATCCAAATATGTTAATTCATGCATGGACCTAACAATTCTTGAATTGTACATATATATATATATATATATATGATGAATCAAATATTTATTGAATTGTTGAACTATAGAGCATAGCACACACTTCTGAGTGAGAAGATATTGCAATGCGCTACTATTTTCTATGTAGATACATGGTGACTCAAGTAAAATTTTATTTTCTTACTTCATTACTTACTTCCTCTGCGCAACAATCAATATATATATATATATATATATATATATATTAATCTTGCATTTGTCGGTGGTGTTATGATTTGTTTGTCACCTCTCTTTAAAATCAAAGGATCGTATAAATTATGTCTATTTTATAGAATACGATGAAATATTTGAATAACTTTTGAACATGGTTTGGTTTTTGAGAAACATAAATTAAGGGTCTTTTGAGATTAAATTAAATAGTTGTATTTTTTAAATTACAATATTAAAATATTTGATAAATATTAATTATTATAACTTAGAAGTAATGTTGATATGATTTTTTATTTATATTATAAAAAATTCATTATATCCTTAATAATTTTATCAAAATTATCAAAATTTCTATTTAAAAATTATATTTACTATATACTATTAATTTTTATTTTATAATTACAATTTCTTTTTTCACAACAGTTAAAATTTAAAAATTACAATACTTCACTCTTAAACAAACACTAAATCTTGTGGAAGCATATATTTCATATAGATTTTAAAGTGTTAAAGTGAATAAACTTATCGGGAGCTTGAATTCAACCTCACAAAACAGATCTGATTATCAGATTCATAAACCAAAAGCTAAATTTTAGCATGTGACAGATATGCTCCGATAGCAGGCAACAAATAGTTGTTGGTCAAATACTTGAAATTATATTTGAAATCGTGCAATTTCACATGGATAAAGGGACAGCAAAATGTGACATTGGCACCAGTGAGAAATAAGTTTTTGATATCACAGGACATTGCACGACCCCCTGTTTTACCAAAAAAAATTGATGAACTATTTAGTGTGTTGGTGATTTTTCCACACTATTTAGAAAAATAATTATAAAAAAATCACATCATTTATAAAAAATTCAAAAAATTTTTTGTGACTTGGATTTTTTTTTTAATTATATATAACAACTAAGATTGCTTTAGTCTAAGTTTAAATTGACTATTTTACTTTATAGAGTAAAAGTACTAAAATTTACTTTAACTTAAATATTTCTTTTTTAATTTTTATACAAAATTCGTTATTTCTAAATGATGTGTCAATACTACTTTATTAGTATGATTATTAACCTTTAATTAAACTTACATAATTTCTTTATGATTAGTATGATTATCAATCTTTAATCAAACCAATATAATTTCTTCATAGTACAATACTCATGCAAATTGTTAAATTGTCAGATTTATGTAATTTACATGTAGGGTATTAAAAATTATTAGATTTCATTTAAAAATAAGTCGCAAAATTAAATATCTAAACTATTAAACACATGAGCACATATTTATTGAGACAATTTGTTCATTTTATGTCATAAACATAAATAATTAAATAAATTTTATGTCAACGAAACTTGAATTGTCAAAGAAACTTACTAAAGAAAAAATTTATAAGAAGGATTTGGGGTAATTTTGGATTACCTATTTGTGAATGGACTATCTTTAAATTATCCTCTTATTTTTAAAAATATCAATTTATCCCATTTCTATTATGAAGAAAAAAAAATCATCAATGCACCATCATTTTTCCCTTATCTTTTGAACAAAAACGGTGAAAACTTGAGATTTAAAAGATAGGGGTTAATTTAAAAAATAATCAATGTGAACTTGTTAATATTTTTTTAGGATGGAGTGCATTTATATAAATTCGTGGGTGAAAATATTCCTACCCAACTATTTATTTATGAATTGGGGATGATTTTTATTATTTTCTCATGAATTAATTATTTTCAAATCACCACTTTAATCTTGAAAACCTCAATAAGACAAAAAAAAAAACTCATCAAATCACTCCTATTTTTCACTTATAGTTTGAACAAAATTAAGGTGATGATTCGAAGATTATCAATTTACAACTAATAATCTAAAATCTATCCTATGAATTGCTTGATTGTGTTCATTTTTAATCTAGCTATGAAATCAAAAAGACATTTAACAAGGTTAAAAAAAATTTCAAAAATGTTTTAAAACAATGATAACCTTCAGCACCTTTTTGATGAAATAGAAATAGCTCACGTTTAACAAACTCAAGAAAATCAAAATTTTGTGTAGATTAAACTATCAAACCATCCCGTGAGTTTTAGTTTCCTCTACTGTCCAAAGCGGTGATTTGTTGGTGCTAGCTACAAAGGCGATGTGATGGTGTTTGTATATTGTTAACATGTATACAATAGGAGAATGTAAGGGTAGGTAAATTCGTGTTCGGTTTGGGTTGATCCGATAGGATTTCTGATTAATCAGATTAAGATAAATATAATTTGAGTTCAACTCAAACATGTAATTAAATCGGATTAGATTAAGTATTTTATGTTTGTAAGTATTTTTTCTTTGAATTTTTTGATCGGATCGGTTTGGCCAAAACTTAACTCAATCGAGTTAAAATCATCGTTCGAATCCTATCTAATCTTCAAATTTTTCAGATTATATCAAGTCACATCGGGTCAAATATCCCCCACTAGGAGAATGCATTCCAATTAGAGTTGAGGATGATGGTGTTGATTTTTGTTATAGATATATAATACGGCAGCAAGCAAGTTTGGCATGATAAGTGGAAGGTGAGCTAATAAAATAATTTGAACACGAACGTGTCTCAACATAATTATAAAAATCATTCAAAATCAGCAAAAATTTTTTCTCTACCATGAAAGTAACTTTCGACTATGCTTTGGTTGGAGCATTTGCAGATTACAAATTGGCGTACGCTGATTAAAAGCCTTGATCATTGAGGACACGGGTTATTCTTTACTAAAAGGCAAGGAATAGTTCACCTTGTGAAATGACATTTCTTGATTAATAATTACAATTAAGTAGATACATTGTAACTGAAGTAAAATTATTCAAATGCTACATAGGTTTATATTATTAACTCAGTAAATTGTATATCAAAAGACAGTTCTTATTAATATTTTTTTTCCCGTTTATTTCTTTTTAGAATTATCATTTTCTAACATGTCCGTAAAGATGGCAGTGGATATCGTTCGCAAAAGATTTGTTATTACTAAACTCGCATCCGCGTAAAATTTAAATTACTAAATCAGCAGCTCCACCAGCACCCATAGAAAGTTTTAATTTTTTAAGAAAACCCACCCGAAGTTTTAATTTTTTAAGAAAACCCACCCGTTTTGACAATTACTAAATTTACAATAGTACCCGATATATTTTTCACGGGTTCCTATATTTAGATGCACAATACTTTTATGACTTACCCTATATTCTCAATTCACTTGAACTGATTAATGAAAAATGACTTAAATAGAACCATTACAACAATTAATTATTCAACACAAATTAATTCTCTAACAACTAGTATAATTAATCTTAAAACAACTAATGACCACATAAAAATAAAAGAATATCCTCTATAACTATCCAAAAGCACAATAATTTACCATCGAATGATAAAAATAAAGCAAGCTCTCTTATTTTTGTTAGCCTCTTATCAATATCAGAAGCTTCAGAAAAATAGACAGATAATTTAATTAAAGTCCAAATATAATATCCAGGAACTAAAATTTTAACATATCCATACTAGTGCACGTGGCGTACCAAATCCACATTATCAATTTACAACAACCCATAAAAATCTTCTTTTTTTTTTTAATTTAATTCTCCAAACACAAAATTTGTTATTTTCAACATACATAATAAATAGAACAATAGAAGCACAGATCAAACTAAGATCACCCCGAGCCATAGAGCATTCGAGTGTACATATCTTTGAGCCACATGAAGCTCTTCCTGAAAGACCCTTTAACTTTGCCTTCGATACTCTACAATTTATAACTGCAACTTGCACACACCACACGTGACATGTTTAGTGTTTACAAAATTTCATTTTATATTTATTTAATTTATTTACTTTTAGATTTAAATATTATTAAGATTTAATTATTTTTAATTAAAATTAAAAATATTTAAAAAAAAATTGTAGATTTGGCAGCCATTCATGTAAGTATCCGTCGAATATTTAATTAATATTAAATTCACTTATAATTTAGTGTAAGTTTTAATTTTTAATATCAAACATACCCGCAAACTACAAATTTATCTGCAGCAAGTGAGTTTTGACACACGAATTTGCGGACCATTACCATCCCTAGTTTCATGTATTTAATTGATGCAGTCATTGAGATTATTAATCAAAAGTAGCCAGCCTAGAGAGTCAATCAATAAATAATTAATACGCCTGAATCCCAAATCATTAATTGAATATTTTCGTCTATGTTTGGTTGATTTTGAATTGAATTAAGATTCAACTCAAAATTCAACCCCCCAACCCTTTCAATGGTAATTAAAATCGCTCTTAAAATGTTTAAATTTGTGTGTTATAACCTTTAGTTCTAGGTTCACATAAGTCTTTTTTCTACTTAAACTCTGTGTAGGCCATGAAAAAGCTTTCCAAAGAATTTGAGTTAAGTATATTAATATATATTTTTTAAATTATTGATATATTATAATAAGAGGTACATTGATATTATAATTAGAAATATATTAATATTTATAATTAGAGATCAGTCAGGACTTTTCTTAATAATTATAATATAACACAACTCGAATGTTAACCTCAATTAATATCATAGGGAGACATATAGACTCTTACTAAAGAGAGAAAACAAGTCCAGCAATAACTTGGGCGCATGAAATGCATGGACTATGAGTCCATTGACTAAATATACGAATATTTTAACAAAGTTTTCAAGTTAAAAACACCTTATTAATTAGAGATATAATTAGGCTGGTTTACCATAGCAAGTTGCTGTTACTATATATTAACAAGTTTCCCTAGAATTCTGATTAATTAATGGAAGGGTGAGATAACAAACTAATGAGAATCATGGTCAATCTCCGGTTGGCAAAAAAAATTATAAAATCATGCATTATTTGTAAACTAATTAAATAACAAATATGATCTTACCTCCGATCATAGTTGTTCAAACTTCAAGTGTTGTCTATATTCACTAAATTTTATAATGTATCTTCTAACTTATTCCATTTTATAGTGTTTCTCTTATGATAAAAAATAAGTTTTTAACAAGTATAGATTTAGCTAGACCATTTATAGTAGTATTTCGTAACTTAAAAATATATATACTTCATTCCCTCAAAGAAGTAATATTAATAAATTTTATCACTTCCATCTAAAACTGATTAATAAATTCTATCATTATCCCTTAAAACAAGCGAGTCATTAATATGAATTTATATATTTATTTATTTGAAAAAGTGAGTATCAGGTAGACCATAACGAATTAAATATAATAAGATCAATCAAATATTTCAGCAATTGTTTTGGTAATTGGGGCGTTTACAAAAGTAAATCATCATGTGAGAATGACATCTTTGTCTCACTTAGAAATTGTTTTGATACTCTATTGATTTTTGGTGCTAAACATTAGCGACAATAACTAATTGCCGAAGGGTGCATGTTGCTGGAGGGATGGCAATGGGGCATATATGGATTGGATCTATTATATTTCAGATCTCGATCCATAATAAAATTTAAGATTTGTAGCTGCTCTATATCCATCATGGATCCATGTATTTTTCTCTATGTCTGGATTCGAAAAAAATAAAGATATGTATATGCTCCAAATCTAAAAAAAAAAAATACTAAAATCCAAGTCTACTCTAGATTCATCATGAATTCTAAAACTCAACAATAAAAGAGTAATATTTTTTTAGACAAAAAATTAAATACTAAAATGTATTGATAGCAATTAAATTATATAATTTGTCTGCAAAATCTAATAAATATTGTAGCTTATGCTTTTACACTAAAACAAATATACAAGAAAGATCATAAAATATCTATCAAAAGCAATTGTAGAAATAAGATCAATGTAATATTCTAATATCTGATATATACAGCACATCCATCGTTATTCCTACAATATTAAATAATGATATATGAGTTAAACATTAAAATTCTACGTGTGCAACCCAAGAGAAGGGTGATTTAGGTATTTTAAAAATGATGCAATTAATAAGAAAAATCAATTCAAGCTAATGTCTTACGCAATAATAAATAAAATTTAAGAAATAAAGAAGTAAAGAGATAAGAAATAGAGATAACAAATACAATAATTTTTACATGGTTCGACATACTTCGCTTACGTTCATGCCTCCAAGCAAACCACACTTGAAAATTTCCGTATCCAAACCTCCTAAGATGCTAAATCATACATATATTAAATCATCCAAACTTTGCAATAAATGAATTATTCGAGCTAGTAACCTTTATAGATCGTCTTCAATCGCGTCATTGTTTATGATCATCTTGAGCTTGATTTCACTTTGAATAGATTTTGTCTTTCAAGAATGTGTGAAATAAAGAAATATAAAAAGATCATATTATCATTTTCTCAAGTAGTTTGTTATCATCAAAATCAAATATTATATAACTATTTAGGCCAACAAATGTTATTTATATTCAATACTTTATTATTTTTATTATGACAATATTTAACTAAATATATGAATAACATTATTAATTTTACCTCATTCATTTCCACATCTTCCGAATACATCAGTCTAGCATACGTTGAAGAACGTGAATTTGATTTTGAACATAAAAATTAAATAAAATTTTAATTAATTAAAAAAATAGTTAATATAAAGTAAAGAATTCAATTACAAAAATTCGTACTAGCATCTTGAGCTAATAATTTTTTTAAAAAAATTAGGGCCGGGTGCCATGATTTTACTTTATACTTAATTATTTTTTTATTATTATCATTTAAATTTATAAAACTAACCTTTAAGTTTTAAGATTTTTAAATACATGATAAATACCACTAATATACTATGATTAGACTTTATTATCATTTATAATTACACAAGTATTAATAAATTTTTAAAATAAAATTAAATTAAAGGTGAGTGAATATGGATCTAGATCTAGATTTTAAGATAGATCCAGACTTGCTTCAGATTCGTCTTCGATCCGCTCATCAATATCTAAATATGATATAAATTCATTTTAGACTAATTTAATCAGATTTGGATAATGTGAATCTTGGATCAGATCCGATCCAACCCATTGCCATCCTATATTGTTTTTTAACATATAAATTGATTGTTCGACACAAGTATAAATTAAAAATATTTAAATTATAAGTTAAAAAGTATCTGTTACTATTTTAACCGAGTATTTTTCTATTATATTTTAATATCAAGGATAAATGAGATATTAAAATTTTATTGAAGACCCATTTAGTGGTCTCACATTGGAAGAAAATAATTTTATAACTTAAGGATTCTCAAATTTTGAGTTTTGAGCACAAGTTAGGCTGCTATTATGTGGGAGTCTTGCCTTTTCTTCAAACTTTAATATTTTTTAATATTGTTCGTGTATTTATATGTTGATATCATACTGACAACATTTTAAGGATTTGTTTGGAATAATTTTTTATTAATTTTTTTTTGAGTGTTTGTTTGTTAATTAAATTTTTTAAACTATTAGACTATCTAGTTTCATAATATTAAAAATATTTTTGTGAAGTCAAATTACCAAAAAAAATAACTAAGAGAATTTACTTTTAAATCATAAATTCAGACAAATCACGATATTTCTTATTTAATATCCTCAATTTACACAAAAAGTTAAATAAACCTCATAAATAGAATGAATATCAAACAAACAAAAAATAAAATAAAATGAATAATTTACATAATACAATACTGATTTGTGTGGACCACATGACCACGTGATTCATTAAAAAATAGTAAAATAAATATATTTAATGAGATTATTTATGAGAAAAAATAATTATTTTTCATTTAGACATTTTATCACTAAGATAAAAATTAGAAAATTTTATTTTTTCTATTCATATGAAAATATCTTACAATAAAACTTCAGATATAAAAATAAACACATAAAAATATTAAAACATTTTAAATTAAACTAAATTAAAATTTTAGATATAAAAACAAACATCCGTTGGTGTGATTGTTAATTTTCATGTAACTCATTATGTGTCTTGATGTAATCACAAGTTGTCTATATGGCTTGGTCATATTTAGACATAATTTGGTTTAAGAACTCCATCACATGACACGCACGGGGAGTTCATTTATCCAGCTAGCGGCTAATGGGGCAAAGAAAGAAGATTTGGGCGTGTTACTCGTGTATTAGACGTGGGGGCCACATGAAGCTTATTATGAAGAGGATATTGAGATAGAAGTTGTTTTCAAAAGAGTGGATGATTATCATCTTCCTAATAAGGCAAGATTAAAGAGTTCCATTCTTGATAAGATCCTTTTGTTTTCTTTATTTCTTGTATATTTTCAATATCCTTGTTATAATTATTTAATTAATATTTAATTACAGTTAATAAAATTATAAAATCTGATATTTCATATACCTTTTTTTTTTTGAAACATGAGACTATTACTCAAGATTACAACTCATATATTATGAGATTATATTGATATTTACAAATCGACTATGCCTTGAGATTAGTATACATTAATTCGTATGGAGCACTGCCTAAATTTAAGCCCTCACAAATATTCGAGGGATGTCTGTCTTCACGGCAGGAGCGAGGAATCAGACTGACCTTCATTCAGAGTATGAGGAAGGATTTTACCCCCATAATTACATTGTGTGGCTCGAACTGCTGCCCTCTAATTTGGAGGGCAGCAGCCCTCACCACCAAGGTATCTTTCAGATACCTTGAAATCAAATTAACTGGATTAAAAATTAAATTTAGGAAGATAAATTCATCGCCAAAAAACTTAAGTAAAACCATGCAAATATTGCACAAATTTATTATTTTCACTGACGTGACATGTTACAAAGACTTCGCTAATTTGCCTCGCCTAGTTTTATACGCAACATCGATTCCTACATTTCACATCATTCAATCCATTCTAATCTTTAATGTTAAATATTACATCACATTCAAACTCTACCAAACTAAATTAATGGATAAAGAGTGATTGGTTGATGACATAATTGTTACAACCTGTGCGGTGGATCTTGATTCTTGAGGATGGTGGTTCGGTGATCTTTTCCGTGCAATTAATAAGCATACCATGATATTCAACAGAGAAGAGGATCAAATTAGAATATGCTTTTAATCAATTAGAGACTCGACAACATTCGTTATAGAATGATACAATTTAACAATTATTTATTACTTGAACCCATAAGCTAATGGTATATGATTTATCATATTAGTTAAAATATAAATTAAATATTTTAATTAAATAAATATTATATTATTATTTATTATAAATAATTGGAGAAACTTTATGTAAGTATATATAATGCTCGGGCGTCTCTGAACTTCACATTATTTTTCTTACCATTACATTGGAACAGAACTGAAAGTAAGTTGACTCTATGTTACTTTTCAAGATCATTTCATTTGGAGCTAAATGTTATTTTGAAAAAAAAAAAAAAAAACCTGCAATTGTTCCACTAGTTTAAAGGTGTGGGACATCCTGTTGTTGCACTTTACACTATATCTCTCCCCTGCTATATAAGTCTGGTCATTGATGATAGACAGTGAGTGGTTAAAATTTTCGACGTCGTTTGGTACTGTGACCTGTCCTTTTAATTATTAAAGTTTTTTTTTTTTTTGGTTCCGTTCAGGTTCGCTTTTAGAAAAAAAAAAAAAAATTGATGAGGCCACTGATGTGATAATCAGAATTCAGAAGTAGCCAGCCTGGAGAGTTAATGAATAAATAATTAAGACGCCTGACTCTTCGAATTTGAACTGAGGCACTGCGCCAAAATTTCAAATATTTCAGATTTAGCACCCTTGAACTGTCAAGCACGAAAACATCATCAAATAATTAATTTTGGCTCTGGCAACAAATGAGGATAAATATGATTTAGTGGAGTTCGTAATGAATATTTTAATTGATTATTGCACCAGCAGAGATAGTGCTCTCGTGAAGAGAAACATGGTTAGTAAGAATGTGGGAAGTGTTCAGAGCAAATAAGGCAAGTAGGTAATGCAATTAGACTATAATTCTCTCTTTATTGTTTTTTTCTTTTAATCTTTTTTTTTAATAATTAGTTAAATATATATATATATATATATATTTATTTATTAAAAAATTAATATAATTCTCACACATTTGAGTAATTATTAAAAATAAGGAAGGTTAGGAAAAAAAAATAAAAGAGAATTTTTGTCCAATACAATTAAAATATAAATAAAATATTTGAACTAGCTGAAAGTAGATAAAGCATTTGATAAACTTAAATTTTTTACATAAATTTTGATTCATTAATTTCAAATAATTCAATGGTGGATGAATAATCATTATCAAATGCTACTTGATTTTTAATACCTACTACTGAATTGTTTGAAATCTATGGATCAAGATTTATGTAAAATCTTAAGTAAAAGTTTTATGCCCTTTATTTACTTTTATAAAAGGTGAGTGTATATAAAGTTTAAGGGAATTTTTAGCCCCATATCTTTTTTAAGATTCGAAATGGAATGATCAATAAAAACATACTGTTTAAAAAACATTCAATCAAGACTTAAACCTTAACGCATCAAGCAATAATAGTAAGACAAATCCTAAGTTATCAATAAGCATGTTATGATCTCTATCACATTATCCTTCTAATCAAATCCTTGTCTGATAAGTTCTGTCATAAATTTTAGGAAGCTTTAAAGCATTATGCTTAATTGTATTTTAAGAATTAATCCCCAATCTTTCTCTCAACATTCAAGAATCAACTAATTGCATGGTGGGCGGTGACGCATAAGTACAAAAAACATATACTGTATTAAGTTAGTGATATGGAAGGAAAGAGATCATTTGATAGTACCAACTCGGTAAACGAGTTATCTTTGCTTTAGTATCAATCTACCTATAAATAAAGATTATGATACATTAGACATAATACAATCAACTATTATATATATATATATATGACATATGTAGCACCAAATGCAATATACCTAATGAAATAAATGTTCATAAATTTCACTAGAAAAGTTAAAGTACAAGTACAGTGCCAGTCAAAATTACCGTTTTAAAAGAGGTAATTTATTTTTAGTTACCCATAGATGTGTTGATTATTTTTAATGCACCCTCCAATTTATTGAAAAAATCAACATACTCCTATTTACAGTTGAGAAAACAAAAATATTAAAGATACACCAATTATTCTTGTATTTTAAGTTTAACTGGTTTGACATGTTTATTTATATCTGCAACATCATGTTAGCATTATTCATTAATTTTTATTTGTATTCTATGCTGGAATAATAGTTGAGATCTAGCATTACCAATAAATGAATAAATAAAAGCCCCTAATTTGTACTGTTGGAAGCTCCACGTTGGGTTGAGTTGTCAAGCTTTCTTCGCTGATTATTGAAGGAAGAGAGACCTCTTTTTTTGCTTTTTATTTTTCAGACCGTGTTTCGTGTGTTTATTGAACTTGGTACTATAATTCAAATTCAATATATAATTCATTGATAAATCTAATAATAGTTATAAATACATGAGATATCCCATGCATTTATGTGGAGGTACAAGAACTTTACTGTAGCAGTAAATGCAGGAATCAGAGTACGTACTGATTCTACAAAACACATTAGCAGCTTCTCTTACTTAACATCATAACACAACACAAGAAATGGACAAGCAGCAGATAAAGAACGTGAAGCTTCTATAAAAAACTTGATTTTTTGGCCCTTTTTTATTCAAGCCTAGCGAAGCTCAAACACTCATCATTGATCCAGCTATAATCCTCCTGGAAAGGATTTGCAAGCGATTTCGGAGGGTACCGGTCGATGCAGTCTTTCCAAACATTGGGATCCTCCAGGTTTTTCATAACTTCCCAGACACAGTTGTTGCATTTAAAACCAGCTCCAAGGCTAATCATCAGGATTCTGTCGCCTTTCTTCAGTCTCTTTTTAGCTTCCATGTAGCCTAAAACATACCACAGGCCACCGGCTGATGTGTTTCCGAATCGATGAAGCGCCATTCTTGCCGGCTCAAGCTCATATTCATCCAGTCCCAAGCTCTTTCCAGTTCCATCAATCACAGCTCTTCCTCCAGGATGTAGGCAGAAATGCTCAATTCCAGTTTTCAGGTTCAATCCTGCTCCCAGTACTGCTTCAATTTCAGTACTAGAAGTGCTTTTTTTTATCCTGTTTTCATAATAGGATTGGATTGCATACCGAAATAGCTCTCTGAGAGGCAATATTTTCGGAAGAAGAACCTGGAGATTCATTGTGAAAGCCACAGCTGCAGCTTTTGTTAGCTTTTTCGTGAGGCGAAATCCAGAGTGCCCTTGTTGATCTTCAACTTGCATACAGCATTCGTAAGCTTCATCGTTTGAGCCAAAGTGGATTCTCACCAAACAGTTCAACTTCAGGATTGCTTTATGCTTTAAAGCTCTGCTGTTTGTCAAAAGCATTGAGCACCCACCTGAGCGGAACAAACAATTCGAAAGCATCATAGATTTTTCTTTGCCGCAGTACCAATTAGGTCCCATGGACTCTGTGCTCACAACAATTGCAAGCTTGTTTTTGTATGTTCTGAAGAGCTGCTGCACAAGATCAACGGCCACCACGCTTGCACTGCAGCCCATTCCGGATAAATTGAAGGCCTTAATATCGTTCCTCATGTTGTAACGATTTATGACTCGAGATGTAAGAGAAGGAGAAGGAGAAAATAGCGACACATTCACAACAAGAATGTCAATTTCTGATGGAGAAATTTCTGTTCTTGCGAAGAGCTTGTCAAGTGTGTCAAAAATGATATCATCCATTTCTGACAATGCATCACGTAAAGACGGTGACTCTTCTCTGCCTTCGACGACGATTGTTGGGCCGTAAGTTTCCTCTCCGATGCCTGAGCTGACAATGTTTTTTAACAAAAACCTGAATTCTTCAAGCCCCAGTTTCTTGTTTCTCCAAACAACTCTTGCACAGGATTCAGTGTCAAGCCTTCTGGTTTCATCACATGGCTTGTAGCACTCATAAGCAAGCATATAGCAGCATTGGTCTCTTTTCTGAAGAACCCACTTGTACAAGTGAAAAATGATGTAAAAAAGAGGTAACAGGTACAATAATGCCATGAAAAGAAAAGAAAATCTCTGGACTCCTCTGCCTTTCTTTACGTAGGAAGTCGAATTTGAACTTTTTTATGAGAAAAATTGTATGCAACATATAGTTGTCTATTTATAATCAATAAACCCGTATCTGCTTTTATTTACCCCTTAACACTTGAATTAGAAATCTTTAACGTCGTTATATATGCTGATGTGGCACATCAGTCACACAAAATATAGTTGGAACATTATTATATGTAATTTATTAAAAGTATAATTAATTTTTTCACGTGATATGTCGGTCGTCCGGCGAAGAATTTTCTCCTATACACACACGCACACTCTCTCATGGTATTAAATTCTGGTTTTAGTAGCTTTCAGTAGTGATTTTCTGAGTACATTTATTTACTTAGTAGTGCATGGAGTACTTGTCAACTAATGAATGCCTTGTTTAAACTTATCAATGAAAATAGACCACATAAAGTCATCATATAATGAATGCGAAACATAAAAAATGGTAATTATAATACAATGATATTCAAAGAGCTATATGCATGTACTTTAGGGTGAAAATAATGGTTAATTTTGTTTTACCTGTCATCAAATGATACTATTCAAAATACTGTCAAATTATTATAAATCTCAACTTATTCTTATTTTTATAAAGAAAATAAAAAAATTATCAATCCATCTCATTTCTTCCATATCTTTTGAAAAAAAAAATGGAGATATATTAAAATTTATAATAATTTGAGAGTATCTTAAAAATTATCATTTTGTTATAGAATAATTCAAAATTTACTCAAAAAATAATCTTTGAATGCAATATTTTAGAATAAAGGAGAAAAATACTGAATTTTTAACTGAGTGGTCATAACTCTGTCCTTATAATTTGAGTCCTCACTAAATATTATAAAGACTTAATTTATTCTTTAATTATAAAAGATAATTAAATAAAGGCCGTTAAGTTTCATAATTTAGGATATCAGTTAATTAGTTACAGTAATCTGATAATTTTATATAATATAAATTGTAATATAAATAAGAATTTAATTAAAAAAAAAGGGGTGAAGGGAAAATATAAAGTGAATTGCAATAAATTGATAGGGAAAGGCGGCACTTGATATTAAGTTTCTTTTTTTTTTCTTTTTATTTTCCTTCTGAAAAATTAATCACAACCAGTTGCCACTTTTCAGTCCCACTAGGCTGTACAAAGGCCCAACCACCTTAATAAATATAAATAAATCGAATTTTTATTTCAAATGCACGTCAGTGTTATAAATCACATCATTCCAACTTTTCTGGTAACGAACCAGTGTCAATTTTGTGTTAATGCCAATCTAAACTAAAATTCAAGGTAACATAAAGATGATGTGATATGAACACGACAGATTAACAAAAAAAGCATGCTATTCAATCATTCATTATTCAACTCCTTTTTAGTTTTCACACAGTATTAGGGAATAAGATGCGCACACTATTTGACCAAACCTCCCTTTTTTTAAAAAAAAAAATCAGACATTTTTTACGTAACCGTTAAACGAATAAAATTATTGTCTTTTAAATACTATTAGCGTTAATGAAGAGATATTAAACCTTCATTATTTATACCCACACCATTTGGAATTATAAAATAATTAAATAATTTTTTTTCTAATAAATATCATGTAATACTTACTAATATAAATATTGTAATAATATTCTTGAAATTTTATGTTTTAATTGTGACAGAAACTTTCTGCTTTATACAAGCTAATCCAGATTGTATACAATCGTTAGGGATAACATATTTTCACTGTTGCCTGGTGTATATTTATCAAACATGACCGAATATGACACATGCAACATTTGTCACGATAAATTCAAGTGACTTCATTCTTTTATTTGATTTTCACTTGGACTGAAGTTAAAATCTGTTAACAAAGAATATTTAATTTCCTCCAATATTTAAATAAAGTCATTTTTTTTTCTAAGTTTAAAGCAAAGCCCAAAGGAATAAAAAGGGTAGAAGTAGATTAAAAATATATACAAATATGTGTTATAAAAAAGGCAGTTCTAGAGTTCTTAAGTAATATTGTAAGAGAGGATCTTGTTACCTTACATAATTGTATAAGGTAATTACTACATGTAAGAGATCTTAAATAAAATAATGTATTATTTATTTACGATATAAAATATTCATTTGTGCTGAATTTAGGTTATAATATATTAATTTGAAGCTATGGAAGAGATGAATACAAGTCACAACTAAATTTTTTGCTATCTGACCATCGATTGTCAGTCAAATTTCATCGTTTAGAACTTCAAAAAGCAGTTGAAATTAAATTTTTTTTGGGGAACTCAGCAGATCTAAGTTCCATTTTTTGTTACTTTATTTGAAAAAATAAGTTGCATTGACCGTCATACTATGATAAATTCACATTATTTAGGTTAGGGGTGAAAGACTGTTAAATACTTAAATCTCTAGTTGTGTCAATTTTTTATTATCATTAATCATCAGAAACGTAGTTTCATGCTGCTCAGTTTGTATAAAATATATTTATTTATTCATTATAAAGAATTATGACGATACAAAAGTCATGCTGACGTGTTCGGCCGGACCGGCCTTTTACTCTCGAACCGACAGAACAAGCTCAGAGATTTCCCTCTTTTACCCCGTAAAACCTGGATAAAACGAAAGGACAAGGTGAAAACAGAAATGGTGTCGCTTCCGTACGCTCACGTGGATTCTAGCCTGAGAGCATTGGCCGGGCAGGCCGAGGGTTTCGGTCGGTTCGCCATCGGCGGACTTCACGGCCCGGTCTACTTCGTCACCAATTTATCCGGTTCTCTCTCTCTCTCTCTCTTACGCGTGTCATTCTCTTCTCAATTTATGCATTTTGCAGATCTATTATTCAGTCGCGCATTTCAAATTTAGATTTTTCTGCAGTTCAGATTTTGGATTGATCATGTATTTTACTTTATCAAGTGATTATGATTTTCAATTATGCGTTTTAGAAATTTAGAAAATTATTTGTACTGTTGCTCAAGTTTGTAAATGGGCTGATCCGGAATTTATTATGTTTGGAACTCCAAGTTAAATATTTACAGTGTGACTACTTGAAAAGGAGTGTTTTTTATTTTGTATATTAAGTGATTTGTGTTAGAATACTTGTTGAATTGTCTTTGACCGTGGACGTGTCTGTTTATAGATGATGGTCCGGGATCACTTCGTGAGGGATGCCGGAGAAAAGAACCGTCATGGATTGTTTTTGAAGTTTCGGGTACTATTCATCTTTTATCTTACTTGAGTGTGTCGTCTTATAAGACAATTGATGGCCGCGGACAGAGGATTAAGCTCACGGGGAAGGGGTTAAGATTGAAGGAATGTGAACATGTTATTATATGCAATCTTGAGTTCGAAGGTGGTAGAGGACATGATGTTGATGGCATTCAAATTAAGCCGAATTCTAGGCACATATGGATAGATCGGTGCAGCCTTCGTGATTATGATGATGGACTTATTGACATTACTAGGCAAAGCACAGATATTACTATTTCTAGGTTAGTCCTTGTCATTGGCTAATGAGAGTAAATAGTGTGATTAATACTGACCGATTATTTTGACTTTGGCACTCTAGATGTTACTTCACACAACATGACAAGACGATGCTTATTGGAGCTGACCCTTCTCACGTCGGAGATAGATGCATCCGAGTTACCATTCACCATTGTCTTTTTGATGGGACACGCCAGAGACAACCACGCCTTAGATTTGGGAAGGTTCATCTGTACAATAATTACACTAGGAACTGGGGCATTTATGCTGTTTGTGCAAGTGTGGAATCCCAGGTAAATAATCCACTTGGTTTTTTAAGAAAGCATGTGCAATGCTATTCTTCTAGAATGCTATTTCACTCATGGCTATTATCAAAATTATAATTTTTTTTTTCCTTCACTTTTTTGTTTACCAGATATACTCCCAATGCAATATATATGAAGCAGGACAAAAGAAAAAGACTTTTGAATATTATACGGAGAAGGTTAATTCTCATTCTTTTACCTATAAGTTCTTTGTGAACATTTTAGGTCTCTGTGTGTGAACAGACTGAGCACTAACTGATGATAGTGATGTAGAAAAATTACAGATTTAGCATCTCAATTATTCTATCTGATGAACTCAACCAGTTTATTAAAGTTTCATATCTCACTTTGACCTTATGGTGAAGGATTAGTGTATGTTTCTTCATTATAAATGGCATACGGTGTCGAGTAGTAAATTTGAGCTGTATATTAGCTAAGCATTTTGTTTCATGTTCAAAGCTTAAATTCCTACTAGCTGCTGTATCATGCAATAACATTTCTAGAAGCAACATGAAAGGAAGTTGTTTGATTGTACCAAACTATCTGACTGTTTTACTATCTTTTCTGATACTGATTAAGCATGATCCATGAGATTAAAATATGTGAAAAATTTTAGTACAATTGAGGAGGTGTTATTACTAGCAGTCCAGTATACCGTATGATTGTAAAAGTATTGCTAACTAGTGTTTCTGTGGGTATAGGTTTAATGAGTTTTGTTCTGAACTGAACATTGACCTCATTTGGCAATATGTCTCTGTAGATGTGATCCGTAAGTTCTTTATGGTATCAACTCGCAGATAATTGAAGCAAAACCTGTAATATTCCCTTTAAATGAGAAGTGTAATGGATAGTGATTGGTCCTTTACACATCAAAAACTCTAGTTGTGTTAGCATACTATCGCATGGAAGGTGTCATCACTTGCAAGGGATCTTATTCTTGTTGCGGTTCCTGAAATTTAACAATTTTATCCATTACTGTCTGCTTTCATCTTCTGTGAAAGCTTACGATAAGCAGAGAACAACAAGACTGTTATCTTAATGAAACACGAATCCTGTGCTTCATGTATACTTCATACATGGGTGAAACCATTGAATACTCCTATTGGGATAAATGAAGAACATGTTGCATTATGGTCTTTTTGTAATTATAGTCTGCATCTTCTATTAAATTTCCTTAAAAAAATTAGACAGTCCTCTTTATAGTTGTTGCTGAAAATAATTGTTTTACCCACTGGAAGTGACTTGATTTGTTCAAACTGCTGCTTTTGGGATGTATTTGTAGGCAGCAGACAAGCTTGAGGCCAAGTCTGGCTTGATACGATCAGAAGGAGACATATTCCTGAAAGGAGCACAAGCACACTTATTGACGGGGGTAGGGGGAGAATGCATATTCCATCCGAGTGAATACTATCCAACATGGACTATGGAAGCACCCTCAGATTCTCTTAAACAGGTTCTCCAAATCTGTACAGGCTGGCAATCCATTCCTCGACCAGCAGATCTGACTATGGCTAATTAGCTTTTCAATATCTTCCTTGTGCCCACCGTATGCATGATGATATGTATATGTCCTGGCGTCCTGCTTTGTTGCTTTTATTTTTCTGCCAGTAGGGGTTGAACCCCCAAGGTTTATATAATTGGCTGCCTTTTTTGGTTGAGATAATATCATCCCTTGGTCACAACTGCAAATATGAAATTATTTAGTTCCTTAGGGAATTGGGTTAAATTCTTTGTCATGTTTAGAATATTTCTTTCGTCTCTCTGTTTCTGAGATTTTAAATGAGACCTATTATAGTTTTCTTTAAACTACCTAAGTCAAACATACTCTTTAAGTTTTGAGAAACTGGTTCCATTTCCAAATTCTTAATAACTTGAAAGAACTGAAAACAATAGTCTCAATTAGAACATTCACTTATATTGGCCTTAGGGATTACATTTTTGATATCATGTACACGAACTGTTTACTTATGATGGGATATGCATCCTTTTGGGCTGCGTGGTGAAGATACTGAAGAAAAACTACCTGAAGAAGAACTACCTAAAACGGAAGAACCATGAAACAGGTCTGACAAGTAATTTTCCAAGTCGTCAGGTTCAAATCTCAGCAACACTTCCAAATCTTTTTCCCCACTTAGCATCCCCTGATGTTCATTATAGAATTCTCTATATGCTGGTGCAAGTTTCTTTGCTATTGACACTTTCAATTCATCTCTTAGTTTCCTATTTGGTACAATCCATGATGTCTGTTTCACATATGCTTCTTCAAAAGCTGCATTGAACCTCTGGAAACAGTTCTTTGCCACTTCGGGTGGTAGAGGTGATGAACTTTTCTCCAGCAAAGATGAGAATACTTTGTTCCAAGCCATGGTTTCGTAGTTCAGAGCATATTGTTTGAGTTTCTTTGTGTGCATACGAAGCCAGTCATCACCAAGAAGGTGCTTCAGGACAGATGCTCGAACCCTCTCAATGATGAACTGAAGATTGTTGGCAAGGAAGAGATATGACAAAGCTACATCTTTGTATAGTGCTGCTTTTCTATCAAGCTTGCACAAAAGAACCAGTATGAGCCAAGCTAGGTGGAGTAAGACTGCTGATTCCGGACTATTGTGGGAGGATGGACTCCCAAAATAAGATTCTGGAAACGCTGAAACGCATGGTGCTGGATGATCAGCCACAATGTCAGCAAGAATGTTACCATGTTCTCCCAGTGAAGTTATGTAGCTCATGGCTGATCGATTTAACTGGTGAATCCCTCCACCAACAGCTAGTGTTTTTGAAGAATCCTTGTGAACTGTTGATTCGAAGTCAGATATAATAACTCGAACAGAGTCTCCAAGCTTGTGCATTGATGACAGAGCTTGCAATTTAACGGCTGAGGTTGCTTCATAGTTGAACATCAATTCTATCTCTGGAAAGAGTACATTAAGCGTATTGTGAAGTTCCATCAGCTGGAAAATTCTTTCTGGCGACTTCTTGCTCTTTGCAACTAGTTCAGGAAATTTGAATAGATTTAATGCTTCTTCTTGGGTTATATCACAGAAGCAAGCCTCTCTGATTTTGTGAGATGCTGAAAAGACATGTTCGCAGAGAAATTTTTCTCCGCTGAAGAGTGTTTTCACTGCAATCTTCACTGCAGTCAGCCAGTTTTTGATCATATGTTCTAATGCTTCCCAGTTCATTTTCTGAACACGAGATGCCTTGAAATGCTCAATTCCGAGCTGATACAGCCCTTCATCAACAATTGATTTCCTTGCCAGTTTATAAATCTTTATACACTCCTTGCCATAGCCAGAACCAATCATAATATCAGCGATTGCCTTTAAATCCGCCATTGCAAGCTGTGAAATTCTCTCCATCTTAGTCAATGTTTCACCAGTTCTTCTCAACTCATCGTCATCTTCTGATCCGGCCTCATCCTCATCGCCCACGTAGCTTGATGAACAGTCTGACGATCGCCCTAATGAAATCGACTCAGGGTCAAGTTCATCGCGGTTTCTTGACAATGTCTGATAAAACTCGTGCTCAAGCCTTTTCATGGCAGTTTGCATGAGGGTTTGTGCAAGCACAAGCTTGTCGGAAGTTGAATGCTCAGAGACTAAATAATGCATGGCACAGCGCAAGTCTTTGACGCATTTCAAGAACTCTTTAGCCTCTTTCCTGTTGTGGAGAAACAAAGAGGTGAGTTTGGTGATTGAGGGTGAGTTCATATCCCATTTTCTGATCATTGTCGCTGCATTTGCTATGTTCTCATCCATCGTTGCTTCAGAGAATGTGTGTGAGAATGCGGGAGAGGAAGGAGTTGATGGTGTACAGGGGCTTGAAAATGAAGACAAAGAAGAGAGTGTTTTATGAGATGAGAAGAGGTGAATTGACATTCCTTTTCCTGGCATGTTTTTCTTGATTAATGAGACAGAGATAATGCGAGATACATAGAGCAATGCCGGTTAGTTGTTTCTTGGTTTTGTTTTGCTTGTGCTTTGTTGGGGGTGTTTTATAGAGAAAGCCACAAGTTTTCAGATAAAAGAAGGTGGTTTTTTTTCAAAAAAAGAAAAAGAAAATGTTTCCATGCGTTGCCAGACCAAGAATGTGAAATAAAATGTTTCCATGTGTTGCTAGACCAAAAATGTGAAAAAATTAGGTTAGGTTTGCTTGTGTTGGTAGACCAAGAAGAATCATAGACTGACTAAACTTTTTTTGTGACTAGCCGTCTAGAAGACATGTAAATTCCATAATGACATGGAATTATGCGCTGCAAGGAATTAATGGTGTTGACGCTCAGGTTAATTAGATTTAGACAATGTCCACCAAACAGTGAGCAACTGCATACGTGATGTGCGATTCTGTAATACTTCAAGAATGGTATTGAATCTGTAGATTAGGTAAACAAAGCTGAGTGACAAACGTTGTGAGCAAATTCACCCACCAGTTCATTAGTAGATCAAATCCTAAATTGTTTCAAGACTCATTTGTGGTAATTTCTTAATTCATATTTCCCAAGCGAGGCCTGTTTTGGAAACGACCCGGAAAGAATTTGTTAACAATAAAATCTGCCTGTCACTTTCAGCAAGTCTCCCCTTCTAATATTTCTAAACCAATCGAGTGATTTGACTTGACCCGCCAATATTAGTTACACAAATCTATTAAACTTTAATTTTTATTTGCTTTCATTGTCAACGATGAAATGATATACTTCTTTCCAGGCAAATTCCGTTGAATTTTGGTGTCTTTTTGTGCGAGATTAAGTGTACGTTTAGAACTAAGGCAAGACTAACCGAGGGCGGGCGATTCCGTTTCTTGAAATTTGTAAAAGCTAAAATTTGAAATTTATAAAGAAAAATAAATGAGGTGCAAATGAAAAACTGAGGACTTGTAACGGAAACTGAGAATTCATAATGCTCAGGATTCAGAAGAAATAGTTATCTGACGGGGGTGGCACTTGTTTCTTTTGATACTTTCTGACATCAAAGATAATTGAATCAAAAGTAGAAACTGTATCTTAGTCCGAATTAGTATTTAGTGTTGAGCAAATTATTTTATATTTTAAATTTTAAATCTTTTATTTATTTTATTTAACAACCATTGATTCAGCGCTCAGTAAAAAATTTAAATCAACATTGAATCCTTACAAGAAGAAAGCAAATCTTACTTTTTGGTCTTATAAGGATAATAACTTCGAATTTAATTCAAAACTTAAAACTATGATTTTAAACATATTCTGTCTCATAACTAATTGGGATTCTGTCCCTTGGTTGAGAGTGACAAAATCAACTACGACTTCAAACTGATGTCAGCATGACACATCAATGCATGATGAACTAATAGGGAGGATTAGGGTTTATCATGTTGACGTTGTCAATTTGCATAATTAATATTCCTTGATTTCTTTTGTTATTATTTTTTTCTTTTTCTTATATTTATATTTGCAATTGTTGTGTAAATAATTTGATGTTTGGGCAATACAAGCTTACAAAAATTTCTAATTAAAAAGTTTAGAGGCTAATATGCTCCATTAACTAACTTTGACTAATAAATTAAATAATCTGTCCAAAAATAATGAAACAGTTTATCTATGACGATAAGAATGTTGATATGATCTAGACAAGGGTATGTACTTATACAATTCATAAAAATGGTGATTCTTTGATAGAGACAAACGCCACGGAGTCTATTGTATTCGAGATTAATTCTTTAAAAATTATAAGTCTATAATCTATTGTTAGACTTATAAAGTTTGAAACGTCATTATCAAATTTAATAAAAAACTTATAATATCTTTCTTATTTTTTATCAATATTATTATTTAAAAGTGGTTTACACACTATCAATTTTTATTTAATAGTCACGTCATTTTTTTTATAACATATGTGGCTTAAAAATTACAATATTTTAATACCAAACAAGATTTTATTTTAATAAGCCACTCAAGTTCAAATTAGTCGAAGTAAAGGCTAAAATATAATTTTGGATTTTATCCACTCCAATATTTTTTTAATATATAATATATATAATAATCTCTTTCAAAAAAAATAAATTAAAAATAATACTAGAACTGAAACAATGACCTGAAAATAATATAAAATTTAGAATTTGATACGCATAACAGCGAATTACATCTTATATGCCAATATGCACAATAAATATTGAACTTAATAAGCTTTTTGTGCGATATTACTGAAATTAAAATATTAAGGAGCTTTGACAGTTTCAACCGTATTAATTTAGCATAAATCTTCCAAAAGATTTTGCATAATAATATTCTAAAACGAGCACGATTTAGCATGATTAAATATATATCCATTGTTTGGTTTTAATTTAATCACAAATTGCATGTTATGCTCATGATTGCTTTGACGTGGAACCGATCGTGTTCTTATCAAGTGAAATCATAGCGATTATCATAAATATTTATTCAAACGACTACAATCCCACTAACGTTTATTAAAAGTTGGATGTAAATGTAATGAGCATGTAGTTCAACTAACATGAAAGTGTTGTACTTTAACCAAGGTTCTCTAAAGACATCGGAATGCAACTAAGTTGAATATTTAAATGTAAATATACTAAAAAAAAAATTATGTATGGACTAATATATCAAACTACATCTTTTAAATAACCCCTCGACTATCAAGTTTGAATGTTTTAATTGATAAATAATAGAATTTTCTGTACTGATCAACTTTCGTGATTTAAGAAAGATTCAAGATCACTAAAAATTAGTACTAAAGTGCCCATATTTGTCAATAATCTAATAAAAGATGGAAAGAACGAATTGTTTCAATTAGTTTACGAGTGCAATGGAAAACCTGATTCCTTAATCTAACTTTTAGGATTGAAAGAAACCTAAGATCACCCAACGTAAAACATGACTTTATAGTTAACTATTATTTTACTTTTTACTTGTAATGTGAACCGTTCAATACTTCAGTTCCCAAACTCTCAAGTTTGGGTCGATCGACTGAGAGGGAATAAGGTAACCCTCAAGACATGATAGCCTTTCGCGTAAAGCTCGAGTAGTTAAAAATCTTCACAAGAATTTAAAAAATTCAGTACCCTTTTGTCTTACTTGCTTTCACTTTTGGACGTGGAAAAAAAAAATCCCATTAAAAGAATCTAATTAATTAATTTAGCACTTGTATCACGTTGTTTCATATAGCTACAAGAAAGTCGTAACTATTTTCTTTCTTTTTTTTTGGGCTTTCAGACATAACTATTTGTAACATCATAAATAAAATTGACCAAAATAACTATCAAGATTGATGATGTATATTGACTACCTTCTGCCAGCTGCAACTTGGATTTGTGATATACTTGCGTATATTAAACTTAAAATGAGAAAAAAAAGGAGGCGATCACAGCCTAATTAATCGATATTTTTAACCCTTATTTCAGGGTTCAAACAGGTGGCCAATAATCAAAAATCACTCACTCAAAATACTTAAAAGTATCAAAAATATTTTGCACCGTAAAATATATTTTGAACAATCTTATACCGCCCTAAAGAAACTCAAGAAATAAGGTTTTATTATCAATACTGTTGATGCAGTTTTTCCCGCGTTCTTTCAAACAGTACTTGAACCTTCTGCTCGCGGCTAGCTCGAGCTCGAGCAAGACTGTCTCCTTCTTCCTATTCCTGTCTTTTCCGGAACGGAAGTCTCTCGGACCTGTACTCACAGAGAACAATGTCAGGGGTCGCCGGATGTTGTTCCGGCAAAAACCCTCCAACGCTCAAGTCAGTAATCGGGTTGTTCTTTTTGGTATCTCTCTCAATTGGAGAGACTGGAAGAATAGAAAAGACGTATTTTTGCCTTTCTTTCTGGATAAAGGGAATTTCCCCCAAAAAATCCGAAGAATCAAGTCCAGAGAAAAATAAGAGTTAGAAGAACCTGTATGAAATCTCGGAACCCTTGCAATTTGCCCATCCGCTTCCTTTTATTCTCTATTTTTCCCCCCCCTTTCCACATCCAGGCTGTCCATTCCCACGTTGGTGGTATCTAGGTCCCTCTGACAACCGAGATTGGCGTAATATTCCCTGGGGATGCGCGGCTGTCTCCTTAACCCGGTTCACGTGGCCAGATCACCATGTCGGGCATGTGCGCTAGGAATGATGACACCGTGGGGGCATGTGCCGGCCATCGGCAATAGTTCCACCACCATACCATGTGGGGCTCTGATCAGACATCTAAAGGTGTGCCAGGATTCTGAGAAAACGGGTCGAGCTGCCCTGGGCCGGGTCTTGTCCAGTTGTGCTCAGGGACTTGACTTCCGCGAGCAGAAAAGGAGAGCTCGGGTCTCGATCAGCCTCTGAATTCCTCGACCTTGACAAGCTTTGACTGAACCTGATGACCTCGAGCAGGTAAGAGAGCTCGGAGCTCGAACGGCTCTGAATCCTTGACCTCGGCCAGCTTTGACGTCTGATGAGATCGTCTTCGTGCTAGTGGTCGGGACTTCTGCTCGAGCTAGACTGTCCTCGGGGTATTTTATTCGAGCTGGAAGGGCCTCGAGAAGACCTGCCCGATATTACCCAAACACCAGTCCCCCAGTTTCTAGTCTTTTGAGTGAAGCGAAATAAGACTGGAAACTCATTAATGATGGGCCGAATTTGCGGCCTTTTACGCTTCCCCACGTTTCCCAGTTGTCTCCCACTTCAATCATTTCGCATTTAAGGCGGGACACGTGGGTTGATCCCAGCCGTGCATTTAAAATTCGAAGGGACGTTACTTGAAAGGTCGTGTCCCTCGAAACGCACGCTGCCAGTCGAAGAGACACGCCCTCCTCTTTAAAAAGCCCCAACTTCTTCATTGTTCCTTCTATTTGCTTATTTTCGTTCAAATTCAAAATTAATCGGCTCTCCGCTATTTACTCATCTCTTTCTTTCTGTCAGGGTGATTTCCGCCAACTACACTTCCTTTCGCGTTCAGGTACAAGCTCTTCTTCCACTTCCTGCCGTCATTCTGTTTCTTCCTCTACTGAACTCTGTAGTCTATACCCTTAGGAGAGAAAAAATGTCAAACTCCCAGCATGCCCGTAGGATGTTGTCGGAGGATTCATCCTCCTCTAGTGATGCGCAGCCCCTTAGTATAATTCCCGTGAGGGATTCCGGTCCGAAGGGAACTTCCGCGCGAAACCGCACCGTCAAGTGAAAGGGCCATCAAAGGTCCCAGCGTGGGAATACCCCATCGATCATATGAGATGTGGGACCACCCCCTCGGATTTAGATAGGCTTAGGCAGACTTACCACATTCCCGAGAGTATAGTCCTAAGGTTGCCGGGCAGGGGTGAAATCCCCAGCCATCCCCCCCAAGGATACACGACCTTCCACTTGGAGTACTTTAAATGGGGGGTCAGGCTGCCTCTCCAGCCTTACTTTGCCCGGGTTTTGTCCAGATTTCGTCTAGCCTCGGGGCAATTGAACCCGAATGGGTGGAGGGTCCTTTCCGGACTTTTTGTGTTGTGGAAGCGCTGCGGCCTGGGTGAACCCTCGATAGGGAAATCGAGCACCTTTACCGATTGAAATGCGACTCAAGGATGATGGTTGGTATTATCTTACCTCCAGCCTGAAGGGTAAAAAGCCCATCACCGATCTCCCAACCTCTGGTGGCAACTGGAAGAGCAAATTCTTCTTCGTTGGGGGAGAATGGGGGCAAGCTTCACTCCGCAGCGAGGGGGTCCCTCTAGTTCCACGGCACTTTTGCACTCCAGGTCGTTTATCTTCCTCGCGATTTTTTTTTTAATTTTCCTGTTCGCATCTGTTCTCATTATTTTGACTTGGTTGCTTCTGCAGTCTCCTGGGGTGCTTCTCATCCAATTGGGGTAGAGCTTCGAGCACACGTGCAAACCATTCTTACAAACGCGAGCTCGTGCAGGGAGCTGCTAACACCCCAAAACTTTTTGGAGTCCAATTTAATACCGAGTGAAGACATGAGCAGCAGGATGCGTGAGATGTTGCATCGGCGCGTGGGGACAGCCGAAGGCGCGAGCACCTCAAAGAGGCCGCGAACAGAAACGGGTGTTCCACCTCCACGCAGGCGACCAAGGACCGTTGCTCCAGCTCGCCCTCGAACCGACAATGTGCAGGAGCTAAGTCAGCCTGACCGCACCGAGCCTTACTTGAGGACCTACAGCAAGGAGTTGGGCAGCAGATTCTTGGATGAGCTGGAATCCTTTAATTCTGATGAATTGTTCAGTGCTTTCCAGCGACTCTCCTCCCGAGCTTTGGCAGCTGCGACTAGGCTCAATAAAATGGCTCAAGGCTCCCAGGAAGAACTTCAAGCAAAGGTTCAGAGCTTGGAGCAGACTGTGGGCGAGCTGAAAGAGGAGAACCAAAAGTTTCAAAAGGAGAACTCAGAGTTTGCGGAGAGGACAGCAATGGCCGACTCTAAGGCCTCTCAGCTTCAGAGGGAGCTGATTGTCACTCGTGAAGAGTTCGGCGATGCTCGAAATGATCTGGACACTCAGAAATCTTTCTTCGAGCAAACCATGGAGGGGGAAACTGCTCGTCTTCAAGGGCAAATTGACGCTTTAAAGGTTCAGCTCGCCACTGAATACAACAACGGGGCAGACTCCAACTATGATTGCTTTATGTATGCTTTTGGTAAGGCATACCCCGAGGCCGACATGTCCAAGGTTGAAGAGGGTGTAGCTGAATACATGAGCACTCATGAAGCCCCCAACCAAGTGGTCCGAGTCGCTCCATTCGAGCCTCTAGCCGCTGTCGAGAGCTCGCCTCCTCCTCACCGATGTCCCTCCACCGATGCTCCTCCTCGCTGCTGGAGATGTTTCTCTCCTCCACCGACGCTCCTCCTATCGCTTCTCCTATTGTTGTTGCTGCTCATGATGCCCCGTCACTGCTATCGACAATGTCCCTCCTCGCTGCCTAAACTTAGCTCTTTTTTTTTTTTTCATTTCCGTACTTGTAGTCATTCCAATAAATAAATAAAAAATATGCGTTTAAGTAACAATCATATGTGCAAGCTTGTGTTTCACACTTATGAGATTATCTTCGTGTACTTAGTCAAGAAGAATTATTTTTAAGTGTTGGGCTCTTCTTTTTGTTTTCTGCCCAGGTATAATGTTGTTTAACTCGTGCATGTCTAGAGTTTTGCTTTGACTTGGGCTGAAAGCCTTATGTTTATCTCGTGAGCTCATTCTACTTAGCTCAGCATTTTGCTCATGGTCTGTAACCCCTATTTGGTGAGCCTATTTACCTCGAGCTCGGTCATTGCTCGAGTTTAAACTATGTAACCTCCTCACACTTTCCTTGCTCGAGCCTACAATTGGCTCCTACTAGACACCGTCCCGCCTAGGGCTTAGGCTTTGGGACTTTTGGCCTTAGCATTTTTCACGAGCTTCCTCTGCTTGTAATTAGCCTTGCTAGGCACCGTCCCGCCTAGGACTTAGGCTTTGGGACTTCTGGCCTTTGAGTTCTTCGTGAGTCGCCTCGCTCGGGCCTCGCATTGACCCAAGCTTGGCACCGTCCCGCCTAAGACTTAGGCTTTGGGACTTTTGGCCAAGGAGTTCTTCTTGAACTTCTGCTCGGGCCTGCAATTGACCCAAGCTTCTTCCGCTCGGCCTCGCACTGACCTAAGCTTGGCACCGTCCCGCCTAAGACTCAGAGCTTTGGGACTTTGGCCAAGGAGTTCTTCTTGAACTTCGCTCGGGCCTGCAATCGACCCAAGCTTCTTCTTTGTTACTCCCGCTCGGGCCTACACTGACCTAAGCTTGGCACCGTCCCGCCTAAGACTTAGGCTTGGGACTTTTGGCCAAGGAGTTCTTCTGAACTTCGCTCGGCCCGCAATCGACCCAAGCTTCTTCTGTTACTCCCGCCTGGGCCTCGCATTGACCTAAGCTTGGCACCGTCCCGCCTAAGACTTAGGCTTTGGGACTTTGGCCAAGGAGTTCTTCTGAACTTCCGCTCGGGTCTCGCATTGACCCAAGCTTGGCACCGTCCCGCCTAAGACTTAGGCTTTGAGACTTTTGGCCAAGGAGTTCTCCTTGAACTTCTGCTCGGGCCTGCAATTAACCCAAGCTTCTTCTTTTGTTACTCCCGCTCAGCCTCGCACTGACCCAAGCTTGGCACCGTCCCGCCTAAGACTTAGGCATTGGGACTTTTGGCCAAGGAGTTCTTCTTGAACTTCTGCTCGGGCCTGCAATGGACCGAAGCTTCTTCTGCTGGGCCTGCAATTGACCCAAACATCTTCTTTTGTTACTCCTGCTCAGGTCTGCAATTGACCCAAGCTTAGCACCTCTCGCCTAAGACTTAGGCTTTGGGACTTTTACCAAGGAGTTCTTTTGAACTTCGCTCGGGCTCACAATCGACCCAAGCGGCTTCATGTTGCTTCCGCCGGCTTGTAATCGACCCAAGCGTCTTCTTGTGTTTCTTCACTCGGCCCGCAATCGACCCAAGCTTCTTCTTTGTTACTCCCGCTGGGCCTCGCATTGACCCAAGCTTGGCAATCGTCCCGCCTAAGACTTAGGCTCCAGGACTTTCGGCCAGGAGTTCTTCTTAAACTTCGCTCGGCCTCGCAATCGACCCAAGCGGCTTTTGTGTTTCTTCCGCTCGGGCCTGCAATCGACCCAAGCGCCTTCTTGTGTTTCTTCACTCGGCCCGCAATTAACCTAAGCTTAGCAATCGTCCCGCCTAAAACTTAGGCTTTGGGACTTCAGCGCTAGAGTTCTTCTTGAACTTCGCTCGGGCCTGCAATTGACCCAAGTGACTTCTTGTACTTCGGTCTTGATCTTGAACTTACATTATGAATGCTTTTCTTATTCTTATATACATTTATACTTTTACACATCCCATTTTGGGAAGGAATCTTACATTAACACTTCACAATACAAGGAGACTTCATCGAAATATTTCATTGTGAGTCATGCGCTCCACTGCCTCTGACCTCTCGTCCGTCTCGGATAAGCTAGCCAGTATGCTCCTCGGTCCCGCTAATTGAGTGACTCGACAAGTGGCCTTCCCAGCTTGGTCCTAAGACACCTTTCCTCGGGTCCTTCGTGCTCGGTTGACTCTTCCGAGTACCCAATCACCCACTTGGAACCCAGTGAATGTGTACATTTCTGCTAGTAATAACAAGCCACTCTCTGCTGATATTCTCGAGATCTTAAGCAATGACCCTTTCTCTCTTCTCTTCCAAAGAAGTCCGCACTGCGCACATCCGCTCACTGCTTTGCTCCTCATCAAGTGTTCCGTCCGATGCGTCCCCATCCCTATTTCAGCAGGAACCATCGCTCGTGCCCAAACGCCAAGGAGAACTGGGCTCTCCAGCTGGCCGCTTGCAGCGTGGTTCCAGTAAGTCCACAATACACCGTGCAACTCATCCACCCAAGCTCCCTTTGCTCACCAAGTCCGGTCTTCGTGAGACGCTTTATGGTCTTGTTCATGGCTTCCACTCGTCCATTGGCTCATGGGTGCGAAGGAGAGCAAAACTTCAACTCTATCCCTATATTTCGACTGTAAGTCTCCGAACTTGCCATTATCAAACCGCCTCCCATTGTCTGCGTGACCAATGCACGAGGAATCCCATACCTGCAAATCACATTCTTCCAGATGAAGTCAGTGGTTTTACCTTCCGTAATGCTGCTCAAGGCTTCCACTTCGACCCATTTGGTAAAATAATCGATTGCGACTATGGCATGGGTGGCAGACGCTTTCCCCTTCGGCAGTGGCGCGATCAAATCAATTCCCCATTGAGCAAACGGCCAAGGCGAGCTCATTACCGTAAAGTTCTCCGAAGGTCGAGTTAGGTAGCTGGCAAAGCTCCGCAACTCTTGCAGCTTCCGGTCTTCTCCCGAGCATCCCGATGCACGCGGGCCAAAGTATCCATTGCCTCAAGGCCTTGAAAGCCAAGGACCTCGCGCTGAATGATTTCCACAGATTCCTTCGTGTATCTCTTGAGGACATAATCACCTCCTCCCGGTCTAAACATCGCAATAAGCGGAGAGTGTACCTCGCCTATATAAGACCCCATCAACGAGAGTGTACCTAGCCGCTTGCACCTCAACTTTTTGCCCGCTTCTTATCGACCCAAGACCGTCCCTTCCTCGAGATAAGAAACGATCGGCTCCATCCGGTGCTCGCTCGTCGATAAGCTCATCACTTGTCCCTCCCGCTCGATACTCGAAGCGTGTCTTCATTTCCAAAGCGGATAGACTTTGGTAATCTGGGGTCCGACGCTACGCCATGCGAGCTATCATATCTGCTCAAAAATTCTTCCCTCGGATTTGTTCCACCTCAACAGCTCTGAAACTCCCATTACCGCTTCCACCTTCCGAGCGTAGGCTCCATCTTCTCCCTTCGCTCGAAAGCTCTCGCCGAGGTGATTCGTTACCAGCCATGAGTCCTGCTCAAGCTTTACCTCCTCCGCTTTTACTATCGAGGCGAGCTTCAATCCCGCTTATTACAGACTTCAGTACTCACCGATTGTTGGTAACTTCGAACTCAAATTTCACAACAGATTGCATCTCCGCCTCTTCAGGACTTAGGAGCACAACTCCCGCCTCCCGCCTCCCCGATTTCCACAAGATCCATCTACCGTGACTATCCACGTATTGGTCGAGGCCTCGATAATCCGTGGGGCTCGTTCTCCGTCTCGCTCATCCCTCGCAGTGCATTCGACCACGAAGTCAGCTAAAGACTGTGCTTTTATTGCTTCTCGGGGTTGGTAATTAATGTCAAACTCGCTTAGCTCCACTGACCATTTCACCAACCTTCCAGAAGTCTCGGGCTTATACAGAGTTTGCCTGAGGGGTCGGTTTGTCGTAACCACCACCGAATGTGCTCGAAAATAAGGCCTCGACTTTCGAACTGCTGTGACTGTGGCAGTGCCCATTTCTCCATCAGTGGATATCGAGTTTCAGCTTCCAGCAAAGCTCTGCTTGTGTAATAAATAGGATACTGTACCTCTGACTCCTCCCTTACCAAAACTGAGCTCGTTGCCCATTGGGTCACAGCTAAGTATAGGAACAGTACCTCTCCTGCTCGAGGTGTCGAGAGTAACGGAGCTTTCAACAAGTATTCTTTCAACTGTTGGAACGCTGCTTCGCATTCTGCCGTCCACTTTGTCTTCCTTCCTTTCTTCATTTCCTGAAAGAAGACTTGGCATTTATCCGTGGCTCGAGATACGAACCTGTTAAGGGATGCCAGTTTGCCGGTCAGACTTTGTATCTCCTTGAGGCTACGGGGGGACCTCATTTCCACCATCGCTCTTATCTTCTCTAGATTGGCCTCGATCCCCGCTGACTCGACCACGAAGCCTAAGAATTTTCCCGAACCCACTCCAAAAGCACATTTCTCCGGGTTTAGCTTCATCCCAGACTTTCCTAAGAGTGCGAGGTCTCCTCTAGATGCCTTATATGCTCCTCCGCATCTTTAGACTTGGTGATCATGTCATCCACATATACCTCCATCGTCCGACCGATCAATGGCTCAAGACCTTGTTCACTAGCCTCCGATACGCTGCTCCTCCATTCTTTAGACTTAAAGGCATGACCTCGTAGCAGAAGATGCACCTCGATTAGTGATGAAAGTCGTGCACTCCTCGTCTGATCGGTGCATGAGAATTTGGTTATATCCCGAGAATGCATCCATAAACTAAGCAGTCTCGTGCCCTACCGTAGAATCCACCGACTGGTCTATCTTTGGTAGCTGAAAGCTATCTTCGGGCAAGCCTTGTTCACATCCGTGAAGTCCACACACATTATCCATTTCCCACTTGCCTTCTTCACGAGCACCACATCTCGAGATCCATCTCGGTAGGAGACCTCCCTTATGAATCCCGCTCAGCAGCTTTTCCACCTCGCAGCTGATGGCTCAAGATCTTCCCTGGTCGACGATCTCCTTTCTCGCCTCACCGGCTTAAGCATCTCTCACGTATTGCCGACCGTGGCACGCCACTCCGGGTCAATCCTGTGCATATCCTCGCGTGTCCATGCGAACACATCCGCGTGTGCTCCCAGACACTCCACCAACCTTTCCTTCAACTGCTCGCTAAGTGCCCGATCCGATTTGGATTTTCTTCCTGGTCGTCTCGCTCTCACCCCGACCTCCTCCAACTTCTCACCAGCTCTTGTCTTCCATTCCTCGATTCCCCTCGAGTCCAACGAGGTTATCTCGCGATGGTTTCTTTGGTCGCTACAGCAGTAGCAACTCCTCGCCACCCTCTGGCTACCTTTCACGACCCCTACAACCCCATTTACTTGATACTTTAGGGCTAAGTAATGGGTGGATAGCATGCACCAGCCGATCCTCATAAATGGCCTCCTAGAATCGCTCGGTATGGGTCGGCTTCATCTACCACCACGAAATCCAAAGATCATGTTCTTCCTCAAAAGGCCTCGAGCCCATGGTTACCGCCAACTTGATGATTCCTGGAGGTATTAGCTTTCCTCCCCGAATCCTTTCAAGGAAGTGCTCGTCTCGCTCGAGGCTCGCATCATATTCCCAAATCCTCGAGTGTGGATTCAAGAGAATATCCACCGAGCTTCCCGAGTCAACCAAGATTCGGTCAACTTCCTTGTTCGCTACGCTGGCTTTTACCACTGTGGCATCCTCGTGAGGGTACAACACCCCTCCTCGCCTTCATCCGTCCACATAATTGGCACCGCCGAACCCTGGCCTTTTGGCAGTGGGCAAGTGAACAGACTTCCTACCAGCAGCGATATCGCCAGTAGTTTTTCCGAGCCCTATTTGAACTTCCTCGCCATCGTGGGCCCTCCCGAGATTACCCTCGTGGACGGTGGTTCCATGTCTATTTCAGTAAGTCCTGGTCATCTTCCTCGATCGCCGCTCAACCACCGGATGCCCTCCTTCAACAAACTCATCCAAGTACCGATTCCTAACCGTATCCTCCACTTGGTTTTTCAAATCACCAGATCGTGATGTGGAGTGGCCGTGGTTACCATGGAAACTGAAGAACCGCCTTGTTCCGCTTGCCACCGACTTGGCTATCTGCAGCTAGAGGGCTCAAGCAGCCCTCGCCTCGACCACTTGAAGTATCTCTTCGAGAGATACCTTCAACCTCAGATATCGCTCAGTAGCTGGGCTTTGCTCTACCACTCATATCGCCTCGATCCCTCGGGAAACTTCTGCTGGAGGAGGCAACGGACGATCCGGCTCTATCGTGGTTCACCTCGAGTCCGCTTGACGGCCGATCATGGGATGTGTAGCTTTCATGACGCCTAGATTCTCTCGTGATCCCGGCCCGATGACCCGCGAGATGGCAGGGAACCATCCGCGTGGGGAGCTCTCTGTAAGTGGTCAGACGGGCAACCCGGTCCCTCGTCGCTTAAGCTTGTGTCTCCTGCGAGACCTCCTTTCTCCTTCCTCTTTGCTCCATTGCCTCGCTCATTCCTCGCTTTGCAGCCTTTTCCTCTTCAATTACCATATCCAATTTCACCTGCTCATACGCTGTCTCGAATATGAACCGGATCAACGGACTCGCAGATTATACCATGGTCTCCCCATCTCGGATCCCATCCTTCAATCATCTCGTAGCTCGGGATGGTTAAACGCACCAAGATCTAAGACCGATCTATGGTATCTTTGACAAACTCCCTGAGGGATTCTCCCTCCTCTCGCCTTACTCCGATAGCTCCATCATGTCATCCTCGTGGATCACTGCGCCTCGAATTGCTCCGCGAACTCCCTACACATCCGTTCAAAGCTCAAGATGCTTCCCCGTGGAGTCTCATGGTACCATTCTCTTGCTCTTCCCTCCAGAGTGAGTGAGAAGGCCCTGCACCTCCGGTCAGCTGACAGACCCTCGCACCCCGCCATGTCGTTGAACCGCTCTATATGCACCAGCGGATCGCTTTTCCCGAAAATTTCAGATCCGGGAAGCTGAAGTCACGTGGATCGTGGACACCCATGATCTCCGCGAGAGTGGAGATTCATTATCCAAAGATTATTCTCCAACTTGGGCTTTTTCCGCTTCCTCCGAGATCCTCCACAACTTGTGCTAATCACGCGACCTCCCCTCCAGCTCCTCCGCACGAGAGGTCAGGTCATGATCCTGCAAGTGCTAACGAGACCTTCTTTCCTCCATATTCGTCTCCTCCCTCACTGCAGTGTTTGAGGCCCTAGGTCTCTGGGCCTCATCTCCCGCATTTTCCCGAACCGGAGCGCTCCTACTACCGGACTCCGAACATCATTACACGCTTTTCTCTATCCCTCCCTGAGTTCTTGTAATAGGGAGGTTAGAGTCTCCATCTGTTTTTCCATCCGATCCATTCTTTCCTGGATCTCCCTATTCTGGGCCTCATTGGCCACTTCTCTCAAAGTTACCGATTCTTCTGACTTACTCCTCTTCTACTGCTTCCCTCATCGCTATGCTGTGTATCTTGAATGTATTAGGAAATCAGCTTTCAGTGCCGATCCCCACAGACAGCGCCAAAAGATGTTGATGCAGTTTTTCCCGCATTCTTTCAAACAGTACTTGAACCTTCTGCTCGCGGCTAGCTCGAGCAAGACTGTCTCCTTCTTCCTATTCCTCGCCTTTTCCGAATCGAAGTCTCTGGACCTGTACTCACAGAGAACAATGTCGTGGGTCGCCGGATGTTGTTCCGACGAAACCCTCCAACGCCAAGTCAAGAATCGGGTTGTTCTTTTGGTATCCCTCTCAATCGGAGAGACCTAAGAATGGAAAAGACGTATTTTTACCTTTCTTTCGGATAAAGGAATTTCCCAAAAATCGAAGAATCAAGTCTAGAGAAAAATAGGAGTTAGAAGAACCCGTATGAAATCTCGGAACCTTTGCAATTTGCCCATCCGCTTTCTTTTATTCTCTGTTTCCCCCCCCCCTTTCCATTTCCAGGCTGTCCATTCCCACGTTGGTGGTATCCGGATCCTCTCGACAACCGGATTGACATAATATTCCACGGGATGCGCTGATCGTCTCCTTAACCCGGCTCACGTGGCGGATCACCATGCCGGGCATGTGCGCTAGGAATGATGACATCGTGGGGGCACGTGCCGGCCATCGATAATAGTACCACCACCATACCATGTGGGGCTCTGATCAGACATCTAAAGGTGTGCCAGGATTCTGAGAAAACGGGTCTGGCTGTCCTGGGCCGGGTCTTGTCCAGCTAGTGCTCGGGGACTTGACTCATGCGAGCGAAAGGAGAGCTCGGGTCTCGATCAGCCTCTGAATTCCTCGACCTTGACCAGCTTTGACTGACCTCGAGCAGGTAAGAGAGTTCGGAGCTTGAACGGCTCTGAATCCCTGACCTCGACCAGCTTTGAAGTCTGATGAGATCGTCTTCGTGCCAGTGGTCGGGACTTCTGCTCGAGCTAGACTGTCCTCGGGGTATTTTATTCGAGCTGGAAGGGCTTCGAGAAGACCTGCCCGATATTACCCAAACAAGTACCCTCCGAATGCCAAAAAAATTCTCACATAAAATTTCACCTACGAACATATTCATGCATTTTCGTGTTTAACCGATCGACCTTTCAATTTCTTATAACCTGAGCACCAAACAAATCCAAGAAAAAGTATTCACATAAAATTTGCATGTACAGGTCCCTTTTTTTACTTTTGGGAGACAAAAAATACACATATTTAAGATCGTGGTTTCTTTTTCCTGATTTGGTTGTGCAGTTGGCCCGTCGTTGGATTAGAACCTATGAAATATAGCGGCATGATGCAATACACCAGCTCATATTTAGTAGCTAGCTAATTTAAAAAAAAAAAAAGAGTAATAAAATGGTCGAAGTTCTTGATTAACAAGAGCAGCAACACAACTAATAACAAGGGCTATTGATATAAAATCTGAGAGATAAAAATTACTGAAAAACCTGAGATCATGATTTCCGGAAACTAGTAGTAAGCTGGCGTAATGAAATTGGTGCAGGGGGTGTTATTTAAGTGCACAAAAATGAAAACTCGAATTTCTTGAATCATCGAAAATCAAAACTATAATATAATGCGATCCATTATGATGTCTCAGGGTTATTGTACCCCATAGCTAGGAACTGTCATATGACTAGATAGTCGATAAATGTCAATAAAATCTTATCATTTGATGGTATCTAAGTTATGGAGTATGGATATTGTAGTCACAGTCGATATAATGATTTGATTTACTTATTATCAATTTTTTAATCTATATTTTGCAATGTCTTAATGATTTTTTTTCCCTATTTGCAGCAATAATGATTTTAAAGGCATGAGAAAAGAAATTGAATTAGATTATTATCCTACGAAAGAAAGAAAAGAGAGACAAAAATGTCAACGGATGAAGAAGACAAATATCATTCACTCTGCATATATTGCCCCACCGTCTTTCTTGAATCAACCAAAATGGCTCAATTGTGAGGCCTTGCAAGCTTGCCTTTGGCTTTAATTTGCTAATTTAATGTGACTTGAAAATTTAAATTGCTGAAGCTTTAGAACCAAGGGGGACGATCTTCTCAGTCATCACAAAATAAAAATATTTTAAAAAACAAAACAAAAAAAAAAGTGAAGATTTGCGTCTTATTTATTAGATGATGAATCATGTCTTTTCTTTTTTAAAGGAAAGGGTAGCAGGTCAAATATAATTTTAACTCTCCTTCTCACCTATAAGAATCGAACCCGAGCTGCCATGGCTCTACGGCTAGCATGGTGACCAATCCAACTACATCCTTAGGAGCTAAATCATGTCTTTTATATATAAGTTATAATTGCACATAAGTATGCTCACAATAGTTCACATGTACAATGTTAATGGTTTCAAAATAGGTAATACACAAGAGTAATACAATATAATCTAATTTTTTTTATCTGAAATAACCATCTCAAATGATGTGACATTCATCAATTAATTGGTAAGATAATATAATTAATTCACATTAAGTTTACCAACTAATTGATGAACGTCACATTTGGAATGGTTATTTGAAATAAAAAAAATTTAAGATGTGCAGCATTATTGAATACACAATTGTCAAACCATTCACTAACCGCAATAGGAAGTTTGTTAATGAAATGCCTTTATTATACATACTCTTTAATAATGCATTACAATATCATGCGGCTTAAAATAGAAGTAGACTTCACAGAAATTTGGTCTAAAAAATTATACATTGGTTTATTTATTTGTTTGTATTTTGGTGAATATATATAAGTCAGCAATAAAATGATATTGGAGGTAGGTCTTGAATATGACTTAATAGAAAATCACAAGTCATGTAGATAAGATGGCACACAAAATCATGGGTAGCCCCTTTTAAAATCAAAATTCCATTCTTTGTTGACAAAAATCACAACTTCATTTCGGTCAAAATCTAAATTTGGGACCAAAAGTAGCCATTGTAGAAATTGGAAGCAATTGTTTCAGACCATAGTATAAAATAAATAATTATGAAGTATTTCAACTGGGATCATGAAAATCTTTTTCGTCTATTTCAATAAATTGTCGTAATGTAGACAAAAGATTATATCAACTAGATGATAATGCTTAATTTTGACGACAAAACGATATGGAGAACCAGTTTTGATAAGCAAATAAAATATATAGTTATGAAGTGTTGGTTCTACCTTTAACGATATACACTTTGATAGTTGGTTCAACAACTAATAGGTTGACAGAAATAATAATTTTGATGTGAAAATGGTTGATTAATCTTAATATTTAATCAGATTTGTTTGGATCCCATGCTTGATCTTCAATCTATCTGACAGTCCCGCAAAAGCTTCATATAAATTATAAAATCAAATTCAAGAAGTTCTTATATTTGTCATTAGGACTTGGACAAGAGGATTTGGAAACCAAAGATCCAATTCGTATAAGAATTTGAAAAGATAGAGGACGATATGTAAATCATCTCTTTAACAAATTTCTTTATTTTTTATTTTTTTAAAAGCATGTAGAATAATTTGAATTAGTCAAGATAATATAGGATAAATGATTTTAATTAAAGTGACACGGAGTGCTAATGTAATGGCTAAGGAGATGTATTGCTATATATATATATATATATATATTTATATTTATATTTATTGAATAAATACAAGGGCGCACTACATAAGACTTAAACCCAAGACTTAGGTGTTGGTAAGTCTGCAATGTAGTAGAAAGTACAATTGAAACCAAGAAGAGATTGATGGAAAAAAGGTAAGTTACAGAGAAAGGCGGCTCAACTAATTACGGAGCCTTAAGCAAATTGTTTCAGTCAAGTCTTTTAAAAGATTTAAGGTCCAAATATATGTATTAATTTTATTAAAAAATTATTTACTTCAAATTATTTTTTCTGCCTTTATGAGATGCAAAATTACTAATCGAATTTTTATATTCTAATTTCACTAATATATATTTTTCTCAATAGACAATATAGTTAATTTATTTAATCTTTGTTGCGATATAGGTGATTTTAAATAAGTTTCTATCAATTTTAGTTTTGAAAAACTATTTTTTTTGTGCAAAGCAACTGTTGCTGGTATTGTTAATCATATTATATATGCAATATATGCATATATAATATGATTACCCGGTATCTTGGTGGGAGCAATTATAAGTATTAAAATTATAGATTAATAATATAGAATTTGTATGATACATCTCTTGATAGGTTTTCAGTACTTGATCATAGAATTCTCTGGCTAGAGTGTCTCAACATAAATAAGTATATTGAAAATGACCATTAGAGAAAATCAGTAAGTATCAAGAAACAAGATGTAATTAAATTGATTGGACAGTTGAGATATCAATTTAAATTAACGATGTGGTACAAAGGATTGTGCAGTAAAGAAATCAATGTGGCTTGGGCGAATTATATTTGAGCATACAATTATGGAGGTCAGTTCCAATCTTATAATGGAGTAGAATTGGAATTAAATAATTATTTTTGTTTAATTACAAATTTAATTGTTGTAGCCACTATAGTATGTTCCCAAATGATCCCCGGGTTAGCTTATTTAATTGACAACACCATCACTGGACTCAAAAGCAAGAAAAACTGGCATATTAGATGAAAATTATAATTATAATATTTGTTAAGGCCTAATATGTTATATTCAAGTATAAATGGGGGCTTGTAATATTTTATAAGGTGGTCTCCTAGTTAGTTACACATTCCTTCTATTTTTACGTAAATGGAGAGATAGTTAAAAGAGGAATTCTATTTTAAATAGAAATCCTAATCCTAACATACAAGAGCTTTTCATAAGATATTATAAAAGGGGCATTATTCTCTTAAGAGAAGGGAGAATCCCAGGGATTTTAAGAAAAAAATCTAAGAGGAGCCAGTTACAATTGGAGAGTGGTGAAACAGACGCCCACACGTCCAGTGTTGATCAAACTTGAGTCATAGCCTGGAATATCGTTTGGAAACGGATCTACAACTCTCAATTGTTCATCTTCTCAAAACATCAAGTTATGAATTTCTATATTACTTAATTCTTATTTATTGTATGAGATCAGTCCTAAAAGTTTTTAATTGAAAAAATGAAAAACTTAGTTTTATTTCGTTCACTTTTATCAATTGAAATAGTTTTGTTTTTATTCTTAAGCAAAAATTAAACAAAGCGGTTTTTTTTTCTTAAGCACGAAAGCAATAAATGTGTCATGGCTTTTTTTTTTAATTGATAAAAGATATTAATGGATAATAAGTTAACAAATATGTGGCTTTTATAGAGTTTTAAATGAAAAAATGGTAAATAGAAATTTTGTAGGATTGAATATGATTAAAATTGTTAATTCTAATGTTAAAAAGAGATTTTATAACAATTTGATAATTTAATTATGGCAAAGATAATTATAAAATAACAATAAATATAAATGAGTAATTTAATAGCTATAATTTTAGAGAAACTTTTCGGGCCTTCATATGTAGTGGAGCTGTAGGCAACTACCTAAGTTGCCCAGAGGAAGAGCCACTCCTGATTACAATACACGATTTATTTTAAGAATGTTCAGAATAATGAAATAAATTAGAATTCACTTTGATTCTAAAAATACCTACAAATTTATTCTACTGACTTCTGCTCCCCCTCTTTACTTTCATTTTCCCTCTCAATAGTTTTTTTATTTCCTGCCTCTTTTTGGTTCCCTCCCAAAATTGAGTCACATCCTGCTGTCTCTGACTTCCTCCTGTTCTATTTTGACATCTCTGAGTAATCCCCACACGGTGATAGATCTTGGCCCATACCCGTTATTTCGGACTGTCGGGTTGCTTCTTCTTGTGTTTCCAAATTGCCCTGTTTGCTTTGGACCACCATCGTTGTTGTGTGCATCTGCTCTCTCTTGTCTTTATCTGCTTTTTCATATTCCTTCCCTTTGTTTTGCTTCATCTATTCTGTGATTGTGGGGCTTTCATCCATGGTCCGTATGCCATTTCCTCTCTTAGCTGGTTTTTATACTTAGCGCATTCCCTATACTGATGTTCAATATGTCCACAGACATAACATAAGTCTGGTAACCTTTCATACCTTACTGGCATAGGGATCTCCTCTGTTTCATTTCCTGTCTTCTTCTCTCCACTTACTGCTTCCTCATTTCGTTCCTGCTCCTCACTCTCCATCACATTTTCATCTTCCTGCTTCAAATACAATACTTTTATTAATGGTTTCGTAATGTCTACAGAGACACGCAGTCTAGCATATCTGCCAAAACACGTTCTCGTTACATCTGTCGATACTTCCTCGACCTTGCCAATAGCTTCACCAAGCTCCCGTATCGTCTCCGTATCCATGCACATAATGGGTACATTAAGGATCTGAACCCAAAAAGAGGCTCGAGTGAAATCCTGTTTTGTTACTTCGCTGATGCCTGCTTGTTCTGTTAACACGATCAAAGTTTTATCAAAATCCCATGGTCCCCTAGCAAAACTTTCCGCTTATCAGCTTCAGTTCCGAATTGGAAAATGAAGACATTTTCCCCAGTTCTTCTACCTTTATCTCCTTTAATGTTTTCCACACCGGCAGCAAAGCTGCTTTGAAACCCTCCTTTTTCACTTCTCTGTTTAGCAATACTTTTCCAATCAAGCACCCATCACGAATTTTCTCTTCTTTTTCCTTCATTTTTCTTTTTAGTGTTACTTTTCCCCTTGTTTCTCCATCCAGTGATATTGCTTTGCACTTTTTTATCAAATCCTCAGTGTCCATCTTTTGGGATAGCACTGGAGATTCAAACTCACCAGCTATCTGTTGCTGTATTTTCTCTGCACACCTCTTAAGAAGCAAAAACTAGAAAAAGGAAATAACAGTAGCTTAGAAATCTATATAAGAACCAACTAAAATACACCCAACACTTAGTGGGTGACTTGAAGAGAAAATGGGAAAAGAGACTGGCCTGTTCTTTAAAATTATTAAGTACATCAAGTAATGTATTTTTTTACTACTTTTAACAAACTTATCAAGAACTCATTTTTTAGACTGGATTAACTTTTTTATTCTTCTCTTTTTTTGAAGTTTTTTTTTTTGAAGTTTTTCATATGCTAATGTACAATTTATAATAGACTTTTTTTTTTAAGTGAAAGAAGAGTAAACAAACAAACAATTATGCAAGATTATTAAAAAGAAAACAACCTATGAGCAGTTGGGCACAATAATATTTCAAAAATAAACAATAACAACTAAATAACACAACTAATTAAGAAGAGGATAAAAAGAAAAAACTTGGACATTTGAGAACATTAACTTTGATGGAATGAAGTTTTAAGCAGCAGTGATCAATTGAAATAGTTTTTTTTTCTTAAGCGAAAATTAAACAAAGCGGTTTTTTTTTTCTTAAGCACGAAAGCAATAAATGTATCGTGGCTTTTTTTTTAATTGATAAAAGATATTAATGGATAATAAGTTAACAAATATGTGGCTTTTTGGAGTTTTAAATGAAATAACGGTAAATAGAGATTTTGTAGGATTGAATATGATTAAAATTGTTAATTCTAACATTAAAAAGAGATTTTGTAATAATTTGATAATTTATTTACGTCAAAGATAATTATAAGATAATAATAAATATAAATAAATAATTTAATAGCTATAATTTTAGAGAAACTTTTAGAACCTTCACATGTAGTGGGGCTCTAGGCAAAGTTGCCTAGAGGAAGAGCCGTTCTTGGTTATAGTACTCTATTTATTTTAAAAATGTCCGAAATAATGAAATAAATTAGAATTCACTTTAATTCTAAAAACACCTACAAATTTAGGTTGTTAAATCTCATTGATTCCACGTAATGTTGAGAAATAACAAAAGCTCAAAACTCATACAAAATTTGAAACTGAAATTCAATATTAACAACACTCTTATTTTAAAATAACGAAAGACATATTTTTAATGATTTAAACCTAAGACTTTTACCTAAAATAGACTCTATTTTAAGATATATTTTGAAATAATTAGTCTTACAAAAGATTATAATATAATCACTTATCATATAATTTAGCATGTGCATTTACAAAATTAATCATGAAAGGAAACAAGTACATTGAATGATTGAAATGATAAAATGGACAAATGTTAATATTTGATTATAGTAAGAATTTATTTCAAATAAAATTATTCAATTAAGAAAATAGTTTTATCTCTTCCAAATCTTCTATTTATATTTCCTATAAATCATTAGCATTAAAAATCAATTAAAATTTTTCTAATTTTGTGTAATAAATTGAAGTATATTTAAATAGAATACATATTGATATTTATAATAAAAAATTCTATATTTCAACATTGTCCCGGCGTGGCAACGGGTTGCCCGCACCAGCGCCGTCGCCGTCACCATTGATAGGAATATTCATCATCTATCCATGTAAACGATAATTTCATGATGTGCTATTGTGCTCAATGATGGCATTGACGTTGGCATTGGAGGCTTGGTGGAGGAGCATGTGCCGTCGAAGTGTGCATTGAAACCGTGAAGCGTCCTGCCAATGATGGCGAATCACCGTACAAGAAGACCTGAATATTCATTGGCTTGTGCCGATCTATTAAATGACATAGGCACGTATGCCGCCACCACTTCCGCTATTCCGACAACAACATTATCATTGCTTTGCTCAAACAATTTCGAGTCCAACCATGTGAGCGATGTCACGTTAAGAATATTTTATGTTGACGACGGCCCCAAAAGAATCGTCGGCATCTGGCGACGGTCTTACATTTTTTTTTTTTATCAATTTAAAAATCTAAATATGAATAAATTACCTTAATTTTAGTCCAAAGGTATTTTTAAAAATATGATTTTAAGATGAGGATAATTTTTGCATTATGTGTTATAAAATTAGATTTAAAAAAAAAATCGATTTTCAAAAACTACAACAAACTTTAAGCATTTAGTACAACTTCATATTCTTTCAGATAATCCATTTAAGATGATTTACCAAACAAGTTTTGGAGTGCTAGATTGTTAAATTAGCAACTATTTGACAATCTAAAACAACCTCAAACATGCATTAAATAAGAAATACTAAGGTTTTATTTGATATAATTTTTCAAATAAAACTTATATAAGTAGAGTTTTTATCCAAATAATTTTAGCCATTTGATTGTTAACGAGAGCTTTTATAAAAACTTATAAGATTATTTTAATAGACATATTAAAAAAATGAAATAAGACTATCAAATAATAGAAGGATATTTTATACAGTTTAATATTTTTTAAAAAAATCAACATTTATTCTAAAAGTCCAAAATTTGTACTTTTGCTAATAAAAGTAAAAAAACTTATTTAATCTTCAAAAACTCTACTTAAAAAAATTTAATAAAAACTTATAAAATTGAATAAACACTTATGACCATTAGATAAATCATACTAAATAGACACTAAATAAATAAGTAGAATACAAATTAATTAAAATAGTTCAAACTCTATGAATTTCAATTTGAAGTCTTGTTTAAGATTCAGATAATGTAGTTTAAAAAATTTCAACAACTGTAGAAATAAAATTATAACTATAAAATAAAAATTAATGATACATAATAAATATAATTTTTAAATAATAATTTTGATAAAATTATTAAAAATATAATATATTTTTTATTTATATCAATATAATTTTTAAATTACAGCAATTAATATTTACCAAACACTTTTAATGCACGATCTTAATTCCAAAGGAACCACCATAATTAAAGATTTTCCAATTTTTTGATCTGCCTACCAAGTACAGCCAGGACTCGGTAGATGTAATGTCGTACTTGATGCACTGATCATGCTTTTACATTTTTTCCCTTGCTACTTTTTTCTGAATTTCTAGAGGAAAATGAAAATGAAAAAATGATTTCTTTCGCATGTTTAACTTGTGATTTTCATGTGGCATGCTGAAAAATCAGTGTTCAAATATGAAACCGGGTTTCTCATTAGTTGTGTAATATCTTGTTCTCATTTTTACATATCTACTTGCTTTTTTTTTCCAACAAATCATGAACTAGGTATTAGACTTTTGGTATTTATTTTTTTTTTCCAATAACACTCATGAAATGGGCATCACTTCATCCCAAAAGATGCAACACCAATAATATGTATTCTTCATCATCTATGAAAGTTTGACAATTTTTTCATAGGATTTTATTAACAGCATGATGGCTTATCAGATTAGGTATCCTTTCCACAACAGCGCACATTCCGGGCAATGCAGTATACATTACCCAGAGAGAAACAAAACAAATAATTTACCACCAAATGACGATAAATAAGGACACACACCAACAGAAATCCTATCTTAATTGCTATTCCATCACAATCTAGCACATCTTGTTTAGACTGAGATGCACCCTTCCAAGTTTACACACATAAAATTCAACAAAAGCAAATTTAAGCGAACAAAAATGATATTTGAAAAGGTAACAAAGTCAAAATTTGTCAACAAAATAGGTTCGTAAGTGCAAGATACCAAGATAATCCTAAGAAAAGATTCTAGCCTACACCTTAATAGCATACTTCCTCATGGGAAAGTACATCTCCCTCTTCTTCTCCCGTTCAGTCTTCAATGAAGCCTGGGCACAGAAAACAGAAACAATGTTTAGGAACAACCTTACTCGTACATAGGCATGTATAAAAACATTAGTGGATGCATGTAATAAGCATAGTTGGGCAAAAATGAGAAAGGTTAGTAGGATTTCAACATACTGTTAATATCATAACAAAATCCCTCATGTACAATTCAAAAAGAAAAAGCCCCAAGTAGAGACTTGAAAATACTAGATACCACTATGATTCAACGGTTCATGTACATTGATTGGTCACCAGAAATAGACCAAAATCATAAGTAGAATAATACAAAAACCATGAAATAGCATCAACAACACAAATTTAAAACTGTACAACTAAAAAAATTTAAAAAATGAGTAGTAGAAACAGTACCTGGTGCTTGGTAAGCCTTCTCCTGATAGCCCTGGTCTTCTTGGGACGCAGATCAAGCGGCAAGAACTTCTTATTCTTGTATGCCTCCCTCAATGCAGCCTTCTGCTTTTGTGAAATGACAGTCAACACTTGTGCGATTGACAACCTCACCACCTTGCTGCACCCACAACACAACCCAACAAAAATTCAATGCTAATTATGCCCCAACCAAAAATGCCAAGTAATGACGAAAAGATAAAATTCAAGAGAATATGAAGACAGATGAGTCATCAGTTGATAAAATATTCCAAATTTCATGCTCAAGTCAAATCTTAGCAGAACATGCTTCACAAATATATCACTCCATCCAAAAAATCATGCTTAGACATACAACTCAATTCCGGTATACACAAAAACATGTTACATTGCAGTAGCTTTCATTAATTTAATAAAAATAATCCAATTTCTTTTTTGGGGGGATAGAAAACCAGAGTCCAATCAGCAAATCAATTTTTAACTTTACTAGCTTAAATCAACACTAAAGCACAACTAATCCATCTCAAATATGAATAAAAAGATAACGCATAAATCTTTCAACCAAGCAGAACTTTAAAAGCGAAAAATAAACATTACCCAGATCTTGGAACAACACAAAAAAACAATTCAAATGCATAAATCAACACAATCAATGTAATAAATAATCTACCTAGACAACAATACAAACAAGCACAGTGTGTGTGAGAGAGAGAGAGAGAGCGAGAGAGAGAAAGTATACATCTTGGATAGCTTGTTAGGGGCGCCGCCGGTGACCTTAGCAACGCGAAGGAGGGCGAGCTCAGCCTTGAGTTCCTTCAACTGGCTCAAAAGGTCCGCCTTCGATTTCTGCCTCAGCTCATGCACCTTGATCCTAGCTGTTATTTCATTTACACGTTTTTGTTGTTTTAGGAAAAAAAAAAAAAAAGACCCAAAACATAATCTCGATAAACACAACATAACAACAGCCAATGGATAGTTCTTCGAGTTCGTGGCTTACCCATTGCTTCGTTTGGTGTCTCTGCTCCTGCAACGGCGGCTTCCTCTGCTTATGTGTGGATATGAAAACCCTAAAAATGAGCAAGAGTGAGATTTAGGTTTATATAGAAAGCAGGGGTGAATTATGAGTGGGTCCAGTTGTGTTGGTCTTTGGGGTTTAGTTGGATCTAAATATAAGTGATTTCTTACGCTTTCTCTTATTACACTCCTTATTTTTAACAACGCAACATTATAAGCTGGGCTGAATCATGGCCATGGGCCGAGCCAGACCGGGCTACGTTGAGTTCCTTTTGTTGAGTTGGATAAGAATAGTAATATTTCTCAATTAATCTGACTACTCACCAGTCTCTATTTTTCAATTAATATTATTTATTTCAAAAATTTTACTATTAAAAAATGAATATTTTTTTTCTATCCTAATCTTCTAATAAATTAACTTAGGGTAAGGCTACTTGCAATTTAAAATATACTTTAGACACTCATATTTTCATAATTTACCATTAAGGACCATATTTTCATTTTTTTTAATTACAAAAAAACCCATAACCCAATTTACCATTTAAGGACAATTCAATATAAATAACTATAACAACTGTTGATGCAGTTTTTCCCGCGTGTCTCAACAGTGCCTCGAACCTTCAAACAGTACCTCCAAACAGCTCGAAGCAGGACTGTTCGAACCTTCCGCTCACTGGCTCAAACAAAGGCCTCGATCCTTCTGCTGCGATAAGCTCGATCTCGAGCAGGATTGCCTCCTTCGTCCCTGCTCACTGCCTTCTTTAGAACTGAGATCTCCCGGCCCCGTACTCACGTAAAACGTGGTCGTGGTCGCTTGACGTGTTCCGCCGAAAACCCTCCGACGCCAAGTCAAGAATCGAGTTGTTCTTTTGGTATCTCCTTAGTGAAGCGAGACCTGAAAGATGAAAGTGGTATTATTTCGCCTTTTGGATAGATAAGGTTTTTCGTAAAATCAAAGTGAGAGAAGTCGTATTGGAAGAACCTCGTGGAATGGATTTTTCCAACCCTTTGTAAATCGGACAATCCAACCCCCGTAACGCTCCCTTCGCTTCATTTTATACTCCATTTTTCCCGCTCTTTCCATTTCCAGTCGCCCACTCCCACGCTAGTGGTATCCGGGTCCCTCCGACACACGGATTGGCTGAATATTCCCTGTGGATAGCTTACCGTCCCCTTAACCCGATTCACGTGGTCGATCACCATGCCTGCAAGTGCGCTAGGAATGATGACACCTGGAGGCACGTGCCTACCACCCAAGAATGAGATCACCACCATATCATGCGGGACCCCGGTCGACATTAAAAGGTGTGCCGGATTCCGAGGAAACGAGTTGGGTCTTGTCCACCATGCTCGTGAACGTAATCTCATGAGCAGGAAAGTGTGCTCTGGGACCCGCTCTTTGCGAGCAGTGAAGGAGTGCTCTGCCTCGACCTCGACCAGCCTTCGACCTGGACGCACCTCGAGCTAGGTCGTTTCCTGGGTGTCTTACTCGAGTCTGAAGGGCTTCGAGGGCCTCGTCCGATATTACCCAAACACCAGCCCCCGGCTTAGTCTTTGAGCGAAGCGAGATAAGACTGAAACTCAAGAATGACGGGTCGACTCGCGCCTTTTACGCTTCCCCACGCTCTTCTTGCTCGAGCCTATAGCTATCGTGCTTGGCCTCTATCCCACACGAGGCTTAGGCTTTAGGACCTCCGGCCTCGTATTCTTCATGAGCTTCTTCCGCCGGCCCGCAATCGACCCAGCTTCTTCCGCCACTCCCGCCGGCCTCGCAATCGACCGAGGCGTCATCTGCTACTCCCGCCGGCCTCAGAATCGACCCAGCGTGGCATCGTCCCACCGGGACTTCCGCCGAGGAGTTCTTCTCGATCTTCCGCCGGCCTCGCAATCGACCCAAGCTTGCCGATACTCCCGCCGGCCTCGCACTGACCCAAGCATGGCACCGTCCCGCCCAAGACTTAGCTTGGGACTTCCGCCAGGAGCTCTTCTCGATCTTCCGCCGGCCTTTAATTGACCGAGCTTGTTGATACTCCCGCCGGCCTCGCACTGACCCAAGCATGGCACCGTCCCGCCCAAGACTTAGGCTTCAGATTTCCGCCAAGGAGCTCTTTCTAATCTTCTCCCGCCGGCCTTTTAATCGACCCAACCGCCTTCGAATCTCTACTCCCGCCGGGCCTCGCAATCGACCCAAGCCGCCTTCTTATATACTCCCGCCGGCCCGCAATCGACCCAAGATTCTTCCTGATGTTACTCCCGCCGGCCTTTTAATCGACCTAAGCTTGGCACCGTCCCGCCCAAGACTTAAGCTTGGGACTCCGCCAGGAGCTCTTCTCGATCTTCCGCCCGGCCTCGCACTGACCCAAGCTTGCTGACACTCCCGCCAGCCCGCAATCGACCCAAGCATGGCAACCGTCCCGCCTAAGACTTAGGCTTGGGACTTCCGCCACGAGCTCTTCTCGATCTTCCGCCGAGCCTTTTAATCGACCTGAGTTTCTTTGATGTTACTCCCGCCTCGGTCTTTAATTGACCCGAAGCTGGTAACCGTCCCGCCTAATGACTTAGGCTTGGGACTTCCGCCAAGGAGTTCTTCTGAACTTCGCCGAGCCTTTAATCGACTCGAGCTTCTTCCGATATTACTCCCGCCTCGGTCTTCAATCGACCCGAAGCTGGCACCGTCCCGCCTAATGACTTAGGCTTGGGACTTCCGCCAAGGAGTTCTTCTTGACTTCTCCCGCCGGCCTTTTAATCGACCCAAACGCCCTCCGAATCTCTACTCCCGCCGGCCTCGCACTGACCCAAGCATGGCACCGTCCCGCCCAAGACTTAGTCGCTGGACTTACGGCCAAGGAGCTCTTCTTGACTTCTCCCGCCGGCCTTTTAATCGACCCAAACGCCTTCTCGATCTCTACTCCCGCCGGGCCTCGCAATTGACCCAAGCGCCTTCCTGTGTTATACTCCCGCCGGCCTCGCAATCGACCCAAGCATGGCACCGTCCCGCCCAAGACTTAGGCTTGGGACTTCGCCAACGAGCTCTTCTCGATCTTCCGCTCGGCCTTTAATCGACCGTAGCTTCTTCATACTCCCGCCGGGCCTCGCAATCGACCCAAGCCGCCTTCTTATACTCCCGCCGGCCCGCAATCGACCTAAGATGGCAACCGTCCCGCCCAAGACTTAGGCTTGGGACTTCCGCCAAGGAGCTTTTCATGATCTTCTCCCGCCGGACTTTTAATCGACCCAAATGTCTTCTGAATCTCTACTCCCGCCGGCCTCGCAATCGACCCAAGCTGCCTTATCATATACTCCCGCCGGGCCCGCAATCGACTCCAAGCATGGCATCGTCCCACCTAAGACTTAAGCTTTACGACTTCCGCCAAGGAGTTCTTCCGCTTATGGTCTTCATTTTGAACTTACATTATGAATGCTTTTCTTATTCTTACATACATTTATTCTTTTACATATCCCATCTCGGGACGTAAATCTTACATTAGCATTTCACAATACAAGGAGACCTACTGAAATACTTCCTCGTGAGTCATGCGCTCCACTACCTCGACCTCTCGTCCGTCTGGACGAGCTGGCCTAGATGCTCCCGCCTCATTCCTCGATTCCCCCGAGTCGAGCGAGGTTATCTCGCGATGGTTTCTTTGGCGCCTACTGCAGAAGCAGCCCTCGCCACCCTTCGTCAGCCTTCACGACCCCAACAAATTCCTATTTACTCGATACTTAAGTGGCTAAATAATGGGTGGATAGCACGATTGGTCGATCCTCATGAACGGCCTTCCTAGAATCGCCTCGCACGGCCGGCTTCATCTACCACCACGAAATCCAAAGATCATGTTCTTCTCGAAAGGCTTTGAGCCCATGGTCACGCCAGCTTGATGATTCCTAGAGGTATTAGCTTCCTCCCCGAATCCTTTCAAGCGAAGTGCTCGTCCGCCGAGGCTCGCACTGCTATTCCTAAATCCTCGAGCGTGGATTCAAGAGAATATCCACCGAGCTCCCTGAGTCAACCAAGATTCTGATCAACTTCCTTATTCGCTATGCCGGCTTTTACCACTGTGGCATCCTCGTGAGGGTACAAAGACCCCTCCTCGCCTCCATCCGTCCACATGATTGGTACCGCCGAACCTTGGCCTTCTGGCAGCTGAGCAACGAATGAGACTTCTGCCACCATGCAGATATCTACAGTAGTTTTTCCGAGCCCATTTGAACTTCCCGCCATCGTGGGCCCTCCCGAGATTACCCTCGTGATCGTGGCTCCTGTTCTATTTCAGAAGTCTTGGCCATCTTCTCGAGATCGCTGCTCAACCACCGGTGTCCCCTTCAACAAACTCATCCAAGTATCTGCTCCCAACCGCATCCTCCACCGGTTTTTCAAATCACCAGATCATGCGCTGGAGTGGCCGTGGTTACCATGGAAACTAGCAGAATCGCCTCTATCCCGCTCTACCACCGACTTGGCCATCTAGGCTGGTAGCTCAGCAGCCTCGCCTTCACCCACTGAAGTATCTCTTCGAGAGATACCTTCAACCTCAGATACCGCTCGTAGCAGGTGGCCTGCTCCACCACTCAGTATTGCCCTATCCTCGGGAAACTTCTGCTGGGGTGGCAACGAACGATCTACCCCTGGCTGTGGCTCACCTCGTGTCCGCTTGGTCGGTCATGGATGCGTGGCCATCATGACGCCTGGCTCCTCGTAATCCCTACCGGGACCCGCGAGAGGCATGGGAACCATCCGCTGGGGAACCTCTCGATATGGTCAGACTTGCAACCCGGTCCTCACGCCTTGAGCTCGTGTTCCTGAGCCGACCTCCTTTCTCCTTCCTTCCTCCTTCCTCCATCGGCTCGCTCATTCCTCGCTTGATGCCTTTTTCTTCTTCGATTACCATATCCAGCTTCACTCGCTCATACACATCCGAATACGAATCTGATCGAAGGACTCGCAGTTATACCATGGTCTCCCCATCCGAATACCATCCTTCAATCCTCTCGTAGCTCGGGATGGTTAAACGCACCAAGATCTAGAACCGATCTATGGTATCTTTTGATAAACTCCTGAGGGACTCTCATTCCTTCCGCCTCACTCCGGCAGCTCCATCATGTCATCCTCGTGGGTCACCGCGCCTCGAATCGCTCCGCGAACTCCCCGCACATCCGCTCAAAGCTCAAGATGCTTCCCGTGGAGTCTCATGCGACCAGTCTCTCGCTCTTCCTCCGAGTGAGTGGAAGGTCTCAGACCTCGAGTCAGCCGACAATCATCGCACCCCGCCATGTCGCTGAACCGCTCTATGTGCACTAACGGATCACTTTTTCCCGAAAATTTCAGATCCGGAAGTGAAGTCACGTGGATCGTGACACCCATGATCTCCGCGAGAGTGGAGATTCGTTGTCCAAAGATTATTCGCCACCTGACTCTTTCCGCTCCTCAAGATCTTCCACAACTCAGTGCTAACCTCACAGACCTCTCCCTCCAACTCCTCCGCACGAGAGGTCGGGTCATATCCCGCAAATGTTGACGAGACCCCTTTCCTCCATGTTTGTTTCTTCTCTCATCGCAACATTTGGTGCCCTAGGTCTGGGCTTCATCTCCCGCGATTTTCCCGAACATGAGCATTCCTCTACTGACCTCGGACATCATTACATGCTTTTCTCTCGTCCCTCCCCGAGTTCTCGTAATGTGGAGGTCGTAGTATCCATCTGCTTTTCCATCCGATCCATTCTTTCCTGGATCTCCCTGCTCGGGCCTCATTGGCCACTTCTCTCAAAGTTACCGATTCTTCCGGACTTAATCCTCTTCTACCGCTTCCCTCATCGCTGTGTCAGTGTCTTGAATGTATTAGGAAATCAGCTTTTGTGCCGATCCCCACGATCGGCGCCAAAATATGTTGATGCGCTTTTTCCCGCTGCCTCAACAAAGGCCTCGAACCTTCAAACAAGGCTTCCAAACAACTCGAGCAGGATCTGTTCGAACCTTCCGCCATGGCTTCAAACAAAGGCCTCGATCCTTCGCTCGCGATAAGCTCGATCTCGAGCGGGATTGCCTCCTTCGTCCTGCTCACTGCCTTCTTCGTAATCGGAGATCTCCCGTCCCTGCACTCACGTAAAATGAGGTTAGTGGTCGTCAGGCGTGTTCCGCGAAAACCCTCCGACGCTCAAGTCAAGAATCGAGTTGTTCTTTTGGTATCTCCTTAGTCAAGGAGACCGGAAGATGAAAGGGTATTATTTCGCCCCTTTTGATAGAGTAAGGTTTTTCGTAAAATCAAAGTGAAAGAAGTCGAATAGGAAGAACCCGTGAATGGATTTTTCCAACCCTTTGTGAATCGGACAATCCAACCCCTCGTAACGCTCCCTTCGCTTCCTTTTATACTCCATTTTTCCCGCTCTTTCCATTTCCAGTCGTCCACTCCCACGCTAGTGGTATCTCGGTCCCTCCGACACCGGATTGGCTGAATATTCCCTGTGGATAAGCTACCGTCCCCTTAACCCGATTCACGTGGTCGATCACCATGCCTGGCAAGTACGCTAGGAATGATGACACCTTGAGGCATGTGCCTGACCACCAGCAATGAGATCACCACCATATCAAGTGGGACCTTGGTCAGACATTAAAAGGTGTGCCGGGATTCTGAGGAAACGAGTTGGGTCTTGTCCAGCTATGCTCGTGAACGTAATCTCTGCGAAAGGAAAGGTGTGCTCTGGGACCCGCTCTTCATGAAGCGGTGAAGGAGTGCTCGGTTCTCGACCTTGACCAGCTTTGACCTGAGACGACCTCGAGCTAGGCTGTCATCGAGGTGTCTTACTCGAGCTGGAAGGGCTTCGGAGGGCTTCGAAGGGCATGTCCGATATTACCCAAACAACAACAGTACCACTTTTAACACTCATTTATTGCAAAATGATTGTATCTCAAACCCTAAAACGTTCTTCCTGAACATCAAATCTAATTCATCATTCAAAAGTTTATTTTAACAAATATTGCATAACACAAACTCCAGGATTCGAATTTCTTTGACTTGATTTCAAATTTTGTTGAGCTAACATAATTATTCCATATGAAGAGTTATAGAATTTTAAATTTTTCCATTTGCATCTGCCAAGGACGTCCTTCCTTCTAGTGCAATAGAGTAAAAATTTAAAAATAATAGAGAAAAAATCAACAAAACAATAACTTTTTTTAGGGGTAATATTTTCTTAAAAAAGAAGATGTGGCTGTTAAAAAAGACAACAGACCAGGCTTTATTTTGAAAAATGTAATAACAAAAAAGTGCAAAAAAAATTATGCATGTGTTGATGAAATCATTAAATAGTATTTTATGCATAAACATGGGCTTTAACGGATGTTGGTATCTGGTGTACAATCAAAATAAAAAAGAGTAGAAAGGAATGTTATGGACTATTTTGGCATTTGTAAGGTTCATAGTAAAAAAATAATGTCTCAAAATTTATAAATGAATATACGTAATAAACAGAGTGTTTAAAGTATATTACAAATTGCAAATATCCTCACTCATTAACTTCTCATCTCTCACATTACTCTTTGTCTCTCTCTTTAGTTGGTTCACAATAATCAAATTTCTAATTGAAATTTAATAAATCTTAGATTATCAAATAAAATCAAAGCTAATATCATTAATAACAACAAAACCAACACCATTTTTTCATAAAATTTTAAAATTCAATACTAAAACTCATCATACGTTGGTGGAGATTATGTGTTAATAGTAAAGAAGATAAATGGTTATGGTGGTAATGATGAACTTATTGTAGAGAAAGATAGATGGTGGGGTGATGGTTATGTTAGCGTGAGAGAATAAAATGAAATAAAAAAATTATTTTAAATAAAGGTAATTTTAAAAAATATGAAGTAAGTGATATAATTTGAAGGTGTCAAATATTATTATTCTTATCTGAAGTAATCATCATAAAATCAAGCCCAATTCCTACACCACCATTAATTATTGCCACATAGACGCATCTATGACCACATAATAAAATATTATAAATTATAAATATATAAACAAAAATATAATTAAAAAAGAAAAAAAAACCTTATCTAATTTATTTTGCTCAATTTGCTTTGATTTCTATATGAAGAAATATATATATATTGTACAATAAGAAGAAGTCTATCGAGTGTCCAAATCACACAATGTAGAATAGTCAACTCATAATTATGTGCCAATAAAAGCTAGCGATATCGACATCCATTGTCATCGGTAAAAAAATAATGTCTCAAAATTTATAAATGAATATACATAATAACAGTGTTTAAAATACAGATCGCAAATATCCTCACCCATTAACTTCTCATCTCTCACATTGTTCTCTGTCTCTCTCTTTAGTTGGTTCACAATAATCAAATTTCAAATTAAAATTTAATAAAATCTTAAATTACCAAATAAAATCAAAACTAATATCATTAATAACAACAAAACCAACACCATTTTTTCATAAAATTTTAAAACTCATCATTTATTGGTAGAGATTATATGTTAATGGTAAAGAAGATAAATGGTTATGGTGGTAATAATGATCATATTGTTGAGGAAGATAGATGGTGGGGTGATGGTTATGTTAGCGAGAAAGACGTGAAAAAAGAATAAAATGAAATAAAAAATTTTATTTTAAATAAAGGTAATTTTAAAAAATATGAAGCAAGTGATATAATTTGAAGGTGTCAAATATTATTATTCTTATCTGAAGTAATCATCATAAAATCAAGCCCAATCCCTACCCCACCATTAATTATTGCCACATAAACGTATCTATGACCACATAATAAAATATCATAAATTATAAATATATAAACAAAGATATAATTAAAAAAAAAAAAAAACCTTATCTAATTTATTTTGCTCAATTTGCTTTGATTTCTATATGAAGAAATATAAATAAATAAATATATTTTCATCCATTGGTAAATGATGAAAGCTTGCATCAACTTGTAGAAGGCGACTTACTGTAAAAGTTGTTATATTTTCTTTTAGTTTCAGTCTACACCCATAGACCGAATAAAAAATTTAATTAGTAGTTTAAACTTCAAAACTCATTTAGCTTGTTTGGTATTAAGGTGATATGATTAAAAAATTATAGTGAAAGAAAAGTTGTGATTATAAAATAAAAATTATTAATAAAAATATTATAATTTTTTTATCATATAAGATTAAATCAATTTATTTTTTATATTATATTTACATTAACATTATAACTGCTGTCCAAACACTCTACCAAAACAGGGCCTTAGGCTAGAATGTGTGTCGGACATGAACCTGTCAAACTCTCATATAGTCGTATTGTAATGTAACGATCCTTACCATTTAACATGAGAAAATTGAACAGTAAGTGTGAAGGGTCAAGCGAAATGAATGTAACAAGTCTTCGACTTGTTTATTCCACTAAAGTGCAAACAAAATTAGAGCCCACCACCCATTAATAAATCGAAACGTTTCTCTCTATCTTTTTATTATATAATTACTTTATTTAGTAACTAGCATGCTAAAACCTAGATCTAAAAGTAAATTAAAATCTTTTATAATCACAATGGTAATTCCTACTATCATATAATATTAATATCGTGTTGAAATAAATTATAAAAAAATTTTAGTTAACACAAATTCGACCTATTTAATATATATATATATATATATATATATATATATATATATATAATAAAATAATAACATGATTAATATGTTATCAAACAAATAAACACAATTGAAATAACTCTAATGTGCTAAAGTATAAATAAAAAGAGACCCACCACCGTTAATAATTTTTTAATTAAAGTTCACATATATACATCTGTTTAGTTTTAACTAATCATAACAGAAATACTCTAGTAACATAGCAAATACTACTTCAATAAAATTTTAGTTGATAAAAATAAAATACTTGAAGTAATTACCCTAATTGAATAATTGTTTTACATCACCAAACTTTTTTTTTTTTTATACGACATCACCAAACTCTGGATTTTTATAAAGTAAAAGCATAAAATATACCAGACAAGATAGAGTTAAAAAAAAACAGTTGGGAAAATGATATGCATGCTGATGCTGCCTTTGATGAGCACGCAGCTCTCTAAAAAAACTCAATTGCTTTTGTGCTTTTTCCTTGTAAATTCATATAATTTACTAGTCTTTTAGGCTATATTTGGATGGTTACATTAAATATAGGATTAGATGAATTTTAGAATTAAATATTTATTTTATGTTTGGCAAGCTTTGTTGGATTAGACTAAAGCGAATTAAATTTGAATTTAATTCTAAAATTATGGGATTACTAATCTTAATTTATACATGGGTTTAGTTAGGACAAGATTAATAGAAAAAATTGTTCATTTATGAAAATTTTAAGTACATCAAACTTGTAGATTGGGGGCAGACCAAATTGAGTTTAAAAAAATTCGAGGCACCCAGTCCCAATTTGGCCGGCAGGATTAATATTTATTTTAAGAACAATCAAAGCCAATTTGGAATTTATTAAGAGGTTAATTAATTGGCGAAGGAAGTGTTAAGGCAAACATATTCCGCGTGATTTGCGGCATTTTAAGCTTCACAGAGATCATAATAAAAAGTTAACTTGAAATATAAAAAAGAGAGCACACTTGCACAAATGACAAATCTTGAGGAATTAGCATTTAGCAGGATTCACTCTCACCAAATCCACATGGCCAAAGCAAAGGATTAAGTTTTGAGAAATTAAAATGAAATACAAGCAAAACGAGCCTATTTACTTTATTATTGGCTAAGGTTGATTACGATAACGTTTTCAAAGATGAAATAGAACAAAGATCAAAATGACAAATAAGCAATTCCAGTCGATGCAAAAAATAAGCAAGCTTTAGACAATAAGTTTGAGGTTTCTGTGAAATATTGGGAAAATAGACAAATAATGAAGAAGACACTACAAGTTAAGCAGATCAAATAGAAGAAATAACCTAGGTCATCAATTATTTCTCGCAGTGGCCACAACGAACGAGAGAAAATATGTCTACATGACTACATTAATCCCATCGGCATGGTACCGTCACCATGCAACATTACATTAACATTTCATCATCTATCAATTTTGATGATTTTAATCGATTTCATAATTTCATGTAATTACATAGAAAAGATATAATTGATTTGAGTTAGTTTAACATATAAAGACAGAGTAATGGGGAATGATATCGTTGTGGCCCGTGACAAGTAATGATAGACAACAAATATTGATCATGTAATAATGAAATATATATTTACTGTAGAATATTTGGCAATAAAATGATTGTAAAACTTTAATATTATTTTCAAGAAAATAATTTGACAATTCGAAGTACAAGATATAAATGCAATGCTTTGAGTTTATTTTATTAAATAGAAGTTCAATTAATTCGAGCAAAAACTCCGGAGAATGTCGGAAAGTGATTTGGTTTTGGGTATAAAATAAATTACAGATGAGTAAGTCAAAATCAATTAAAAGAACAACAATAAGAACATCGTTTGCAAAAATCATAAATACATATAACATAAATTTAGTTTAAAACTAAATAATGAATAATAATACAATCACAAATTCTTGTACAAATTTATTTTATATAAACTAATGTGGCATGACTAAATTGATTAAATTAAATATTCTTTGGTCCACATGATTTATTTATTTTTTTTATATTTTCATTTAACTAATGAGTTAATACTAAATCAACTTGTTCAAAATAAATTTATATAAGAGTTTATGATCGTATCATTACTATTAAATAATTATTAGTTTACCACGAGAGCCTTATACATTGATTAAAAGAGATTTGCTTAAGGAACAAATTAATTTGGTTCAGTTTGGTTAGTTCAGTGAAAGCAACGCAATTGAAGGAAATACAAACTTCGATTTTTACAAAGCAATCACTTAAATATTTGACAAGATTGAGATTTTAAAAACTGTGAAAATAGACGGATAATGAAGGACCCCTGCAAGTTGGGCGAGAGAAAATAAACAGAGGAAAGCGGGGCAAATATTTATCATTATAAATATATTTTTATTTTCTCCAAAAGATTGTTGCATATATATATATATATATATATATATGTATGTATATATTCACAAAAGAGAAGCATAGTCTGCTATTACTAGTATAGAATGTTAGTACTATATATAAGCAGGAGTCTAATTACCAAATAAAATTCCTCTTCAACAAAGAACAAAAGCTAATTTCATTGTTAGCATATGTTGATGTTTTGCTTTTTTTATTATTTTTTTCTTTTAGTTATTGCATTTACTTTGCAAACTGGTCCAAGTTAATTACAAAATTTCCTCTTACTCTAAGACCTTTTGCAATGGTCCTGTAATTTTTATTCCTTTATGTAAGATTGATTTTCTTCTTTAAACAAAATTTTAGGGATGAGAAACCTTACCCTAAGTACCAACTTTGAATTTTATTATTATTCATACTTAGAAAACTGCAGAAACAAAGTGCATTCATAGCCAGTTAACCTATGCCTACCCATTTTTACTTGATTAAATATATGCAAAATTAAATCACTTGAGCCTCTGATTTCACTATTTTTCAACTTGAAATTAAAAACAGAATTAATTTTGTCTGTAGGCCCCGAGGAATTAGATGGTCATCCATTTATGTCTATTTATGGTTATCCAATAAGTAGCTTGGTCATATATATACATGTGCTATACAATTTTTAAAACCATACCTCAATCTAGATATTTAAAAGTGTAATAACATCTTTTAAATACTTATATTGATTTTGTTACATGAAATCCATAGGTGAAGAGAATTTTTAAAAGTATACATCAAAGAAATAATCGAAGGGACAAAAACAATATAAATATTTAAATAATGCTAATCTAGCAAATTTAATCGCAACAATTTGATCTCAATTATATTAATTACAGTCCAATCATTGCTATTTTAATAAAGAACACTCGAGCCTTCATATATATGCAACGTATGAAATTAAATACAAAACAATCTTCGGCAAATTCTGATGAAAATAACATATTATAAGTACAAAGTAAGACTTCTTAATTCAAGTAATTATCCATAAAATTGTGAAGATTTAGTGCCGAGGAGAAGATATACTGCTTTTTATGGTCCAAGGTTTTTAAAGATTTTGTTTGAATGTTCAAATTTTGGGAGGCAGTTGATCTTTAATGTATTACCTTTGTTTGCCTAATGTGATGTATATGTATATTCCCCTCCTCGCATTAGTAGTATTATATGATCCATATTTGTTGGCAAGCGGACTCTTCTGTGCAAGGAGGTGTACTTTTTAACTCATTTCTCTCACAATTTAGATATGAAACGAAGCAGGGGGTTGGACCGAGCCACAACGATTGGTCCGAACCTCTCACACATAGCGATAAGGTGAGTCGTGGTTTAAAACTTCTAACCTTCATCTATAGCTTAATGTCACGGGATAAGTATTTTATGCGAAGCAAACCTGCAGCAGCACTTAGACAACCTTAGTCGGGATGTTGCTAAGTAAGCCTTTGAGCTTCTCAATAGCTAAGGCAAGAAGTTCCCGAAATGCTAAAGAGAAGAGAGAGCTAGCGAGCAATGTAGCTAAATGCGGAAATTGTATTGATCGAAAGAAAGCTTACTAGAGTGTTTGATGCTTGATGCTTTGCTTGATTTGAGTTGATTGCTTGATGCTCAAATGCCTAGAGCTCACCCAAATTTATAGGGAAGCTTGGCTAGCTCTAGAGAATTCTATATACATGTGCCAAAATCTAGAGAGTTCTAGGATATGTACAAATGTACTAGAGGTGCTGGAATTTTACGGAACATTCTGGAATCAGGCCAAGCTAGCAATCTTGGCTCATTCCTTGGGCAATTTTTGGGCTGGAATTGCACGTCCGTAACATTAAGCTTTCGTGTCAATCAATATCATTAACTTCAAATTCATTATTCTCATTTGTCATTTGTTCTTATGATATGTGTAAAGATTTTTTTTTTATAGCATTACTTATACGTTCGATTGGAGTAATCCAAGTAACAATCCTCATGCCGGGCCTGGAGCTGACTCATACGAACCGGGCCTTACTTGAACGAGCTTCAAGCAGTGACCAAGACACGTCTTGCTCAAGCGACCTCCTAGAAAATATACTTTGCTTGTAAAAATGAAGGCAACTTGATAATATAATGTATAGTTTCTAATGAAAATAAATAAAGAATTTAAAGTATCTACACATGTATTTATATAAGATCGAATCAAGCAAGCTCCTACGGATATTAGATTAAATGCCAAAAGCACTCGCTCGGATTAGTCACAATAGATATACAATTTATCCAAGTTCCAAAAATTATCTTATTACATGAAAGAAAATGCTAGCAATGAAACGAGAGTGAAGAAAACGCGGAGGGCACAACAATGGACATACATTTTCCAAAGCAATACTATTTGATCAGATAACAGTAGAAAAAATTTATCTTGTTAATTTCAAAATCAACCTGAAACAACAGTCTCAAGAGTTTTGGTAAACTTTATGCATTCAGTAATGGGTATCATAATCCTTTTAGTTAGTTTGGGATTGTTGATTTATATATCATGTTTAGTATACAAAATTCAAATGATGATAATCTTGGCAGTACTTTTGTCATATTTTCTTTTGTGTTGATATATGGTATCTTAATTTTGTATCGAATATTATGGTCAAAATGAACCTATTTTAAAAGCTTTTAATTATATTTATATGCAAATTCATGTTTAAGAATCCATTTAATCAACCAAGATAGGTGCTTATACTGAGTAATTGGTTAAATATTAATACAAAAGACAGAAAACAAGATTATGCAAAATTGCATGCAGGCATATCATATGTTAATCTTAATTTTTTGTTGCTGAAAATTAATTAATTAATTCCACTGCTTCCTCTTTTAATTGATATGGTATGTACCAAATAGGCCACTTCTGATTTATATTGCATGTTTGATAATTTAAAGAAATAGTACTTTTGCATCCATCAAACTTACTTTAGTAATAAAGTACTTTCTCTTGTATTAACCTTCATTAGTAGTTGAAAAATATTTTAAAACAAGTTAAAACAGTTGTGGCTTTAGTGGCTTTAGTACGATAGTCACACCTATTACAGAATGATTGAAGAATGAGAAATTCAAATGGGGAGAAGAAGAAGAGGCCAATTTTACTTTACTAAAGGAGAAATTGTCCACAGCTCCTATATTGGCCTTGCCGAATTTCAACAAGTTATTTGAAGTCGAGTGTAATGCTTCTAGAAAAGGAATTAGGGTTGTTCTTTCCCAAGAGGGCGACCAATTAAGCATATGAGTGAGAAGTTGAATGAGGCACGACAAAAGTGGTCTATTTATGACTAAGAGTTTTATGCTATCCTTAGAAAATTGAAGACTTAGGAGCATTACTTGATTCAGAAAAAAATTTGTGCTCTACAATGATCATCAAGCACTAAAGTACTTTAATTGATAGTACAACTTGAGTAAGATGCATGCGAGTTGGGTGAGTTATATGCAGAAGTTTACTTTTCTCTTGAAGCATAAATCTAGGTAACAAAATAAAGTGGCAGATGCGTTAAATAGGCGAGCAACTTTATTAGTAACTCTAGTCAATGAAGTTACTGGTTTTGACTGCTAGAAGGAGTTATACAGAAGATAATGACTTTGCACACATTTGGGATAGTTGCATTAACCATCAAATTGCAGAGGATTTCTTAATATATAATGAATATTGATTTAAGACCAACTAGTTATGCGTGTCTTAAAGTTTTTTGAGGGAATGGATAATCTGTAAGTTGTATGGAGGAAGATTAGGCGGACACGTGGGTCGAGACAAGACTAAGGCGCTTGTAAAGAAGCGTTATTATTGGCCTCAACTAAAGAGGGACGTATGCAAGATTGTGTAGAGCTATCGGATTTCCCAAGAAGGCAAGGGACATGCACAGAATACTGGTTTGTAGATGCCTTTACTTGTTCCTAAAAATATTTATTTAGATCTGTCCATGAATTTTGTGTTAGGGTTGCCACATACAAGAACGGGTTTTCCAAGATGGCACATTTTATTGCATGTAAGAAGGCTGAAAATACTGCTTCAGTGGCACATTTATTCTTTTAGAAAGTAGTGTTTTTTGCCTGGGATTCCAAAGACAATAACTTCTAATAGAAATGTGAAATTTATCAGCAAGTTTTGAGCGCCATCTCCAAGATAAGTTTGGCAACGTAGTTGCAGTTTAATAGTTCTTTCCATCCACAAACAAATAGGCAAACGGAGGTGGTCAATCGTTCTTTGGGTAATAGGTTACGGTGTGTGTGTGGTGACAAGCAACGGAACCAGGAAGTTGCTTTTCCTCAGGTTAAATTCGCTTACAACAGCATGGTGAATCGATCAACTGGCAAGACATCTTTTGAGATTGTCTATACTAATTCTCTAAAAAGGTTTGTGACTTGGTTGTCATGCCATCAAGAATTACGATTGGGAAATGCAAGGCGTAGATAATATGGCGGGAAAAGCTCAAGATTCAAGCGAAGTTCGAGCACACTTGGAGGTCGTCAATGCAAAGTACAAGGCTAAAGTGAACAAGCATCGCAGTAAGAAAGTGTTTATAGAGGGCGATTTAGTGATGGAATACTTTCGGCGAAGTCAATTTCCTGGCATTCACACCAAATTGGAGAAGCACAAGTATAGACTACTTCGCGTGGCTCAGAAAAGTAATGATAATATTTATGTACTTCAGTTACCTGACAATTAAAATATCTCTCATACTTTCAATGTAGCTGATTTGTTTGAATATCATCCCGATGATACAGAGTTGTACGATCCCAACTCGAGGATGAGTTTTTTTCCAAGTGAGAGGAATTGATGTTGGATGTTGTGCATTGTGAGCAGAATACTTTCTGAATGACATAACATTGGCTACAGGTGTCCGTTTTTGGTGTATAATATACCGTTTCAAAGCTTGCGACGAGTGAACAAAACCTAGAATAGCCAAGGCCATCCAGGTCTGTGCTCAGCCTAAAAATTCTTTTTCTTTCATTTCATGGTCATTTTTAGATTTTAAGATTTTTTTTCTTACTTTTATTGATTCTTCTAGGATTTTTACCATTTTTTTTACAATTCAGATTTGGTCTGCGTTTTCTTTGCCTTTCTTATTTCAGATAGGAAAATTTTATTATAGAATTATATTTTGAATTTACCTACTTTGGTACATTCGCAATATTTAGGTTTGTTATAAAAAGAGCCTCAAAACTCTAGTTTTATTCATTTAGTTTTCCTTTTAATAAAATTAGTATTATTTATAAACTTTTGCTTTCCGTCTCAATAAACTTTTAGCTTCCGTTTTGTCAGAAAGTGTATCCAATGTTGATTAACTCTTCCAATTGAACATAAGAGTAATTAGAGAGTTTAGAGTTTAGGGTTTAGGGTTTAGGGTTTAGGGTTTAGAGTCAATATTTATGTTACAAAAATTAGAAGTAACATAAGCAATTCAGTCTCATGCATGGACTATAATAACTTGGATTCTTTTAGAATTTGGATTTTTTTGTTAATTCACTTGTTGCATGTTTATCCAACCTCTGATTTTTCTTAATATTTCTTTGTAGTTTATTTTCATGGCACTTAAGCCGTTCTATTGGAATTTTTTGCTATTTGATTTCATTAATTAAAGTAAGTTAGCTTATGAAATTGCTTTTTAATAAATGTTCTTCAGAGGGATTGTGAAAAGGCCAACAACTAAGATGATCGGGTTTTCTAGTTCAACCATCTCTATCCTCAATACTACTGAACTATCAATTACTGAGACACCAAACTTGAACCTGATTCATATGGATGTAGATCAAAGCTTCTTGCGGATACCATCTCCAGTCAAAGCGGCTATCTTTGAAAGTTTTACAAGACAACACATGTCTGAGTCAGAGATTGACGTCACTGCCAGCATCAAACAATATATCAAGAGCAATTTTGGTTTCCCACTTGATACAAATACTGAATTCATGTATGCAGATTGCTCTCAATCTCTGTTTAATAAGCTAGTCCTCTGCTGTATCCTAGAAGGTGGAACATTATGCTTCCCAGCAGTCTCAAATGGGAACTATGTTCTGCTGCCAAATTTTTGAAAGCGAACATTGTGAATATCCCAACCATGTTTGAATTGGGCCTTAAGGTGACAGAGAAGATACTTGTGACAATACTTGAGATCGTAAAGAAGCTGTGAGTGTATATTTCTGGTCCAACAATCAATCCAATTGGCTTACTTTACAGCAATAAAGAGTAACTATTTGTGGAAAATATATGGCGAGAGTTGTGATTGATACTTCGTTCTAGGGATTGGAATTCAACTATGAGGGTTGGGGTAGCTGGGATCTGGAAGGATGTTTGACACAGCTGTTGTGCAAAATCATATTTTTCTATATTAATCTTGTTATATTACGCTAAGAAAGAATACTTATTTATATAAATTAGACCTTAAGAAGAAAAAAACAGAAAATGCAGCTAGGATATTCAAACTAGTATCCCTAAAAATTAGAAACTAAATCTTCTAAATTCAACACATAGATGTAAAATACAGCTATCAAAACAGAAAAAAATTCCTCCCTGCGACCTATGCTATGATATGAAATACACATTGCCTCATTTGACATTTTCAAACATCAATAATGGTAATTTATATATTGATATATTTTTTTTTCTCATGGCATTCAATATCGTGGTTTTCCTTATCACAATCTTCATTTATTGTAATTTTGCTGTTTTGCTTTGGTAATTAAGAAAATGATAGAAAGGAGAGTGATGCATCATCAACTATTTCCTATTTGTAAATTTCTTATTTGTTGTATGCCCTCATTGCTTTGGTAGGGTGATGTTGATTTTATTTGTGGAGGGCCTCCATGTCAAGGGGTTGATGGTTTCAATCACTTCAGAAACCGACAAGCTGCCTTGAAAGATATTAAGAATCGTTAACTGCTGGTGTTTATGGACATTATTGAGTATCTAATGGAGAATGTTGTAGATATTTTGAAATTTTCTGGTGCATTTTTGGCTCGTTATGCTGTAGGGCGTCTTGTTTCCATGAACTATCAAACACATTTAAGGATTATGGTTGCAGGATCTTATAGTTTACCAAAATTTCGTTTGCGGGTCTTTTTATGGGGTGCCCATCCTTTTAAGACAAGTACATTTTAATTTTATCCTAAAAGGACATAATGAGCCATGAGATCTAAATAGTTATTTCATATATTTTCAGAAATTACCGCAGTATCCTTTACCAACTCATGAGATTGTTGCCAGCGCTGTTATACCTAATGAATTTTAGGTATGTGAGTTTGATGTTATCAACACCAGAACATATTTAATTAATATTTATCATTCTTTCAGGAAATTACTATTGCATATGCTAACAATCAACTTTGTCAACTAGAAAAATGCGTTCTTCTTAGTGATGCAATATTGGATCTCCTACTCGTATGTGTTCTTCTAAAAAATAATTCATGAATTCATAAACCTTGAGGTTGCATATGCTTTCATTTTTTAAAAATTTTCTTTCCTTAATCATAGGTCACTAGTGATGGGAGTGAAGATGAAAGGAAGTATGGGACAGTAGCTTGAACAGAGTTTCGAACGTATATCAGACTCATAAGGAATACTGAGCTAATAAGAATATATTTTGGTCTTTCTATCTTAACTGTTAAAGACTTTTATTTGCATTTATTATTTTTTCTTGCATTATTATTTCTTAAGCAGTAGTTTACTTGGTTATATTGAGCTCTTGTGAGATACATTAAGGTGAAATTATAAACTGCTATAGATCGAAACCTTTGAAGAAAGTTTGTAAGTCTTCAATGCCAATAAATATTTGGAAGGCCGAAAGGATTGCTTAAATGATCGAGTTTTTGAAACTCAGATAGATATGTTTATTAACTGATAAAGTTCATGTTCTCTGATACTTGTAATAGTTTCTATTTTTGTTTAGATATTATTATTCTTTTGGAATATACCAATCTCAATGAGTCAGAAATTTTCTTGCAGTATCTGAATGAGCATATGAATTTGAAAAATGCATGACCTAAAATCCTATCGTTGCTTATCTTGTTTGAACTTGCATAGCATTCATTGATTATATTAATGTATTGGAAATGTAACATTAGAAGGATCTGTAATTCACTCTTGCTACTCTTATCTACATAGTTTGCAACATGAATGAAAAATAACAAACTTGTGAATGTTGGAATATGATTATCTTGTGCCTTTTTGTACATGTGATTAATCTTTCTTCTGCTCAAATGGCATCTCGTCCTTCTTTGTTGTATGATCATCATCCTTTTTTAGTAAACAATGATATTATGAACGAGTCTGTTATATTCTTAAAAAGAAGGTTTTATTGCTTGTCTGCTCATGGTCTTTGGCTTATGCTCAAGTGCATACTTTTGTTTTTAATTTTTAATTTTTTTTTTTTGGCCTACTTTGTGTTTTTAGGGTGCAAATTTTAGGGACCTACTAGGTGTACCGGTTGGTCCAGAACACGGTAAAATGGGATCCGTCAATGGATAGAGTGATGCTTAAATTTGATAAACCATTGGTATAAATTGTGCTTTTAACTTTCTTTATTTCATTAAATTTCCTGTTTACATAATGAAGTTACTTATTTATTTAATTATTCGTAAAGATCCTTGATTATGCAATGAAGTTTGAACATCAATCATCAACCAAGTAAGAGCTATATATTATAATCTTAATTTGAGTTGTTTTTCACTTGTTATGACTTCATTTCAAAATCATCTTGTATTGATCAAATACAGATCTTTTGGCTATCTATGGTAGTATGAAATTGTCAATACAGTAATGACAAGAGCTCAACCTCACAATTGGTTTAGCATCTGTTAATACACTATTATACTATATTTATGTTTATGTTTACTCATACGCTTCTTATTTTACCATTTGGTTCCTTGATGTTCCTTCATCCTTCACAAGATCGAGTACTGACAATCCATGAGAATGCATGATTGCAAGGGTTCGGACTGCTATTGACTTTTCGGACCTGTTAAGGGAAGGTAAATGAAATTAAATTTGATCTCTTTTCAACATATTTCCTGACGACTACTAGCATCTTGCTGACTTGTCACTGAGAGAGCATGGGCATTATTGAGGTTCCTTACTTGCATTGCTATTGTTTCTTTGAAATTGCTTTTGATCTTTGTGATCTTTCTTCTGTCATTTTGTCACCCATTACTGCTTCTGTATTAATTCTTTAAAATGGCATTTTAAAACCTAAAATCTATCATCAGGAATAGAACTCTAGAAACCAATTTGAAGAACAACTAGCAAGTAAAAGCCTCGTTTGATATGGTGTTTTTAGAAACCAATTTGCAATCCAATTCAATATTATTGTTCATTTTGCAAAGTAAATCCGGGTTTTGATTTTATTTGGCTTAATGGGAGAATAGCCCAAGTCCTTTCTCAATCATTTTGGCATGTGTTTATAGCTAGAGAAAGATGGATTTGGCAGAAAATTTTAATTTTAGATCTAAATCTCTATAGTCCATCTTTTCCTTTATTTTGCAATGATAGATTTTTAAATGTTTTCTCATTATATTCAACTTTAGGCTCGTGATTTTGTTAGTAATCACGTGTCGTTCACTGTTATATTTTTGGATTAAGCCAATAATCTTTCGAGATTTTGTATGGTTTATCACGCAGTTCTTCATGTAGCCATATACTAGTTTTACACTCTAGTCTAGATCCGAAGTATTTTATTTATTCTTGGATATATTTTGTAATATTTCCTAATATTTCTAGACAAGTGGCGTTGTGTAAATTGCTATATAGTTTAGCAATTACAATACATATTTACTAATATTATTTAAATTTATTAATAAAAGACATTTCAATAATTAGTAGATATAATAATTATTATTTTTTGAAAATAGTAATTATGATAATTAATTTAATTTGATAATCAACTACTATACCAATTTGGCAATCATATTATGCAAAAAAAGGGGGGGGCAAATTTTGGTATTGGAGTTATTATTAATACTATCAATTACAATATTATGTGAATCTGATCAGCAACCACAAAATATATATGTGAGTTATTTTACGTTTCTTCTTCCTTCTGATAGATGCTCTATTTATACTTTACTCACTAGTATTATACCATAACAGAAGAAGAAATAAGAGCTGCATATTCACAAGGGTTGAAATAAAAAGAAATAAGTTGCGAAATTGTGCTTGAAACTTTTTTATTTCGTTACTCATATTGGTTTACTTATTCATAATGGTCCCCGATTACGCCATGAAGTTTGAACATCAATCATCAACCAAGTAAGAGCTGTATGTTATAATCTTAAATCCGAGCTGCTTTATTTACTTGTTATGACTTCATTTCTAAATCACCTTATATATTGATCGAATACTGACCGTTTGGCCGTCTAATAGTCTGTTAATACACTATTATGCTATATTCATGTCTGTGTTTACTCATACGTTCATGCATGTGCTTACTCATACGCCTCTTCATTTGACCATTCTTTTGCTACATCCTTCTTCATCCCTCACAAGGATCGAGTACAGACAATCCGTGAGAATGCAACATTGCTAGGATTCCCTGACTGCTATCGACTTTTCAGACCCGTCAAGGAGAGAAACGAAATCATATTGGATCTCTTGTTAAAATATTCCCTGACTGCTACCATCATCTTGCTGACTTTTCATTGAGAGAACATGACCATCATTGAGGTTTCCTACTTGCATTGCCGTTGATGTTTCTTCGAAATTGAATTTTGATCTTCATGATCTTATTATATTTGCTTCTTTGCTTTCTTTAGTGGGCATTCCATGATGAATTACTGACACGTCTTGTGAGACTCATGCTTAAACCATATGGTGCTTTTTATCATCATTGTTCCCATTTCCATTCTGCTTTTGGGATTTAGGATTTAAGGGTAAAAAGCAACTTGCAAGCTTCTTTTGTCACCAACCCAAAAGGCCAAAACCAAATAAAGAAAACAACTCTCATTAGATCGGTGTGCTCTCATTGAATTTTCTTAGTTTATGAAAATGAGAAAATATCAAAACATTAATTAATTTTATAAAATCTCAAGGGATAATGAGGATGAGGGAGCAATGCATTGGAAATTGCACTAGAATTGGATGTGGATAAAAATAAAATGTTTTCTTTAGGTTTTTTTATTCAAAAAGTGAGAAATATAAGTTGTATTTGGCTAACTAATCCAAAAAGAAGAATTTTAAAATGCATTGATCAGTCAAAGGAAAAAAATTATGAAAAAATTTAAAACAAATTTCACTAGTATATTCTCAAATCATGAATGGTTACTACATAATATTAGCAACAGGAAGAAAACGTGTAATTTATTAAATTTTCAATTCAATTATTTATTTTATATTTTTATAAGTTCGCTTTTAGTTTTTAATAAATTATAAGTGGGGTCACTTATATAAAACTGGGCAGTCAATAACCACCACATTGTTATATAACTTACTTTTTTAAAATTTAACACCTAATGTAAAAATATCCTCAAAGCCCCCAAATTTTATAAAATATAATACGACCTCTAATATGAAAAAATACTACAACTTATATGATCTTATATTTTTATTATTATTATTTGTTAGAAGTAAATAAAATATTTATTTGGGATTATTACCATGCAATTGGGCTACATAATAAAACATTATTATTTAGATCTATTTTATAATTTGATAAAAAAATTATTTGAATTATTAATATATAATTAAGCTGGTGGGTGTCTTTAAAGAGAACTAAAATAATATAGAGAAGTTAAAAGTGTTTGCGTTCTGTTATTTTATGATATTCTAACAAACTATAAGGGGTCACAAAAAAAGTTGATACCTCTACTGTTTTTTTTTTCTCCCGGAAAGAGATACCCCTGCTTCATAAGTTGACTTTGAAGGCATGCCCATAAAAGTGCTTGAAAATGATATGCCACGTAGACTAAACGTTATCCACTCACCATGCACCACTTGTAAAAATCATCACATTTTCTCTGCTCGGCATAAAAATATATAAAAAAATAAATATTAAATAAATAAAATACTAGCTGTGTATGGGCATCTATAGTATATATATATATATACATATATATACATACGCACACATCAAAGTATCGGGAATGAGAAAGCAAACGTCTACTTTCTTCTTTCAATTTTGTAAGTCCATGCTAGCTTCTCTACCTAGTCCCTTCTCTCTCTAAAGAGGAGGAACTCGTAAATTGAGTGAACGCACGGAATGACGGAAGCAGCGGCTGCGGCGGAGGCGGTGGAGGAGTTCTTGAGGAAATGCGAGCCGTCGGGTGACGAGGCGTACGGTGCGTTTCGGTCGGTATTGGAGAAGCTGGAGGATCCGAGTAGTCGGACTCAGGCTCGGGTCTTTCTTTCGGATATTCAGAAACGGGTCGATGACTCGGACGAGTGTCTAAAGAAGTACCATTTTCAGATCCAAGATGTCGTCTTGGACCAATACGAAGGTCCATTACTCTCGTTTAATTTGGTTGACTTTTTTTTTTTTTTTAACTAGTCGTTTGACCATCCTTGAATTAGTGACTAAAAAGTAATGGTTTGTTTTTGAGTTTTGAGGGTGGTTTCGTGGAAGATAGTTTGAATAAAAAAGTGCTTTTGAGTTAAGTGATTTTTGGGAAAGTAGTTTTCAAGTGCTTATGTGACATAGGAAGTGCATTGTAGAGAAGCAATTGTGCTTTTCGTATGTTTTAAAGGATTTTTGAGTAGTTCAGTTTTGGTAGTTATCTAGTACAGGGCAATTAGGAGAAATAATGCTTCTAATTAAGTGTTTTTTCAGAAAGTGATTTATGTGCTTTTTTTTTTTTAATTCAAGAAGTGCGTTTTAGAGAATTAACTGTTAGGAATTTTTCTGAAAGGAACAAAAAAAAAAAGCTCTTTTTTTTTAGTTCAGCTTAAAACTTAAAAAGAAACTACTGAATTCTTGTTTTTTTAAGAAAAAATCTGATTTGATTTTTTGAAAGCATTTATGATTGCCAGTGCCATTAGTTATTTTCAATTTTTTTAATGCATTATTTTTCTAAACTTAGGTTGTCTATTTATTATGATTATTTTCACTCAACAATACAATAGACTTTAGTTGGGTGTTTTTGAGCAACCAATGAGTGTTTGAGAAACTTAGGTGGAGTGCCGATCATTTTCAGGGAATGAGTTTCCAAGAAAACAAAAGGGAAGTCGTAGTTTAAATTAATTTATTTTTGTCTTTTTCTGTGAGCCCAATGAGCTTCTGTTCCCAATTTGTTCTCTTTTGTTTCTTTCCCTTCTTTTCCTGCTGTTTCTTGACAACCAAAAAGAACAGGATTAGTTTCACTTAAGCATTTAACTTTAGTGTAATTATTCACTCTTAACTCATATAATAATTAGGTTTAATGTTAACAAATAGGAAGTGAATTAATAGCTGAAGCTGATTTGGGAGTGGAATGAATGTTGCTAAATCATACTATATGGTAGAGAGAATTTGCTTTTTAGGTAATACTGAACTAATAACAGCTGTTAAGTGTTTCCAATAAGTTTTGTTTCATGAAAATTTGTCATCAGTGCATGAACAAAGTTCTATGGATGTTAGTTAATTCGAGTTCAATGTCACAGTCGCTCATATTAACTGTATGAAACACAAATCTTACTCTGTACTTTGGAGCACTTGAATAATTGATGCTAATTCCTTAGTCATTTTATTCATCCTGTGCATAAATTATGCAATCTATAACCCAACTCAACTTTCATCTTTCTTTAGTGAAAAATTTGCAAGGCCACTAGGAGGTTTTTGTATGTCTCACGCTAACATGGTCACCATGGTTTCACTATGTAAATTTTTCCCACTGGAATTTATGATCCCTTATATATAGCTTATTAACTTGTTCACATCTGCATTATTATCTTTGTAAGTTTATCATATAAAAGTTTCATTTATCATCTTCCCAGCATAAGCATCCATAGGTCATTGTTCACTTTTTCCCGTTAAATTCACGCCATATGGTGGTTGCTGGATATTCTTTGACACTATTGTTTCTAAGTATAGGCTACCAAGGGAGAAAAAAATTGACAATGATGGTGATCCCTAGCATTTTTATCCCAGAAGACTGGTCATTCACTTTCTATGAAGGACAAAATAGACATCCAGACTCTATTTTGAAGGACAAGACTGTGGCTGAGCTTGGTTGTGGAAATGGATGGATAACCATTGCCATAGCTGAGAAGTGGTTGCCTTCGAAGGTTTGTTGTCTTTATGCCATGTGGGAGCTTTTGTTTACTTCCTTACCAGTGCCTTCAGGAGCTCCATCATGATTTCTCTGCTCATCGTTTTCCTATATTGTTTTGCATGGCCACTTGCTATTTATAAGTAACATTGTTGGCACCACATAATGGTGTTTTACTGCACTTATTCGGAAAATTTACATATCAATGAACATCTGAATTATCAAATCTGTCCTTGTCCAAAAGTCTTTGATCGAGTATGTTCAAAATATAACATTGTTGCAGTTCTTTTATGCTGTCTGAATATCCTTTTGCAGGTCTATGGTCTTGATATTAATCCCAGAGCAATAAAGATCTCTTGGATAAATTTGTACTTAAATGCATTAGATGAAAAAGGTCAACCCATCTATGATGCGGAGAAGAAAACTTTACTGGATAGGGTGGAGTTTCATGAATCTGATTTTCTAGCTTATTGCAGAGATCATGAAATTCAACTTGAACGAATTGTGGGATGCATACCTCAGGTACCATTACTATCTGCAACTCGTGGTATTTCTCGGGGATTAAATTTTGGTGAAGTTTGTTTATCTAATATCAAGCTCAAATTTTAGTGTGCCCACATGGATTACTTTTAACTCCTAGTTTACCCTACTCTGTTTTCTCCATGCAGATTCTTCCCCAATCCCGATGCAATGTCCAAAATAATCACTGAAAATGCAAGCGAGGAATTTCTGTATTCATTGAGTAAGTATTGTGCGCTTCAGGTTGGAAGATATTCTAAATAATTTAATTGTGATGTGCAATTGAAAATTGTCTTGAAATTAGCAATTAAGTTGACGGGCTTCCTTTACTTACACATGCTTCTAATTATACATGTTATAATTTTGGTTTGAAGCTTGCGTATTTTAGGTATGGTTGAAGAAGTCTTTAGTTGGTCAATATCAATTTGGAAAGAAAGCAAACCAACAAAGAGTGTGGGAAAAGGATAATGTGAGTTTGACAGAGGCTGAGAGGCAGATAGGAAAACTTGATCTGAACGATTTTTTTTCCCTCATTTTTGCTTTTGCATAATGTGTAATCTCTTCACAATGACGTTAATTTCCATAGTTCATGTTTCTAGGTGCACTCAACATCGACTATGTCTTGTGGATGACTGGAAAGTTTATTCATCTTGACATATTGCTTTTTGAAAACAGTACAAGTATATTGACTAATAATGAACATATTTTATCAAGTTGTTGCATTTGAAAATTGTATCATGGTTCATGTTGACTTAAATTTAAAAGCCTTGGCTGTTTGGAAAATGTATAGCACTGAGTTTGTAGAACCTTTTAGTGTCTTGAAAGATTGATTGCTTCAATTGTGTTTTCAATATCTTGTATTCTTATTGTTATATTTGTATATATTACAAAGGCTAAGCTGTGTGAATGAGAGATGAAACATAAGAGGTCAATACACAACTGCTTCACCTTTTACTTCCTTTTTTTTTTCTGCTGTATATAGGGTTTTGTGTAGGATCAATTTGGCTTAGGTCTAATTGCTAGAGCAGTTGAGGAAGGAATTACTGTCATCAAACCTTCCGGGATTATGATATTCAATATGGATGGCCGTCCAAGACAGGGCGTTTGTAAACGCTTGTTTGAACGCGGTGGCTTCCGTGCCGACAAGCTTTGGCAGACTAAAGTTCTTCAGGCAAGTGAACTTTTATTGTTGGAAATTCATTGTATATCCCAAATGTCCACCTCTTGAAATGTGTTTTTGCAGGCTTCTGACACAGATATTTCAGCCTTAGTTGAAATTGAGAAGAACAGTCCACATCGTTTTGAGTTCTTCATGGGACTTTCTGGTGACCAACCTATTTGTGCTCGAACAGCATGGGCCTATGGAAAGGCTGGCGGACGTATCTCTCATGCTTTATCGGTCTACAGCTGTCAACTCCGTCAACCAAACCAGGTTTGCCTTTCATTTGGGTTTTATTAATAAAGTGGGCAATTGCTTTGATCGGGGAGGTGAACTAAAATGATATCAACTTCTATTTATGGACCGGTTAAGAAAATTTTTGAGTTTCTCAAAAATGGCTTCCATGATATTAGTAGTTCTTTGGATTTATCTTTCGAAGATGATTCTGTTGCTGATGAGAAGATCCCATTCTTAGCTTATCTTGCTAGTGTTCTAAAAAAGCGTTCTTTTTTCCATATGAGCCACCAGCTGGAAGCAAAAGATTCAGGAATCTGATTACTGACTTCATGAAAAAGTACCACCATATTCCGCTAAATGCTGATGTGAGAACCTTCACCACTCATCTGTTTTGTACTTATTTGGACAAGTTATTTTTTTCTGTCTGTCCTAGGTTCTGTTTTCCCTGATGCATTATTTCAATTTCTTTGCATGTGAAGCTCGAGGTTCTGTTTCCCCTGATGCATTATTTCAATTTCTTTGCATGTGAATTTGGTTCATTCCTATTAGTTTAGGAGTAAATCTATTAGTGATTTGTTTGTAACAAATAAAGTATGAAACAATCTTGTTTATTTCTGTTCTCAATATGTAGAGCTCTATGGACAATTGCTTATCTTCTGTTATCCGCATTAAAATTTCTTCAGAATACTACTTTTTGCTATTTGTGATATGTTGTATTGTTTTTGTGGTCTTTCTTATGTCCGTTGGACGGATACTGTAATATGAAATTTCATCTAATGGTATCCTTTTGCATCCTGTCCCGTAGTTAAATGCATTTTTGGATTTGTTGATTTATGATGATATGCAAAATTTGGTTTGATGAAATCTTGATTCTCATGTTAACTATCTGTTCATTCAACTTGATCATGGAATGTGTTGTTGCCGTGAAATGTGCTGCACGTGCTTGTTATTTTTTTTTAGTCTTTTCATGTAAACATACTTGGATGTACTTGTATATATACTGGACCTGAGATATTTGCACCTGACCTACTTATTGATGTACATGTAAGATGAAAAACCTTTTTGGATCTGGAACATGTCAAGACCTGCAACTTTTTATTTGTAGATTTACCACTGTCCAGTCCAGTTATAAAACACAGTTTGCGAGTGCTGCATGAATAACTAGCCAAACTTAAAGATGCTTTAGTATGCCTCTTTATCTTCTTTTGTATATGAGTAAAACAATCCACATACCTAACTTTTCTTCTCCACTTGTTTCTCAAGAATGTTGTTGTCTTTCCTTCAAGAGCTGTGGCGATTGAGAATGCTCTTCGATTATTTTCACCTCGCCTTGCAATTGTTGATGAACATCTAAACAGACACGTACCAAAGCAATGGTTAACAAGTTTAGCAATTAAGGTACAATCTATTTCTGATTTACTTTTCTTTTATTTTTGACATAGATGAAAATGTCATTATTTGGCAGATTTTCTTTGGTATTCTTGGAACAAGTAATAGTGCTTATTGCTTGGTTGCACAAAAACTAGTACAGACACACCACAGAATTTTTAGATGATAAAATAACAGATATGAACTCTGCACATTGTTATACTGTTGCCTTTATTCCTCAAGCGACTGTAGTAGATATATTTAAAGAAAATTACTGGTTGGGGCAACAACACTTTTGTGTTGAAATTGAAGGGGGATATGGAGAAAGGTCAAAGGAATATATTGAGCAGGGATAGCTTCATCTTACGTCGTGATGGTTGATTTTTGCAGCCTTGACTAGTCGAGATAAAAAGTTTATTCCAATCTATAGTGCATTGAGAACTTGGCAGTTTTATTGTAATTGCTGCACTTATGGTTCTGGCTAGAATCGTGTTCGGAGACCTTTCCCAACCACCCACCTCCTTCAATATCTTTGTGGTTTGTAGTTGTCTTATGCTGCATAACTGAAAAAACATCCTTCTTGTAGGGTACAGATACTGATAACCCTTCAGAGGATGTACTCACAGTAATTGAAGCACCACACCAATCAGATTTGATGGTGGAGCTGATAAAGAAGCTGAATCCTCAGGTGGTAATTTCTGGGATTGGTGATTTTGAGGCTGTTACGAGTTCAGCTTTTGTGCAACTTCTAGATGTTACAAGAGAAGTTGGATCTCGTCTTTTCTTGGATATATCTGATCACTTTGAGCTCTCCAGCCACCCAAGTTCCAATGGGGTCCTAAAATATCTTGCCGGAAATGTTCTTCCTTCACATGCGGCAGTTATTTGTGGCCTTGTTAATTAAAAATCAGGTGATTGTTTTTCATTATAGCTGCCACTTGACTCAATTATACTATCGCAAGAGGAGATTTTTATTTTGTCTGATTAAGCCATAAGATGGGTTTCAAGATTTATTCTGATCAGTTATCTGTTAGCTTTTTGTTTTAAAAAACTTATTTATGGAAGCCAAATTCTTCTTTCCAGGTTTATTCAGATTTAGAAGTAGCTTTTGTCATCTCAGAAGAAGAGTCCATCTTTTAAGGCCTTGTCTAAGACTGTGGAAGTACTAGAAGGGACTACTGCACTGATTAGTCAAAACTACTATGGTTATCTTTTTCATGAGCTTCTCGCTTTCCAGCTTGCTGACCGACGTACACCTAAAGAGGTTATCATTCTCTCTCTTTTTTTTTCTCTTTTTTCGTATCACGATCAATTTTTGAATATACATATTTATGTACACACACACACACACACACACGCATATTCATGTTTCGATGAGTACATGAAGGTGTATCCAATGTTGATTAACTCTTCCATTTGAACAGAAGAGTAATCAGATAGTTGATATTTATGTTACAAAAATTGGAAGTAAGATAAGCAATTGAATATCATGTATGGACTGTAATAACCTGGGTTCTTTTGCCATTTGGATTTTTTTTGTTAATTCACTTGCTGTATGTTTATCCAACCATTAATTGTTTAGTTCATTTTCACGGCACTTTAGCCTCTACATAGGAATTTTTTGCTATTTTATTTTGTTAATTAAAGCAAGTTAGCTCATGAAATTGCTTTTTGATAAATGTTCTTCAGAGGGATTGTGAAAAGGCCAAACCAACTAAGATGATCGGGTTTTCTAGCTCAGCCATCTCTGTCCTCAACACTGCTGAACTGTCAATTACTGAGACACCAAACTGTAACCTGATTCATATGGATGTAGACCAAAGCTTCTTGCCGATACCATCTCCAGTCGAATCTGCTATCTTTGAAAGTTTTGCAAGACAAAACATGTCTGAGTCAGAGATTGACGTCACTGCGAGCATCAAACAATATATCAAGAGCAATTTTGGTTTCCCACTTGATACAAATACTGAATTCATGTATACAGATTGCTCTCAATCTCTGTTTAATAAGCTAGTCCTCTGCTGTATCCTAGAAGGTGGAACATTATGCTTCCCAGCAGTCTCAAATGGGAACTATGTTCTGCTGCCAAATTTTGAAAGCGAGCATTGTGAATATCCCAACCGAGTTTGAAGTGGGCTTTAAGGTGACAGAGAAGACACTTGTGACAATACTTGAGACTGTAAAGAAGCCGTGGGTATATATTTCTGGTCCAACAATCAATCCAACTGGCTTGCTTTACAGCAATAAAGAGATAGAGAATATATTAACTGTTTGTGCAAAATATGGGGCAAGAGTTGTGATTGGTACTTCGTTCTCGGGATTGGAATTCAACTATGAGGGTTGGGGTGACTGGGATCTGGAAGGCTGTTTGACAAACCTGTATTCTTCTGGCAATTCGCTCTCTCTATGTCTCTGCTCGGAGGGCTGTCAATTAAGATGCTCACTGGAGCACTCAAATTTGGATTTCTTGTTCTAAATCAACCTCATTTAGTTGATGCATTTAGTAGCTTTCCGGGATTAAGGAAGCCTATAGCACAGTCAGATACACTATAATGAAGTTGTTGGTCTGAGAGAACGTAAAGCAGGAGACTTGATGAATGCTGTTGTAGAACATATAAGAAACTTGGAAAGGAGATCAAAGCGCTTGAAAGAGGTACTTCTATCTGCCCTCGTATAAGAAGATTTGAATTTACCAATTATATACGATACATAGTCTTTCAATTATACCACTCAATTCTAAATATACGTGCTATTATTTTCTCTCTGGTGATCTTTCTGCAACAGGCACTTGAGAAATGTGGGTGGGAAGTGGTTCAATCCTGCGGTGGTGTTTCAATGGTGGCGACCCCTCTGCCTACCTCCACAAAATTATAAAGATCAGTGAGCATTCATCTGTAACTGGTGAGAAAACAGCTACTGAACAAATCATGCTTGATGACTCAAATATCACGGAAGCCATAGTCAAGGCTGCTGGTTTATACATCAACAGTGGCTCTAGGACTGGAATTCCTGGCTATTGCCGCTTCACAATTACACTAGAAGAAAGCGAATTTGAACGAGCTTTGGATTGCATAGCTAAATTCAAAAGCGTCATACATATAGTTAACTAAAAAGTGCCATTGTCATTTGTCATGATCTATTTCTATTGCCTGATGATGATACCCGTCACGACTTAGTTGTCGTGAATAAATTGAAAATCAAATTGAACTGGTTTTTACAGTTAGCAACAATTGTGATGTTTGAGATTATATACATGATAACACTGACTAGTGTTGGCTCCTATATGAGTTGGGAAAAAAAAAATTCCCAATTACACGTGTGTGAACAATTCCACTTCAGATATATATTTATAATAATGATGAAATTATGTTTTCTCGAAGCAATCGTTCTTTTAATTTTGTACATATATGTCTAAAAAAATGAGGAAAATATGAAAATATCTTTAATAAAATCATTACCAAATTAAACTGATTATCTAAAGTCACAAAGTTAAGCAAGTACAAAATACTCGATTTATTATTTTAATTACTCGATTTATTTAATTCATTTACTTTACGTATTATTAGATTAAATAGTCGTTTTACTAAACTTCATAGTCAACTTTTTTAAAAAAAAATTACTCAACTCTTTTTCGACTTGTTTAACTTATTTTAAAATTAATCGACTTCAGTTACTCGATTTCTTATTACAATACATACCTGCTTTACTTAACTCTCTTACTTTATTTCTTACTCTACTAAATACTCGACTTCTAAAAAAATTACTCTACTCTTACTCAACTATAGTAACTAGTCAAGTATACTTGATTTAAATTGAAATGAAAAATTCTATTTTAATTAAATCAGATAAAAAGTTAAGAATTGAAATGAAAAATACTCGACTTGAATTTAACTTTGTCCGATTATTTATTCAGCAAAAATTTTTGACGTGTGTGTAATAGGGTATGAATTTGATACTTAGAGACAAATGAAGCATAATTAAAAAAAAAAAAACCAATTTAATTTACTCAATTATGGTGGGTTTACTATTAATTAACCAAATTTAATTAACTCAATCAATTAATTGGTATACAACAAAAGAAGAAGACCAACATACTAATTAATTACTCTTGTACACGATCAAAATAATTTTAATTATATATATATATATATATGCATGCAAAATGTAAATAATTTTCAAATATAAATTATTTAAAAATATCATCAAACTAACAATTCACGAGTTAGATTATACATCCACGAAATAATGCTAGTCTTGTAAATCCAATCATAATAATTTGATTTTTATTTATATTAATTATGTCCAATCATGCTATTTTAATGAAGAACAAGCATTTATATATAACCGTACAGTAAAAGGATAAATAAAAGAAATTGAAGTTCAATAGCTGAGAATGAAATAGCCATAAGAAATTAATTAATTGATATAGTCCTTATCTGCAAAAAATGCAAACCCATTGTTCCACTTACTTTTTTTTTTTTAAAAAAAAGCATTATACTATTTAATAGAGAAATTCGAAAACCCCCATTATATACATGATAAAAACTCACCGACACCAAAGTAAATCAAATCATAATAATTCAATTTTCATTTATAATAATTATGTACAATCAAGCTATATTTAATCAAGAACACTTCCAACGGATAAAATTTCAAACTAAAATTCATACAGTACTCACCGACAGTCCAACACCAAACCATATTAAAAGATTTGAAAGTACTTTCACCAATACACCTAATTTCAAAAGAAAATTGCTAATAATAAAATATTTCAAACACACACCTAATACACGATAAACTCACCTGACAGTCTGACGCCGAATATTATTAATTTAAAATAATTTTCAACTGAGCTCGAAATTACATTCGCAAACGCACCCAATTAAAAAACAAATACTAATAATAAAATATTTCAGTCGTCTTCAGTTCAAAAATCAAAAACCAAATTATTAAGATAAAAACTCACCGACAACCAACCATATTAATTTAAAATAGTTTCAACTGAGATTGAAATTACATGCACAAACACACCCGATTCAAAAATATATATATATACAAATAATAAACTATTTCAGTCATCGTCCTCTGCTCCAACAGCCAATTTCCCATCTATTACAACATAAGGTATATGGGTTAACAAGTCCCAATATTGTCCCCCATCCTTTCTGCACTTCTCTCCTATCAACGGACATTTCCAGATCCATAATCGCAAAAGTGAGGTAGGCAGGCCCTTCTCTGGAAAGTATTTGAGCTTGGGACAATCTAGGAGATGCAATTCAGTGAGGCTCTGAAGATCGACAATTGAAGAAGATAGGCGCTCCAGATTTGGAAATTTTACAATCATCAGAGATGTTAGAGAGGCAGGAAGAGGAAGCGTGGTCCCTAATCTTTTGTCCTCTTGCTCTGGTGGAAATGACACCATGTCGTCGTCACATCCACTTATTGAAAGTCGTCGCAGAGAAGAGAATCTGTGAAATCCCCGTCCCCACTCAATCATTGACTTCCAAATCTTCACATTATCACGAATCTCAAGTGAATGAAGGTTGGTGGGAAGGCCATCTTCTTCTTCAAGGCTTGGAAGCTTCCCTTCTATTGTTAATTCTTGAAGAGAGTTCAGATTGTGCAATCCCTTGGGTAAGGCCTCTAGTCTCGTACACTCACGGATATCGAGCTTAGTCAGTTTCGCACGAGGCAATCCCCCTTCGGGAAAGGACACCAGATTTCCACAACTCCAAACTCTTATCTCTTGAAGCTGGCGGAGATTATGTAAACCACTCGGTAAAATTTTCAGATTTTCACAAGAAACAATGTTGATTGTTTCAAGAGATGTGTTGTTGTCCAACCTTTCTGCTATTGACTTCAAATTTGAACAACTCCAAACACTAAGGAACTTAAGAGACGGAGGTAGATTGCCAACTTCAAGGGACTCAAGCGTGGCAGGTAACTCTTTTTTTGAAAATATACATGTCAGTGATGGACACGTGTCAATAGATAAGTGCTCAAGAAGAGATGAGGTGTCCCTTCTGCTGCTGCTGCTACTCTGGATGCCCTCTTCCACTGTCAAAGTCCTTATATTATCGCAATTGTAGATCATCAGCTGCTTAAGGCTCGGTGGTAGCTGCACTCTACCAATATATGCCAACGAACGGCAGTGCTCGATTCTCAAGATCTCGAGAGATGAATTGGTGTCGCACATCCATGCCTCTGGTAACGATTTCAGTGCATCACAATCCTTAATCTTAATTTTCCTCAACTTGGAAGGCAGAGCAACCTCAGGAAAGGAAACAAGGGAACTGCAGTTGTGGATTCCTGTCTCTCTCAGGGAACTAAGGCTGAGCAATAATTGTGGCAGCTTCACAAGGCCTACGCAATTACTCAATTCAAGATATTCGAGTCTGCATGACAACTCGCAGAGCTGCTCTTGGTCATTTTCTTCCTCCGCCACCAAGGATTGAAGTTTGTAATAGTCTGCAATTGTCAGTTTTTTGAGAGAGCTAATGTCTTGCAGTAATCCGTTATGACTCTTCCATATATATGTCTGCTCTTCATTATTATTTATCTCCAATTCTTCTAATTTTGGCAGTTGCGGCTTCAATGGCCCTGCGAGAAACAGTTGATTTAATGTATCTCTGCAAATCACTGAATTCTGGGACCCAAGATGATCAGCTGCACTTCTCCACACAGTCTTTTTACATCCACCAATTTCGAATTTGCAAAGAGCTGGAAGAATCGTAAATGAAACTAACAATTCTTTACATCCTTTAATAACAAGCATCTCCAATGCAGGAAGGTTCTCTGGAAAGGTTCCTTGCAGTTTAGAACACAATATAATATGAAGCTCTCTCAATTTAGGAAACTCTTCAACTCCCTGACTAGATCTAAGAGGAATCCAGTCTTCCCATTCTTGCATGTTTTCAAAACGAAGAGTCTCCAAGCATGGAAAAGGAATTGGAGCATCATTCCCATAAAACTCTGAACCCAATCTCCTTACTCTGCGCATTCCACGTAGTGCAAGATGCTTTAGAGACGGTAGTTGCCCAACTGACGGCAGGGTAGTACACATGCCACAATCTTCAAATTTTAGGGTCACCAAATTTGAGAATGAGGAATTTCCTAACCAAGTTGGAAATGTTGTACCTCCAAAGCCACTGATACAAAATTCTTCTAGATTTTTATGAGGTTTTAGCATGTCGATCACGCCCTTTGCAGTTTCTGCCTCCTTTGAAGACGAACCATCGGTGCTGCATGTCCATCGAAGCATTAACACTTTAAGATTCTTCTTTCCGTCCAATTGAGCCTCCTTGGCATCATCAACGTCTTTTACGTTCTCCAATTTTGAAATCTTAAGTGTCCCACGAAGACGCATCAACAACTTCAGCTCTCTTAACCCGGAACCACTATCTTTTCCCACAGCAAAATTACACAACGTCTGAAGGCAAGTCAACTTACCAATTCCTAGTGGCATTTCCTCCAATGACTCTGTATTTGAATTTTTAAGATGATGCAATTTGATGAGGTTTCCCATGTCTGCACACAACTTCTTCAGTGAACCACAATCTTCCAACAAAAGAGTGTGCAAATTGTAAAGCTTGTTGACTGATTCGGGCAGAGTTCTAATTTCAGTTCCAGATAGGTTAAGGTACCTTAAATACCTCAAATCACCAATTGAATTTGGTAGCTCAAAGATGTGATACTCACGCAGAGAAAAGACCCTTAAGCGTTGGAGATTGAACAACAACTTAGGAAGAACGCTAGGAGCCACGTATCCACCCCAACTATTTGATAATGTTACTGGTAAGAAAGTTCTCAAATGTTGGAAATGATACAAGTTCTCAAACCTTTTAACGCCATCATAATCTCCACGAATGTACGACAAATGACGAAGACTTCGTTGCTTATCAGCCTCTGAGGTATATTCCATTGCGAAATATATTTCCCCTGCAGCCCACCGGGCAAGGTCGTTGATAAGATCGTGCATCACAAATCGTGATGCATCGTTGCTTGATTGCTGGAAAAATGATCTTGAATGTAGCTCCTTAAAGAACTTCCGACCTAAATCCTCACTAGGATGCTCACTCTCTTTGTGATCCAAGAAACCCACAGCACACCATAATAAAATTATCTCCTCCTCTTCAAATTCATAATCCTTTGGTAACAACGAGCAGTATGCAAAGCATTGTTTCAAAGTTGGAGGAAGATAATAATAGCTCACTGCAAGGGCTGGCATAATGCCGCATCTCTCTTCTGGTAATTCCCATATCTGGCTACTGAGCACACCTTCCCACTCACGTCTGTCATGTTCTCCACGTAAAAGTCCTCCCAGTGTTTTTGCGGCTAAGGGCAAGCCGTTGCATTTGGTCACTATCTTCTTGCCGATTTCCTCCAATGACTTATGTGAATTGAAATCTCTCGTCCCCAAAGAATGTTGAGCGAATACAGATAGACAATCGTTATCTGACAACTTTTCTAATTCATAAGCTGAAACAGTTCCCATGAATTCTGCTATCTTGTGACTGCGAGTAGTGACAATAATCTTACTTCCCTGTGCACCAGCTTCAAATGGACGACTAAAGTCATCCCAATCATTGTACTTCTCATTCCAGACGTCATCTAAAACAAGCAAAAATTTCTTTTGAGACAGCTGCTTTTTTAGCTCCTCTTGAAGCTTATTCAAGTTGAGATTATCCACGTTCTGGTCAGCAACAATGGATGTCAAGATAGCTTGTGTTAGCCTTCTAACATCGAAATCATCAGAGACACAAGTCCATGCCTTGAGATCAAAATGATCTTGAACTCGATCATCATTATAGACAAGCTGAGCAAGGGTGGTTTTGCCCAGCCCACCCATACCTACAATAGGTATAACAGAGAATCCATCATCATTCCTCAACAACAATTCAACAACATCTTTCTTTTCTGTTTCTCTGCCATATACTTTGGCTTCATTCACCAAAGAGGTTGTCTCTCGCCTTTGCCTGTCTTCTGTGGTCCTCCCGGCTGAACTTGCGTTCAAACCCAGCGAGTCTTTCAGTGTTACAATATCTTGAAATCTGTCGTTGATCTCTTTGATTTTGGACATCATGGCGTAATCAGACTGAATCGATTGTGGAGTACAAGTGGTCCAGCAAGAAGGAATGAGTTTCTGAAGCTTACTTGTTCTTGTACGACTGCTGCTGGGTTGATCATGAGCAGCAGCTGGTTCTCCATTTCCAATCAGCAACTTCCTCTGGAAAGCCTCAGTTTGGAACTCATCCAACAAGTCTTCAACATCATAAGCCAAGTTCTGAAGCTCGCCAAGCCACAACTTCACTGACTGATCAGTCCTCTTCTTCTCATCAGCATCATTAAGCACCGACTTGATCATCACCAACTTGTTCTTCCACTTCATTAGATCGGCCTGGATTCGCTCTTGGCGTGCAAAAAACAGAATCCCCTCTGAAGCTAACTTATTGACCAGCAACTGAACGGACGCCGTCAGGATTGCCCCTCCGATGATTGACATTTTTTAATTTTTTATTTTTTGGGGACAAAGAAAGAAACAGAGCTTTTGAGTTTTGGAAAGCAAAATGAGAAAATTGAATGGTAAATGCGAAGGGTCAAGCAACCAGCATGTACAAAGTCTTTCACTTGTGTATTCCAGTAAAGTGAAAATAAAACAGAGCCCACCACCCATTAATAATTTAGCAATTCACCAATCACCACCACTCGTTACCAGATAAATGCTGAATAAAGAGGAAAATGGAATTTATTTACTTCGAACCTTCGCTTTAGAAATAAAATTCGATTTATTTATTATATATATAATAAAATATTAATATATTATCAAAATCAAATAGACTCAATTGAAATAACTCTAATATGAAAATAAAAATTGTCACACTAAATTATAATAAAATTTTAGCTGAACATAAAATTCGATATATTTATTATATATATAATAAAATATTAATATATTATCAATCAAATAGACTCAATTTAAATAACTAACGATCCACTTATGTTACAACAGTTGTAACATATAATTCTTTTTGTCTTTATATAAAAATATGGTTAGATATAAAATATCTAAATCTAACGGTTGGAATTAAATAAATAATAAATGAGGTATTCACTGACTACAGTTAAAACTGATTATTTATTTGGGTAATAAGGAACTTCGTCTTGACAAAATACATCAGTACAAAAGTAATTTTGGTTTATGTACAAAACAATAAAAAAGAAGTAAGGGTTTAACGATGGGGAAGACGACGATGGTAAATTTTTGGGGGAAAAATATTTCATTGATTCATATATGGTGGAACTTGGGCTCTAGCTCGTATCAATTCAATGGTGATTTTGTTATTACAGCTGGTGTAAGTGATTTCATTTGAGAAATAATGATGAGAGATTGGAATTGGAAGAAGACGATTGGAATATGTTGGGAGGAAAAGATTTTGGTGATTTGGCTATTTTGCAGCTTAGGTAGTAAGTTGTATGAAATTGATGGCGAATATGAAATTGCAAGCGGTGTACGTTATTAGAAAATGAGAATTAATCCTGAGAGAATGAAATATAAAAAGATTGTTGTAATTTAATTCAGGAAAAATTTTTATTATTGGAACCTATGTAAATATGGAATGGCTTGGATCCTAAACCGATTGCAAAATCGGACCGAGAACTCAAGCCAAAATGAGCTATGGTCAAAGTTAACAATTTACCCATATGTTGAACCGAGTGAAGAAAGGAGTCCGAATATATCACATAATTTCTTTTTATTTTTATTTTTGTCATTTTGCTTGTCACCAATTCCTTTTAACATCTTTTATACATCTTCTCTTATTGTAATCATTTGGTTGTCAATGGTATTGCCATAAAACGTCATCTTACATCTAAATGTTCTTTATTATTATTATTTTCTAATTCTTCAATTTTAATGATCAATTTCACTTATGTAACTTTTATGTGGATTTCATGATTAATTTTTTGCGTTGAAAAGAGCTATATATATTTCATGCCCGCCATTTGTTTAACAAAATTCCTCAAAGAAGAAAAAGTTAAAACCCCAAAAAATTTCCGTTTCGGATACTATTCTTGTTAAAGAGAGGTCAATAAGAGAGGTATAGCTACGGTATTAAATATGAAAAAATAAAAAATAAAAATGTGTATGGTGATGAGAATAAACAAATTTCATTGTAAACTACGTTGTACATAATCCATCGATGGTACGTTTGTGATTGAGTTGCATTGTAGGCATTGGCATTTTGTTTGTTATGAAAAATTTTATTTGTTGAGTTCCATTAGAAATATACTATACTTGCAATTTTCTCCCGCAATCGGTTATGGAAGAGGAATATAAAGAGAAGTAAGATTGAGGTATTGAAAATTCCTTTAAGTTGATTGCTACAAATATGTCGATGATGGCCTCTCAAAACAAAGCCAACATCAATATGATTAATACAGATACCTTCTAGTAACCGACTACATCATTTATCCACCTTTTAATTTTAATTATTGAATTCATCAACTTTACGTTCAACGGTTTCTCTACATAAAGAAAAAAGTGTTGCACGTTGCAAGCTGTTGCAACATTGGCGAGTCCATAACTCTAATATGAAAATAAAAATTGTGCCACCACCAATAATTCAGCAAACTTCACTTTATTGTACTAAAGTGAAAGTGAAAGTCGAAACAGCCCCACCACCATTAATAATTTAGCAAGTTGCACATGTCCGTGCTTGTCTGCATGACGATCCGGACATAGGTGGACTAAGCATCGTTGAATAATAAATAATACATCATCTATGTATTGCTTCTTAACTATTTTATACAGGTATAGATACGTACATCATCTAACAATTAAAAAATGGAAGTAGAAATTAAAACTCACTTTTTAAATATGACTCAGTTGCAATATACGTAGCAGTATTTTATTAGAGTTCACACACTGGCGTGGGTGTGTGTCTAATTTTAATTAAGAGATAAACTATACATAAATATTAAGGTGTTTTTAAATGATAGAATAATGATATAATTAGTATTTATAAATTTTTAAGAAATAATATTATTTTTTTACAAAAATAATATATTAATTTTTACTAAGCTTATAATATTTAAGGGCGTTCAAGTTTATTTTCATCAATAAACAACGCAAATAAATCAATGCTTCATTGTATATTACAAACATATTTATTTAATCCACATGAATAACTTAATTGATGATAGCAAATGACGTCTTAAGAAAATAGAGCCGCCCACCACAAATATAAAATCGGAGGAGCTCATGAACTTGCCTTTGCTTAACGTGATTAATTAGACACGAAAGCAATGAACCCCTTTGTTAGCTTGGAATAAAGTTACTACAAGTATACTATTTATATATATATATATATATATATATATATATATATATATAATTATAATGACATTGACAATATCTATCATCTTATTACATTAACAAAATTAAGTATATGAAAATGTACACATTTAATTAATCAATAACACTATTAAAATAATGAGATTACTGAAATGAAATGAAAGATAATACCCACCAATTCACCACCAATAATTTAGTAAGTTTCCACCAATAATTTAGTAAGTTTCACATACTCATGTTTGAGAAACCGGTAGACATTAGTGAATTAACCGGAGAATCAATGAAAGAATTTTAAATAACAAAATGGAAACTACACTTTTTTTTTCCTGTAATTGTTTAGAAAATGAAACTAATTTTGAGACATTTCAAATAAACTTATTTTCAAAAGCAATAAAAATGATTTCCTTCTATTTCGAAACATTTTATAGAACAACGATACAAAGAGAAAATGGTAATTATTTTATTCTATTATTTTTTTCATTTTTTAAAAGAAATGATGGGGTTGGGTTGTTTGCAAAATTATTGGTGCGAGGGTTTATTTGTTTTTTTTTATTTTAACTTTATTAATTAATTAGCGAAAGAAACATGTAATGACTTGTGAGAGCCAAGCCAAGAATCATGTCTTTGCTTTACATGCGTGCGTGGACTATAGTTTTATATAAATAAATCTTTTCAAACTACATTAAATTATATATATTTATTTATATAAAATGATTATAGATCTATCATTACTCCTATATTTAAAATATATCACTTACTCTCTTATTATTTTTTAATAATCAATAAACTTATCGTTGTCTCCGATGATTGACATTTTTTCCTTTTTGTGCAGAGAAAGAAACATAACTTTGAGTTTTGGAAAGCAAAATGAGAAATTTGAAGAGTGTGAAGGGTCAAACAAAATGCATGCAACAAGTCTTCACTTTTTGTTTATTACAGTAAAGTGAAAATAAAAACAGAGCCCACCATCCATTAATAATTTAGCAATTCACCAATCACCACCACTTGTTACCAGATTCCATAAAGATAAAATCGCCGGTAGGTATTTTTAATCCAGTTTCAAGGAAAATTCTGAATAAAGAGGAAAATGGAGTGAAGCATAGCTGATCTGTCAATTGAATCTTGTTACATTTTATTTAAATCCACCTTTCTATACTATTAGTCTTTAACGTTCTAAAAATACCGCACATGAAAGTCAGTAATGAAACAAGATGAAAGAGGAAGCAAATAAGTCGCTCCGTCGTTAGAGCTGAATTTAGTAATGTGGTATTGCAGCTTAAAGTTCATCTGAGTTCAGAAGTAGGAAAATTTGAATGAATAAAAGACCAGAATTGTGGTTGGAAGCAGAAACCATTCAGCATACAAAAATATAAGAAAGTAGAAAAGTTCCTTCATGTGGCAGTTAATTTGACGTAAACTAGCAATCAATCTCTTTTAAAAGGCAGAACAGAACCAATAGCCTTGTTGAACTAAACCATCCCAGCGTATAACCAAGCTTGATTAGTAAAGCTTAGCTTACAGGAAACCAGAGTTAGATTACTACAATAAGAATTTAGAGCAGTTCACTCGAAATTGATGTAATCAATTCAAGCTGAAAAACTTCATCCTTTCAAGGCAGCAACCAAGATGTGCTAAAATCACAAAATCAAACCAAATTTGAACTTATAAATTTGTAGACTATGTCATTTTAATAAAAATAAAATAAGCAAATAAAGAAATCAAGCTCTTAGTAATAGAACACAAATAATAACCTCATGGTATTTGCATTCAACTTCCTCGTAGTTGATTGAAATGCCTGCATTAATAGATATTGTTTGATTGTGTTCAAAACTAACTAGGAGCAATGCAGGGTAAAAATAAAACCAAATTGCTAACCTTAAAGTATCTTCACTTTGAGCCTTAAAACTGCACATTCACATCTTTATCATAGAAGTATTTTTGATCTTTAGGTGGGTGCTAAAAAATCATCAAACTAGTGGTTTTAAGCTACTAAGAACAATCCAAAAAAAAAAAAAACCCACTTAACGACTCTGTAAAAACTATAACTCCCAAGAAAATTGGCAAAATGCAACAAATTTGGCGTCAATTATCAATCCGGCATCATTTTAAACAAACAAAAAAAATTTCATCAGCAACATTACAAAATTTATTAGCAGCAACAATTAACCACGTCCATTTTCATCAGCAACATTGCAACAACACCAATACACAATGACAGAAATCAAACCAAATAAATACTATGAACACCAATGGAAGAAAAAAATTGAGACATTTGCTGCAAAATTTATTAAATTAAATAATTACACTATTAATCACAACTCTATTAATTTGACTAAATTAATTCAGGCCAAATATTAACAAAAATTTAAAAAAAAAGGAAAACGAAGCCTCTACTATCAAAAACTATTAATTTATCAATCAATCAGGATATTGATTTCATTTGTACTTGTGAGTCAGTTTCTTACTTTCATTTGTTGTCTTTCAAAAGATACTACAATGCTATGATCAATTGCTAATTGCAAATTGAAAAAGTCTAAATATTTTTGGCCAAAGATACTAGAGAATGTGGAAAAGAGTGATTAATTTTTGTATACACACATAACACAAAATTAAATTATGTGGCAATGGTGATAGTGAGTTGTTTTTGGGGAATCTATAAGTTCACATGTGTATAGACATCTGTTGCAGCCCTTTTATTTTCTTATATCTCCTGAGCATTGTTAGAATTTAGAGCCCCATATTTATCATACATTATTAAGTAAAATGTGCAAATTAGGAAGAGGTAGCTTCTTTGTTCTGTTTTCTTGCATTTGCTGCAATTTTCAAGTATCGCTCAAAATTTTACAAAGAAAAATTATATATCTTTATCAACACTTGCATACATTGCAATTTTCAATGACTTCCAAATCTTCATACATGGTATGCTTCCCAGTTGAGGCAGATGATGGTATGTTTCCCACCAACCTTCAGATCACTTGCTATAGAAATTAGTACAAGTGAAATAAGCCTATTCATTTTATTATTGGCTAAGGTTGATTTCAATAATGTTTTCAAAGATGAAATAGAACAAAGATCAAAAAGACAAATAAGTAATTTCAGTCAATATAAAAATGAGTAAGCTTGCACGTGCTTGCATGTTCGACAAACAAGACATGGCATATAATTTTATAAAATATGCGGTAACATATTCGACAAGTTTGAGGCTTACGAAATAATGGGAAAATAGTCAAATAATGAAGATACTACAAGTTGAGCAGATCGAATTAGCGGATCGAAATAACCGATCAATTTAATTCTTTGTACAATGGCTACAGACAATGAGAGAAAATATGTCTACAGAGAAAATATGTCTATCACCATGCAACATTACATTAACAATTCCTCATCAGTCAATTTTGATGATATGAGATTAAAAACATCGATTTCATAATTTTATGCAATTTCATAGAAAATATATAATTGATTTGAGTTGGTTTAACAAATAAAGAAAGAGTAATTGGGAATGATATCAATGTGGAGTGTGATGAGTAATGATAGATAACAGATATTAATCATGTAATAATGAATTATGTATTTACTGAAAATATTTGGCAATAAAATGATGCTATAAAAATTTAATATTTTTTACAAGAAAATAGTTTGACAATTAAAAGTAAAAGATATATATGCAATGCTCTGAAATTATTTTATCACTTCACTAGACATTTTGTAACTACACATTAATTAGAATTTCAATTAATTTCGACCAAAGACTCTAGAGAATGTCGAAAAGAGATTTGATTTCTAAATATAAAAAAAATAAATAGAGATGAGATAAGTCAAAATCAATTACAAGACGAAATTAAGAATATATTTTGTAGAAGCTACAAATATATATAATATAAATTTAATTTAGGATTAAGTTATTATAAATTTGTATAGTAAGAGGGTCTTGTAGGAAAATAATTTTTTTCCAAAAGAGATTTGCTTAAGGAACAAGTTCAGTTAATTTGCAAAGGCTCAAATAATTTAAAGCAATGCAATTGAAGGAAATATAAAGTAATCATCAAAATATTTGACAAGTTTGAGATTTTAAAAATATAAAGTAATCATCATAATATTTGACAAGTTTGAGATTTTAAAAAGGCTAGGAAAATAGACAAATAATGAAGACCCTACAATTTGGGCAGACCAAACAAACAAAAAGAAAACATAGTAAATATTTACTATTATACACATATTTTTATTTTCTCCAAAAGCGAATGTTGCAATATTTTTTTTTCCCCAAAGAGAAGCACGATCTGCTATTACTACTATAGAATGTTAGCTACTATATATGAGCACGTGTCTAATTACCAAATAAAATTCCACTTTAACAAAGAATAAAAGCTAATTTCATTGATAACACATGTTGTTCTTTATTTTATTTATTTATTTTTCTTTTTAGTTATTGAGGTTACTTTACAAATTGCTCCAAGCTAATTACAAAATTTCCTCTTACTTTAGGATCTTTGCAATGGATACTGTCATTTTTATTCCTTTATGTGAGATGATTTTCTTCTTTAAACAAAATTTTGGGAATGAGAAACCTTACCCATTAAATGCCAACTTTGAATCTTATTATTATTCAAGCTTAGAAAACAACAGAAGCAAAGTGCACTCATAGCTAGCTAACCTATGTCTAGCTACAATAAAGGTTCCATTTTCACTTGATTAAATATATATATAAAATTAAATCGCCTAAGCCTCCGATTTTACTATTTTTCAACTTGAAATTAAAAAGCGAAATTGATGGTATTGGAGTTCTTTATTTAATTTTTCTGTAGGCCATGGGTAAGTAGATGGTCATCCATTTTATGTCTATTTTATGGCTATCCACTAAGTAGCTTGGTCATATATATACATATTGGGATGTTATAGGCCTTAAAGTTAAAAATCAATCCCAAATCTAAAGTGAAAAATAGTAGCTTTAATGGAATCTATGTTTTGATGCCCTAGTGTATCATCTCGAACAATTAATCGTATAGAAAATGCATGATAGAACACAAGCAATCATATTTTAGCAATAATCCTAAGCTCAGTGGCCCTTAGATCAGAATGATAATTCTTATTAGTCAAAAGAATCAAATTGATTTTTAATTATATATAAGTAGAGCACTAGATCAACAAATAATTGAATACAACTTAGCTTTGCCATTCGAAGTAAGCAACTCAACCTCAGCTGCCCAAAGACTGCCAAGCCATGAAGACAATACCAAGATACAAGATCAATAATATTAACATCAAGAATGCCGAGTCACATATTATACCCACCTTAATAAGAAATTAAATAATACGATCCGAGCTCCTCTGTTTACAAAAAATAATATTATTTCTTAGAAATTTATAAATATTAATAATATCATTATTCAATCTTTTAGAAATACTTGAAAATTTATATATAAATGCTAGTACGTGTATTACAACTAGACACACGCGTGTGTGTGAACTCTAATTAAATGCTAGTACGTGTATTACAAATGAGCCATATTGATGCGGTTTTACGCTTGTTTTCCAAGTGATGATATGGGCTTACGCTCGCTTTTTTCTCGAGCGGGATTTCCTTGCTGATTCTTGTCTTTCTCCGACCTACAGGACGAGTGATGTCTTCCGCCTGCGTCCACAAAAGGTGTCGGGGATCACCGGATGTTTTTCCGGTGAAAATCCTTCGACACTTAAGTCGATGAATCGGGTTGATTCTTTTGGAATCCCCATATTCTTAGGGACCAGTAAAAATGAGATGTTTCCGAAAATAGAAAACTGAATTTTTGATAGAAAGAATCCTTTACCTTGTCCTTCGTTTGATATTTATCCACTTGTTTTCCCGCCCCTTACTTGGACGCCCACCTCCACATTAATTGCGCATGTGCCTTTCGGACGACTTGGGGTTGGTGCAGCACAACTGGGGCGTGGGATGTCGAGCGAGTATAGTTTCCTTCCTTCCAAAAATGATGCCGTGTAGGTCCATGTATAATGATGGCACTTGTGGAGGCGTTCGCCGTTCATCGGTAATAGTGATGAAATCCTACGGCGTGGGTGCCTATCGATCATCGATTGTCGTGACAAGTTATCTGGGAAGAGGCGGCAGTGCTTAGGCTTGCTCCGCTCTAGCTATGGTCTCCTCCCGCAACGCAACCAGATCCGGTTCGGTGGTCGAGGGCCTCTTTAGCCGAAGCGAGGATGAAGGGATCGGGATCCGACCGACCTTGGAATACCGACCTCGACCGGTTTTAACACCGAGCAAGGGTACCTTCGTGCTAGCGATTAGGTCTTCTCGCTCTGGTCGGATTGTCCTCGAGGGGGCCTGCTCGGTCATTACCCAAACAAGCCATATTTAAAAAGTGAGTTCTAATTTCTACTTCTATTTTTTAAATATTAGATTATGTACACTAAATAGCTAGGAAGCAACACATAAAGATGTATTATTTTTGCTGGACACTGAATTTATTTTTTCACTTCTTTTCCCCAATTATTCAATGATGTTTGATCCACCTATGTCCGGATCGTCAAGCGGACAAGCACAAGCATGCACAACTTGCTAAATTATTGATGGTGGTAGCTAACATTTTCAAAATATTGTTCTTTATAATTAAGACTAAATTTTGAACATTTTCAAATTCACTTACTTTCAAAAGCAATATTTTTAAACATTTTACAAAATTAAGTATATTTTCTAGTGATAAAAATTAAAATATTGTTCGTCATGCTCATATATTTTCTAATGATAAAAATTAAAAAAATCAATCTTAGGACTATATCTTCAATTTGCCTGCAACCCTTGGTAAAAATTCTTGATTTTCACAGACTGCGCCAAAAACTCTTTGATCTTTACTGCCTTCATATGAATTCAAAACAAAAATATGATGTATTTTACTCTTAGAAAAATTATTAACAACTCTATAAATATATGCTAAGGAAGTAGTTAAATAAGTAATCCAAATATAATAAATTCAATTAAAAGTTTTTCCTACGAGAAAACTTATAACTCACTTGAATAATTCTGCCATAACTACAGTCCCTAACAAATTAACTAGAAAATCATATGAAAAACGCAAGCTGGTCTAACAAATTAGAAAATTGTATAAAAACACAAAAGATAATTTTAATTTGGAAGAGGTATATGACTCAGACTCTTAATTTTGAACTTCATAGTAATTGATTACTTACTTGTTCTTTGTTTTCTCCAATTTAATTTTGCCTTGTGGAGGAGTGAGCAATTGATCTTTGTTTACGAGAGCTCCATGAAATAGCATTGCCACCCAAATAAAGAATGTATGCAGTAGTGGAGAACCTATCCTCCAAATTTCCAGCCCGTCCGAAAAAGCTGTGAGAGATAAAGGCCTCAAATAAAGACCATGATAAATAGTTCTCATCAAATGAGATGCTTGACAAGTTGCCAATGTTGTTGCGAGGACGATGCATGAATTGGGATAGTACAACATGACTCTAAAATTCCATTTACTTGAACATCATTAAATCTAAGCTCATGCGACATCAACCTATAACTTACAAATTAGGTAGATCTATACAAATATTCACTTCAATAATTGACAAAGCCTAAAAAATGAAAAGTCTTCATAAGCTAACAATACAATAATCAAAGAAAACTTTAAAATAGAAGATCAAATTAATATAAAAAAGCAGTCACTCTAATAGCAAAAATCCTTTCATTATTTCATGCTTACAAAGTTTTCTAGAAAGAGAAGAAAGAATAGAGGAAATGCTTACGTTTGAGGATGATTAATTGCATGCCATCAGAAATAGTTCATTTGAATGTCCAATTTCCATAGCCGCAGCTAAGTGCACCAAGGTACATTTCAAAAGGAAAGGGTCTTTCTCAAGTAATCTAGGGAAACAAAGAGAAAAGAAAGAAAAAGGTCATACAGCATCTCAAGAACAATGCAGCCATATTTTCTTCATTTCTTCACCAACTTACACAGAAATCAAGTCTGAACTTTATGCAGCTACAAAATTCAAGGGAAGGAGTTTTTGAGAACAGGGCTCTTTCTCCACCAGCTTATCCCTACGGAAAAAAATGAAAACATTAACATTAAAATCATATCATGCATACCTCATAACAAAGAGGATAAGCTTTTATTGCTGCTTTATACCTTAAATTATTATGAAAAAATATAGTAAGCCTTTGCACGAAACATAGGTGTTTTAGCTCAACAAAACGGAGAGAACAGAGAAAAGGAATTGAATAGAATAGAGCAGATATATTGAAAACGAAAAAGCAAAGAAACGCTAATTAAGGTTATAAAACGATACTGTAATAGTTACTAAAGAAAAAGAGTTTAGGGAAGCACCTAACATACTGAAATACATGCAAGCTTTTAATCAGATAACAAAATGAGACCACTAATTCAGACAGCATAAAACTCTAAAACAAATATCCAGGTGTAGGTGGAGTGAAGCATAGCTGATCTGTCAATTGAATCTTGTTACATTTGATTTAAAACCACATTTCTATACTATTAGTATTTAACATTCTAAAAATACTGCACATGAAAGTCAGTAATGAAACAAGATGAAAGAGGAAGCAAATAAGTTCCTCTGTCGTTAAAGCTGAATTTAGTAATGAGGTATTGCAGCTAAAAGTTCATCCGAGTTCAGGAGTAGGAAAGATTGAACTGATAAAAGACCAGGATTGTGGTTGGAAGCAGAAACCATTCAGGTACAAAAAAAAAAAGAGAAAATCTCCTTCATGTGGTGGTCAATTTGGCAATCAATCTCTTTGAAAAAGTAGAACAGAACCAATAGCCTTGTTGAACTAAACCATCCCATCATATAACCAAACTTGATCAGTAAAATTTAGCTTACAGGATACCATAGTTAGATTACTATAATAAGAATTTAGAGCAATTCACTCGAAACTGGTGTAATCAATTCGAGCTGAAAAACTTCATCTTCTCAATGCAGCAATCAAGATGTGCTAAAAGCACAAAATCAAAACCAACTTTGAATTTATAAATTCGTAGACTATGTCATCTTAATAAAAATAATATAAGCAAATAAGGAAATCAAGCTCTTAGTTATAAAACATAAATAATAACCTCATGGTAGTTGCATTCAACTTCCTCGTAGTTGATTGAAATGCCTGCATTAATACATATTGTTTGATTGTGTTCAAACACTTAAATTCTCAAGGAATTGCTTATGAAGGCAAGCAGAGCATAAAAGAAACAGATGCAATTTTATTAATGACTTGAATTGATTATAAGAATATATTGCTTGGGTTTATATACACACAACTGAACAAAGGGACAGCTGGAACCATGGACAATATAGGGAATAACCAAAAATTGATCCTTATAAATAACAATCATTAGCCAATGATTGCAAATCTTCTAGAACCTCCAAGTTTCCATACTTATGCTGAAATTCTTTATGATAACTGTTTTGCCACTTTGTTAAATCCAGCTCATTTCTTGCTTCAGCTGACAGCATGCTAGAGTGGCTTAGGTGGCATGCCAGCTTGCCTCCAAGGTCATCTGTTGACTCTTCATAGCTGCTCTTTTCAACACTCTCTCTCAAACTTAAGGTCTTGTCTAATACCTTGAGTTTGCTTCTAAAGCAGCTGAATTTATAGTATGGCAGAGGTTTAGTCAAAACGTCAGCAACTTGATCTCTGCTGGCAACAAAACTTATCTCCAATTCTCCTCTTGTGACTTTATCTCTGATGAAATGAAGATCTATCTCAAAGTGTTTGGTTTTGGAATGATAAACTGGATTTGTGGCTATTGCTGCTGCACTGGTGCTATCACTTAGAATCATTGGAACTCCTTCAATTTCTATCTTCAGGTCACTCAGTAAATAGCTGATTCAAGTAATTTCTGCAGTGCATAGAGCCATTGCCCTGTATTCAGATTCTGCAGTGGATCTTGCAACTATCCTAAATTTTCTCCCATGAACACACAATAACCACTTATTAATCTTCTATCATTTAAATCATTAGCCCAATCTGCATCTTTAAATGCTACAAGATCAAAATGTTCTGATTTCTTAAATTTTAGACACATATTCAAAGTCTGTTTAAGATATCTCAGCACTCTTTTGCATGCAATCCAGTGAGGCTGCCTAGGATCTGACATGAACTGGCTGAGTTTGTTTACTGAGAATGCAAGTTCAGGCCTTGTGAGCACAGTATATTGCAAGCTGCCTATGACACTTCTATAGGGTGTAGGATCATAAAATTTAGCTCCTACATCCTTCCTTAGCTTTTCTATAGTGCTAAAAGGAGTTTATATTCCCTTACAGTAAATCCTAGATGTATTTAGTTTGAGACAGTAGTATTGTATTCTTTTCTCTTGTCACCTGTATTCCGAGAAAGAAATTTAAATTTCCAAGATCCTTCAAAGAAAAAGTTTTATTCAAGCTTTCTATCAGTTCTTCAATGCCTTTGCTGTTGCTTCCAGTAACAATTATATCATCAACATAAATGAGCAGAACAACTATTTCAGTTTTGACCATTTTAAAGAATAGTGAGTTATCACATCTGGAATTTTCAAAACCCCATGAATTCAAAGCACTTTTCAGTTTATCAACTATGCTCTGGGAGCTTGCCTCAATCCATATAAGGCTTTCTTCAATTTGAAAATGTGATTTGGCTTGTTTCTATTTACAAACTCAGGCTGTGGCACATATATTGTTTCTGTCAAATCACCATTCAGAAACGCATTGTTTATGTCCACTTGTCAACAATTCTGATTGTGGTAGCCTTGACAACTAGACTAAAAGTTTCTTTCAAATCAAAGCTTGGAATATGTAGAAAGCCCTTTACTACTAGCCTGGATTAGTATTTGTTGACAGTACCATCTAGGTTCTCCTCTACTCTATTTACCCACTTATTTCCAATCAACTAGTAGTTTTGGTTGTTTGGTATCAAGGTCCAGGTCTCATTCTTCATCAAGGCAGTGTATTCATCCTCCATTGCCTTTTTCCAATTTGGTTCTTTCAAGGCTTCTGCAGTGTTTACAGGTAGAGTAGTTTGATTTTGGGGATGTTTGGTAAAGTTTTTGCTTAAAGATTCCTACTTTGGACTTAGTTACCATAAGATTTGAGGGTAAAGTTTTTGAGAGATTGGTTCAGTAGCTAATGGTATGGAATGGTTATTTTCTGAGGTATTGTGTTTAGGCTGGTGAGAGGAGTGTGGTTGTGGTTGATGACTATCTGGTACTATGTCAGTACTCAAATTCTGTTGTACCTCATTTTGATAAAGATTTTGGGATTGTTCCATGTACTCATGAGTGTCATGAGAGTGACTATGAGCTGCTACTGACTGTGTAATGTCAGGTACATATAATATGTCATTCAAAACAATGTGTTTGTGGATTAATATTCATGGATGGTGAGTGCCCTTTTTTAGTGGATTAAATTTGGGTTCTGAGGTGTAGTATTCTAGCTCTTGTTCTTGCACCAAATTGATTGGCAAGAGTTGTCCATACTTCATAGGAAGTAGAACAATCCACTATAGTGCCTAGGACTCCTTCACAAAGTGATGATAGTAACCAACCTAGGAGGACATGATCCTGTTTCTTCTAGATTTGATATTCTGGGTTGGGTGTTGACTGTTGACTCTTCACAGCTGCTATTTTCAACAAAAACTAACTTGGAGCATTAATACAGAGTAAAAATAAAATAAAATTACTAAACTCAAAGGATCTTCACTTTGAACCTTAAAATTGCACATTCACATTTTATCATAGAAGTGTTGTTGAGCTTTGGGTGGGTGTCAAAAAATCAGCAAACTAGTGGTTTTTAAGCTATTAAGAACATTGCAAAAGAAAAAAAAAATAATGACTGTAAAAACTAAAACTCCCAAGAAATTTGGCAAAATGCAACAAATTTGGCATCAGTTACCAATCCGGCATCATTTTAAACTAACAAACAAAATTTCTTCAGCAACATTACAAAATTTATTAGCAACAACAATTAACCACGTCCGATTTCATCAGCAATATTGCAACAACACCATTACACAATGACAGAAATCAAACTAATTTAATTCATGCCAAACATTAATAAAAAAAAAAACGAAAATGAAGTCTGAACTCACTGTCTCCGGAGGCGGTGCGATGGCACGGCTGAATGAGGCCGAGACGGCAACAGCTGAGACCAGAGACTGATAGAGAACGAGCGACCGTTAGAGAGGGCTGCTGAGGCCTAAGAGGGACTGTGTGCGTGCATGCTTTGAGGGTGCATTTGGCATACTATATTGGATTATGCTGTATTGCATATACCAACCCCTTGAAGTGGCGAAGCTTGTGCAAAATTTTAAGATTATCGCAACAACCAATCTTAAATACTTCAAGAGATGTGTTGTTGTCCAACCTTTCCGCTATTGACTCCAGCTTTGAACACACAAATGAACTTAAGAGCCTGAGGGAGATTGCCACTCCATGAAAAAATTTAATCTCCGAGCAAATTCCAACTTCAAGGTGCTCAAGCGTGGCAGGTAACTCATTTTCTGAAAACAGAGATGTGAGAGATTGAAAATTTACAGCTCTTAACTGCTCAAGAAGAGAGGTGCCCCTTCTGCTATCGTTGAAGATTCCCTCTTCCTCTATCAGAGTCCTTAAATTACTGCAATCTTCAATCTCCGCGTGATTAAGGCTTGCGGGTAGCTCGGCTCTAGCAATATATGTCAACAAATTGCACCCATAAATTTTCAATATCTCAAGAAATGTGTTGCTGTCATAGGTAAGGATTTCAATGCATTGCAGTACTGAATTGAAATTATTCTCAACTGCGAAGGTAGAACAGCCTCTGGAAAGCAAACAAGTGAACGACGTTTGTGGTAGCTTCACAAGGCCTTAGTTGCTTCGCCATTGGCCTCATAAGATCGAGGTGTCTCCAACCATTCATTTTTAGCTGAAAGTTTCATATATAAAAATTTGCTAATAAATGACATAATGCATATAAAATGATAATGATCTTGCTCTAAAACTATTATTTGGTTGCACAAATAGTTTACATATTCAGAATGCAACCTCTTTTTGGTATAATCAAAAGTAAGTAGTTGAGCGTGTTCTTGCTTCTGGTTTGATATCATATATAGATTGAACCATTGAAGTAACCGACTAATAGCAAAGCAAATAATGCATGGAAGATAATGGATCAGGGCTGAAGTTTTGTTTGATTGTGGACAAAAGTTAATTAAGGGCAAAAATTCAATTCCATGTTTGAAACGTGGGGGCATGGGTCCATAAAATAATTCTTTTTCTTTTTTCGTTTTAAAAAAATGGCTAGGATGAAAAACTCAGCCTCTAGAGCAAAAATTATTATAAATTAATATACTAGAGCCTTTTGGGTTTTGTTACATAAATTCTTTGGTGTTTTTCTTGTTTTATTATTTCATTGTTATTAGCAAAAATTGTTCCTAATTAATCAACCCATCGAGATATTGGTTTCATTTGCAACAACTAGAACGAGATCAAGAAGAACTTGTAAATAAGATCATATACATGGTACGTTGTGATGTGATCAATTTAATTTAAATCTAAATTTAATTTAAGTACATACTGGGTTGAGAAGGCAGAGCCGCCTGTGTTTTCACTATAATACAAAATGAGAAGTCAGGCCAATTGAAGGAACGCCCTTGTTTTTGACCCAAACATAAGCCGAACAATTTATAATTAAAGAAATCGTTCAAAATCTCCTTTAATCGAACCCCTCTTGTATGGTTTCATTAAATATCACAAAGGTGCCAAAGACAGTGAAATTAACATTCAGCTCATGAGATTGCCATTGTATATATTGAAAAAGAAATTAATACAAAAACTGAAAATTATTCAACACTGGATCATGTTGGATTGTTAGATATTAATTACGATGGGAAAATATACTTGGTCTTTTAATTATCATCTAGCTAATGCATGTGCACTATCGTTTGGGTCTATCACTGGAGTAAAGTTGCGTGATTTTCACAGAACCTCAAAACTCAATTTCATTGCCCAGCATACCATGTCATATGTAGCTCAAAAGTGCAAAAACAGTGAAATAAACGTTCAGGCAATCCCCTTGGGGAAATGATGCCAGATTTCCACAACTCGCAATACTAATCTCTTGAATCTGGTGGAGATTATATAAACCACTCGGTAAAATTTTCAGATTTTCAGATTTCCACAACTCGCAATATTTCAAGAGATGTCTTGTTGTCCATCCTTTCTGCCATTGACTCCAGCTTTGAACATTTGGAAACATCAAGGAACTCGGTTTTTTGAAAATATACATGTCAGAGATTGAAACACGCTTTTTGTACATACATTTTTATTTTTTCCAAAAACGAATGTTGCGAATTTTTTTTTTTTTTCAAAAGTGAAGCATGGTCCTATTACTACTATAGAATGTTAGCTGCTACATTTAAACCCGTGTTTAATTACCGAATAAAATGCACATTAACAAATAATAAAAACTATTTTCATTGTCATAATCTCTGCTTATGTAATTTCGGTAGCACACTGGCACACGTTGTGCTTTCTTTTATTTATTTTTATTTTTCAGTTATTGAAGTTACCATAAATAAATAAAGTTTCCTCTCACTCTAGGAGATTGGCTTTATTTCTTTAAACAAAATTTTGATTTTGGGAGATGGGAAACCTCACCCACTAAATATGGACTCTAAATTTTATGCCAAAAAGTGTATTCATAACCAGTGAAACCGTGTCCAGCTACAATGCAGGATCCATTTTACTTGATTAAATAAATCACCCGAGACTTTGGCTTCACTATTTTTCAACTTGAAATTAAAACACATAATTGATGGTATTGGAGTTCCTCATTTAATTTTGCTGTAGGTCATGTGGAATTAGATGGCCATCCACTTTTATGTCTATTTTAGGCCATCCACCAAGTAGTTTGGTCATATGTATATGTATTGGGATATCCTAACACTAAAAAGATAAAACTAAAAATCAATCCCAAATCTAAAGTGAAAAACGATAATTAGAACAGAATCTATGTTTTAATGTCCGAGTTTATAAGCTCAAACAATTAATAATTGAATATTTTAGCAATACTTGAGCTAAGCTCACTCGGCCCTTAGTTCGGAATGACAATTCTTATTAGTCAAAGAATCAAATTGATTTTTTTTCTTTTCTTTTTTGTATATAAGTAGAGCACTAGATTAACAAATAATTGAAGACCCGCTTGGCTATTGAACCATACGATGGCAATTCAAAAATTACAACTTAGCCAAGATAATGCCTCAATAATCATAACATCAAGAAATACAAAGAGATCATTACATATTACACCCACTCCAATAAGAAATTAATTAATATAGTCCTAGCTCCTCTGTTTTAAAAATAATTTACAAACTCATGCACTAACAATAACTAATTAATTTATAATGTTCAGTACTCATTCCTCCTCTGTTTCACATCCATGTAAAATGCATGTAACAAGTCTTCCACTTGTTTATTCCACTAAAGTGAAAACAAAATTAAAGCCCACCACCCATTAATAAATCGAAACGTTTCTCTCTCTCCTTTTATTATATAATTACGTTACAACAAGTATAATTCTTGAATTCTTTCTAGTGCTTGTTGGATTAAAAATTGATGATGTGGATTATCCATTATTTTCAATCCATAAATTTAAGAATTCTACAAATTTATTTATAAACTTTATTTTTATTCTTAATATTTCTAAACTTTCCATTTCATGATTTTTAGTTATTTGGAATTGTTCTTTCATTTCTTGTATTAGGTCTAATTCTATTTTTATTATATGATCTAAGTTTTCATTTATCTGCTTAATTAAATTTCTTATTTTGTTATTATCACTTATGTTTAAACTATATAATGAATCGACTATCTGTTGTATAGGGTTCATAATTTTCTATGGCTCGATACCATTTTGGGGGCGGCCTAGCCTTTATTCAGATGTTGACTGATTTTTAACAGATATTGTCAGATTTAAAAATTTAAAAATTGTAGACTAATATTAACTAACATGAATTAAATGCATTGACTAAAGGAATTGACTAGCATGTAATGAACAAACATGTAAAAACAAATATTATATGTAATAAACAGTAGATACTAAATAAATTGATTTCTTAAATCAATATTTTGTATATTGCTGAATTTTGACACGTATACTATTGACTATACTATAGATTTTCATCAAGTTTTTATTTATTATTTTCAATATCTAATCTTCACATATAAGATTATTTGTCTTAAATATACTAAAATCTTCATATATTTCAATTAGATCTTTTATTCCTTTTGCTACATAAGATTGTATTATCAAGCTTTTAAAATTCTCCCATTCTATATGTTGTATTATTTTTCTTTTTAATTCTTTGGATATATTTATACTACATACTGCTTCTAGTTCAGTTTTTGGTATAAAATCTTTTATTTTAAACAACATACTATGGTATTGGTAAGTTTTACACTTAAATCCTATCATTAATTGTTGATTATTTAAGTTTTACACTTAAATCCTATCATTAATTGTTGATTATTATATATAATTTTTGTTTCTTTATCTAACCATTTCTTTTTATCATACCAATTTGTGTACATAGTTTTTCATGATATCTTTCCATAGCTTACTTGATTTAGTCAACTCTAGAGATATAGATATTAAATTCTATAACTTCTTTTATCTGTTTTAGGATTCGTTTTCCATTATTAACTGCATACTGATTTATAAATCTTTGATCCATATTTTCCGGATTCAAATTCCAACTTATATTTTGTATTTTATTTTCTAATTCATTTGTTATTTGTTCCAATTGATTTACATTTTCAAAATTTATATTTTCTATAGAGCTGATTATTTGGTAAGCTTTGTCCATTTAAAATAATTCTCCTCTTCAAGTAAAACATTGATCAATAACATTCTCCACCAATAGATATAGGTTCGAATTATTACCTTTTACCTTCAAATCTTCTGGAACTTATTAGTCCTGTTGACTGGTCACCTTTCCCCTACTGCTATGCTCCAACTGCCTTAACGCCTATCTTGACTACACCGGCACAACGAGCTCTGCAAACGAGATCACTGTGTATCTATAGGACTTTTAAAATTCTAGTTGATCGTTGGGCGTTTCTTACCCTATTCTGGAGGTGTTGATGTTTTGATTTTTGTTTTACTGATTTGAGAGAGAGAGTTTATTTTTCATTTGAGAAACACTTGAGATGAGTCAAAAATGGCTTATGTGATCCTCTGTCAAGATCCGATGCCTTTCTTCTATTTATAAGAAATTTACATGATAAGGTTTACAGCTGTTATCACCTTTCTAGAGTGATATGATTACATGACCTAAAGTGATAAGGTTTCATAATGAAATCTTATCGCTTATCTTATCTGACCCGATATTGGGCCCTTTCCTTTTTGGAAAGTTTACATCACAATCTTCCAGATGGCTTACATTTATTGATACTATAAAAAGATTATATGTCTATATCCTATAATGGCCGACATATGGCCTACATCTTTTGACAAAATAAAGAGTTCATATGACTTTATGATATACACGCCAAATGCTCCATCTTTTCACATGCGATACGTCTTGTACTGGGCCTACATGGAATGTGATGGTTGTCGATATCTGAAATGAAGCTGGCTAGCACTCCAGATCTTCCGACACCTGTACCTGTTGTATGAGGACCTTGTATCCTCTTTCATATAGATTTGATGCAAGTGACCTTATACTGATTATCTACTGCTCTTCATACCCGCCCATTCTCCGTCGAAGATGGGTTCTTTGCTTCTACTTTAACCAACTTCGAGATTGAAGCTATTGGTTACAATGTTGAGGTTGATCAAATGAATGGCTTCATACTCTTCTTCATCATCATATTCGGACTTATAGTGTAGAACTTCAAGCATACGTTCTTTTCTAGGCATATTGGCTTATTTTGCTTACAAGTGTTGGATCAAAACAAAATAATTCTCTTAAATTTACATCGGGATATATTAGATCAAGATATCCAAAATCGCTAATTTTTAACAAATTCGGATCCGAACCTTTTATACATACAACTCTTGGGTATATGGATTTACTATTACTTCAAGCTACTTTCAATATTACTGTCTTCATCGTAGATGTATTCGAAAAACTCCTATATTCTTTTTCTTTTGGTGAGAGGTTTACTTGTTCAACTCCTCCAAAATTTACTCGCTTTCTATCGCTGCAATGGCTTGTCCTTTTCATCGGAGTTTCATCGGGATTTCATCGCTATCACTTTTTACTTGATGGGATGTGTATATAATCCTCATTGCAGATAGCCTTTCCATGTGGGTGTGTTCCACCACTCGCTTCCACTTGGAGAGTTTACATTAAGATTTCATCGAATGCCCACTTAAGGGATTTACTTTTTACTTTCTTCAAACTCTTCTCGTAAATTATTGATAGAGAGTTTGAGATTATTTACAAAATTGCCAAGGATGCTCGACAACCTCTTCGAGGTCTACAAGATCTGCTTCCGGATCTATTATCCTTTTCTCCATGCTTTTATCGGGTGAATTCTATGTTTCTATCGAGAAAATCTGCTGGAAAATTATTAGCACCTTTTATATTTATAATTTAAAAATTATAATAAGATAGATATGCTTGTCATCTATGCAATCTTCTATATTGAGGCTCATTTGATAAATTTTTATATACCAAAGAACTTATCCGGGTATTATCGGCTTCTACAGATGAATCTCTTTTATAGTAAAAATAACGAAAATTTCTTTATTCCTTTATAAATTGCTAATTCATGAACTGGATAATTTATTTGTGCTTTATTAAAGGTTCCACTCAGTATATCTACAAATTTCATTTAAATCTGCTTTGAGTATTGCTCCCAAGTATAAGTCGAAGCATCGATCAGTAAAATTAGATTATCTTTTTCTTCCGGTAATCTTAATTACGGTAAATTTTACATTGTTCCTTTAATTCTTTTACTCGCTTGTGTATGTTTTATACTCCATCCTCTTGTATTATTGTCTCTTAGTAATTTTTGAAGGATATTTCTTTTCTTTGACAAATTCTCTATAAATCCTTCCGCATAATTTAAACATTCTAGAAATTTTTGTATTTGTTGTTTAGTTTCTAATTTGTCGGGAAAATCTCCTATTTTTCGTGCAATATGATTTTGTAATTTTATTCCATTTTTATCTAATATTAATCCTAAAAATTCTACTCTTTTATGTTCAATTGATGCTTTCTTTTCGATAATACTATGCCTTCTTTTATACATTTGCATCGAAATCTTTTAAATGTATTCTATGTTCTTCCAATGTATCGGATGCTATGAGGATATCGTCTACATAGACTACAATATTATTGTTTCCTTTGAATATTTTATCCATTCTCTTTTGAAATATTTGTGAGGCATTTTTTAATCCAAAGGGCATTACTAACCATTCATAATGACCTTGTGGTGTGCTAAAAGTCGTATATCCTATACTTTCCTTTTCTATTTTTATCTCGCCAAAATCTTGATTTGCAGTCAAATTTAGAATAATAATTTTTTCCTTTTACTAGATTTATTAATACTTCTTTATTTGGTAAAAGTATCCATCAAATTTAGTATATTTATTTAATTCTTTATAATTTATTACCATTCTTGCTTTTCCTCTAGTTTGTTATGCTCTTTTCATTACCATAAAAGCAAGGCTACTATGAGGACTATTACTATATTGTATTAAATTTAACTTTAATAATTCATTTAATTGTATTTTAAATTCTTCCTTGTCTTCTAATGTGTACATCATAGGTTTTACCCGAATTATTTTATTCTCTGTTAATTCTATTATTGCTCGAGGATGACTAGGTTTCCATAATGTTAAAGGGTTTTCATTGTAAACTTGTTTTAGTTGATTTTTAATGGTTTTTAAGTTTATATTGTATATCTGTCCTATCTGTCCTTTTTGTATTAAATAAAATTTTTCATATTTATCACCACGCGAACCTGGCTTAACTCTCAGTATGAACGAAATTCCGTGGAATACTGAAGAATATGATTACAAGGTGTTTTTAAAGTGATTAAAAATAAAGTTTGTTGGTAATATTGGAAGTGTTGTAAGAAATCATTGCCTAAAAGGATATCACAATCCATGTGGTCATATTTATACACCTGAGGGATAGGGATATTTTTACTTCCTAAAATGATTTCAAATTTTTGAACAAGTATGGCTAACCTCGTTGTTTATCACCGGTTATTCCAGTTATTTTTATTTGACCATTGGATCTCTATTGATTTGAAAGAAAGGTTTTTATAATAGTTATTTCACTTCCAAGTGTCTATTAATGCACATGTATGGATATCTTTTTCAAGTGTGAGAACTTGTATATATACTGGATATAGGGTATTTAAAATATGCTTTATTTACCATCTTTTACGGAAAATTTCATTGCCTTATAAAGATAAGGTGATACCGTGTTTTTCAATCTTATAATATTCTAAAGCTTCAAGAAAACTATTTCCTAGTAATATATGATTGTCATTATATATATTTGAGTCTATAAAACAAGTTACTGATTATTCTTATTCCTTCAATTATGATTGGTACTTTCACTTGTTTTTACACATATGTTTAATTCCATTGAATTCTATGTATTCATAAGGTTCAATTATTTCTTTTCTATTAACCTATTATTTTTATTATTATTCATATGATTATGACTAGCTCCTATATCTATTATTATATATGGTCCTTTTATATAATTTAATCCATCAAAATATTGTCCCGATATTTTCATTATTCTTGTTGTTGGATTACTTGATTAGTTGTTTACTTGTGGTATAATTTCTATTCAAAGAATTTCCTCTTAATAGTGTTTTTCCTTTAAAACTTATAGGAATTATGGATGATTCTTTACTTTCAGTATTTACTATTTCTTTATTATCATCGATACTCGATCAGTAATTTACAGTGAATTTTTATATCCTCTACCATGGGGTCAATTAAAGTGGCTATTTCTTCATATTCTTTATTGATTTCTATGAGAGGTTTATCATTATATATTTCTCCATAATTAGAATTACAAAAACTATATAAGGCTGAATAATGAAATGTCATTAACCTATTTCCTTCTTTCATTAAGTTATTTCTTAATAGTTTAAAATGAAGGCTTAATGTTTCATCTATATTTTTATCTTTTATACGTACACAATACTTTGGATGACATGTAAATAATAATTTAGTATAACATAAATTTCCTTCTATAGATCCTAGATGTCCTACCATTGGATCATTAAATCGTTGATCATGTAGTGATAATACAATTGGACTATCTATTCCTTCCTTAAATAAAGATTTTACCAATATCCGAATTTCCGCTAAATAAACGTCATTGTATTTTTTCTCTAATTGAATCTTTTTTATTTTTCTAAGTGCTAAGTCAATTGTCCTCTTATTTATTAAGCTTAGTCTTATATTCCCTTCAACTTGAGTTATTGTTATAACTTTTTCTTGTTCATAATATTCATGCAATATTATTTTCTTTCTTTTAAATATATCTCTTAATCAGTATAGAATTTCATAATCTGGTTTTTCTAATTTAGCTTTTAGGAGTTTATTATATCTATATTTATCAAATGTTGCAACGAGACTATATCCATTAACATTTTCTTCTTTTTCTATTTCATATACTTCTTCAGTTTCTTCTATAGTAGAATTAATTTCTTTTTCTTTATTCTGATTCATCTGATTCAGTAGTTGTAATTTCTTCCATATATACTTCTTTTCCTTCGTATTCAAATAAGTCACTTATTGAATCTAATTCATCTTTTATATTATCAAATTCCTTTTTAATATCTTAACTTTTTCTTTGTGCATTCTATACTTAAATGTCATATTTCTCCATAATTCCAAGCATTTACATTTATTTTTATCAAATTGTTTCTTTTTTTTATATTTTCTTTTATAAAATTTTCTATGTGGCTTGGAGTATTTTTTCTTAAAATGTCTATATTTTTAAATTTCTTTCTTTTTGGCTTGGTATACTTTTTATGACTTTTGTAAGGGTTTGACATCCCCATTGAGTAGGCATTTACGTCTTATGACAACGATATGTCTCCAATTGTTCTACTTCTTTTAATTATATTTCTTTGCATACATATTTCACTTAGTCTTTGATTTAAAAATCTAATTCTTGATCCTAAAGTTTCAGGCATAGGATTTGTTGCTTTATGTTTATCAAATTCATTTACAAAGTATGTATTCCAAGGAGGTGGTAATTTTGAGTAATATAAATTAAGGTATATATTTTGATCTTCATTACTATAATATTGGGCATAATAGTATTTACTAAACTCACAAGTATATTCTTTTACATAACACATATTACAGATATTTAGGTTTATTAATTTTAATCTATTTCCTAACTTTTCATCTTTTAATTCTTGTTCTCTATTTTCTGTCCATATTTCTCCAAAAAATTCATTAGAAATATATTCAATCATTGTTTCTATTCCTCGTTCTTTACTTCTTAAAAATCCTAATTTAGTTGTATTTATAATTAATTCTTTAATATTGACAGTTAATCCTTGCCACCAACTAAAAAGGTTTCCTACAAAACTGGCTATTAATATATCAGTAAATATGGTTGTTTTTTGGTCTTCTGTTTCTACATTCCAATCATCTTTATGTCCGTTATACATAAAAAATAATCTCATTTGTATTCCCCAATTTACTAAAGTTTTTTTAGGGTCTTTTCTACAATCTAAGTCTAAAAATGCTCCCGCATTACTTATTTGTAGTAATTCACTATCTTTAGGATTATAATCGAATTCCATGATTTATTTTCATTTAAAGATTTATATTCATAAAAGGTTTGGTAAAAGTTTTAGATTTTCTTCTTACATTATCCGGGTTATAGGAAGAACTGGGGTCAGGTATATGTGGTTTCATTTCCGGTCCACCGCTTGTATTCATTTTTATTTTGTATTCTTTTTCGAAATCTTCTAAATCACTTAAATTTATTTCAGAAAAGCTTTATGTAAGTTCTTCTATATCTTTATCCATTATTCGAACTCACTGTCTTTGTTGCCTTCTATCTTTTCTTTTCCTTTATCGGTTTTTCTTTAAATTTTCTTTAAATTCTTCTTTTAAGTTTTCATTATCTTTTATTATCTTTGGATATTTATTGGCCATAAACCATTCATCAAAACTACCAGGTTGAGGTTTTTGAGAAGTATCTATTTCTGGTTTTTTAAACAATTCAGATTTTATTATCTTATATTTTTCTAATTTTTTACTCTTTTTCTTACTTGCTTGCATAAGTGTTATTTCTATTTTTAATTTTTATATTTCTTGTTTTAATTCTTTTATATCTTCTCTTAGAGTTAATAATATTTCTTTTAGCTCTATTAATGTTGTTTCCATAATTATTTACTCTTTTAAGGGTATTATATGATATTTTACTTTTGAAGTCGTAAGTTTCGTAACTTAGGCATTTCCTTACTTTATTTACTCAGTTAACTAGCATGCTAAAAGCAAGATCTAAAAGTAAACTATAACTTTTTATAATGACAATGGTAATTCTTACTATCATATTATATTAATATCATGTCAAAATAAATTATAAAAATGTTTTAGTTAACACAAATTCGACCTATTTATTATATATATATATATATATATAATAATAATAATAACTACGATTAATATGGTATCAAACAAATAAATACAATTGAAATAACTCTAATGTGAAAATAAAAACAGTCTCACCACCAATAATTTAGCAAGCTTCACTTAATCCCACTAAAGTATAAATAAAAACAGCCCCCACCACCATCAATAATTTTTTAATTAAAATTCACATATATACGTCTGTTTAGTTTTAATTAATAATAATAGAAATACTCTAGTAGCATAGCAAATACTACTTCAATAAAAATTTAGTTGATAAAAATAAAATACTTGAAGTAATTACCCTAATTGAATAATTCTCTTACATCACCAAACTTTCTTTTTTTAATACGACATCACCAAACTCTGGACATTATAAAGTAAAAGCATAAAATATACTAGACAAGTTTGAGTAAAAAAAAAAAAGTTGGGAAAATGAGTTGCATGCTGATGCTGCCTTTGATGAGCACGCAGCTCTCTAAAAAACTCAATTGCTTTTGTGTTTTTCCTTTGTAAATTCATATCATTTAGTAGTCTTTTAGGTTATGTTTGGATAGTTGGATTAAATATGAGATTAGACAAATTTTTGGATTAAATATTTATCCCGTGTTTGGCAAGCTTTGTTAGATTAGACTAATGGGAATTAAATCTGAATTTAATTCTAAAATCATGAGATTGCTAATTCTAATTTATACATCGGTTTAGTTGGGACAAGATTAATGAAAAAAAATTTATTCATTTATGAAAATTTCATGTGCCTCAAACTTCTTTATTTATACTTAATATTAATTAATTAATTAATTTTTATTTATGATTCACTTAAAATTATTTTTTATTTACTATCTATTATCTAACTAAATTGGTACGTTTACTTCTATTAACTCTTGAGATTAAATTTTCATTACTTATATATTTAATAATTTATCAATAAAATTAACCATTTAATAATTTATTGCATTATTGATTGAATTTAATTTAATAATCACTAATATAATATAAAAAATAATCATGAAAATTAATAATACCATTAAATAATTGATTTTATATAATATTTTTTAAATATCTGATAAAAATTAATTAAATATTTAAATTAAATTATTTTTATTATTTATTTATTATAATATGACTACTAATAACTTATTTAAAATATATTTAATTTTCTTACTAATTCTTTTTAAATTTATTTTAATTATTATTATAAAATTTCATAAAATATCAACGTAAATGCTATCTAATATTATTTAAATATAATTTAATATAATCTAATCCAATACTTTACCAAACAAAAGATAATATAATATAATCCAACTTAATCCAATTTAATCTAATATAATCCTGCGTACAAACGTAAACTTAAGGTTTTATTGTATCACTTAATTAGTACGTGTTTATCTTATTTTATTCTTTTATTATACAAGATCGGATGTTGATGCCATGTTACTTTTGAGTCAAAAGTTGCACCATTAATTTAACATCAAAATTGTAAATTTGGGGCAGACCAAGTTGAGTTTAAAAAATTGAAGCACCCGGTTCCAAGTTGACCGCGAGGATTAATATTTATTTTAAGAACAATCAAAGCCAATTTGGAATTTATTAAGAGGTTAATTAATTGGTGAAGGGAGTGTTAAGGCAAACATCTTCCGCGTGATTTGCGGCATTTTAAGCTTCACAGAGATCATAATGAAAAGTTAACTTGAAATATGAAAAGAGAGCACACTTGCACAAATGACAAATCTTGAGATCCACTCTCACCAAATCCACATGGCCAAAGCAAAGGATTAAGTTTTGAGAAATTAAAATGAAATACAAGCGAAACGAGCCTATTCACTTTATTATTGGCTAAGGGTAATTACGATAACGTTTTCAAAGATGAAATAGAACAAAGATCAAAATGAAAAATAAGCAAATCCAGTCGATGCCAAAAATAAGCAAGCTTCACACATTAAGTTTGAGGTTTTTGTGAAATATTGGGAAAATAGAAAAATAATGAAGACACTACAAGTTAAGCAGATCAAATAGAGGAAATAACCGGTCATCAATTCTTTCTGCAGTGGCCACAGCAACAGAGAAAATATGTCTACATAACTACATTAATCCTAGTGGCATGGTACCGTCACCATGCAACATTACATTAACATTTCATCATCAATCAATTTTGATGATATGAGATTAAAAGCATTGATTTC